>VWZF01002953.1:845072-974061 GCA_013396755.1 Sclerurus mexicanus | reverse complement strand
CCCCCCCCCCCCCGCTTTGTATTGGAGCCCACATAATGAAAGTATTTTGCAAATGAGAATGCTTGTGCTGTGCTCCTACCCGTTTTAGAGTTTCTTGCATGAAGTGAAGGTTTACTGGAAATCTCAGTGACTCAGGAGCTGATCCAGTAGGTCAATGTTGCAAAAAGAGGAAGTCTCACTTCCTTTTCCTCCTCTCTTTCCACTCCAGCGAACTCTGGTGCTTGTCACATCTTTTCTTGAGCTGATCCAGGTCACTAACCTGACTTGGAACTATCTGTTGATCTTCTTAATAGTTTAATTTTATGTCATCCTGCTGGGTTGATGTTTTATGTAAAAGGGCATAGACACAGAGTGTGTGTGTGTGTGTGTGTGTGTGTGTGTGTTGAGGGGAGCAGGGGGAGCAGTTGAACCTTCCAGCTCTTGCTAACTCTGAACTTTGTAGCTATTGTATTTTTAAACAAAGTGATATTTTTGTTGCAAATTTTGTCAGTTGACATCCTTCAAAATATAGAGAAAGTGTCTCTTACAATGTAACTTGTAACAGGAGAGACTGTTTCAGATATTAGAAAAATAATGGAGAAATAGAAACAGTTTTTTCAGTATAAGAACTGAACATTTAAAATATGGCAGTAGTTCTATTTGTGATGTTAATTTTCCCTCTGTCACATTTTACCATGATGGGTATGGTTAAAGTCCTGCTGATTTAGAAAGCAAATGGAAATAGGCTATACATATATATATATATATATTTAATTTAACAGTTTAATACAATAAAGGTTAACAACTGAATATGTGCTTATGAAAATACTGCTTACATCATCTGACTCTACCTTTATTTCATTTCAGACAAATAGAGAAGAAACTAATTTTATGAAGTTTATATATGCATTTTTAAGTCAGTGGTGTTTCATTTTCAGGAATCATAATAGCTTTTTCACTCTCTTTGAGTGATACTAAAAGTTTGCTTTTATTCACATGTCCAGTTTCCAAAAAGTAAATTTCCAGCCATTGTAGAAGATCCCATTAGGATCTGCTGTCTGGCAGAAAGCAAGACCACAGGAATTGTAATTCTAGACTTTACTGTATAATAACCCCATCTCATCCTCAAATACACATTAGTAGGTAGATAAATCCTACTATTTCTGCTCTAGGAATGGAATGGAAATGCAGAGAAACTAAGAACATGGAAACAATTTCAAGTGATCAGGAAATGTCTTAGGAAATTACTTCTTGTCAGCAATGGACAGTGGTCATAGTCAACTCATTGTAAAACAGAGGTTTAAACATTTCTGTCTATTTTGGGATGTCTTAAACTGTGGAGTAATCAACTCTTCTTTCTCACAGCTCACATGTTGTCATGTACAGATGATCAAATATTTCAGTTTTAACTGCACATCCCAACTGTGCTATGAAGAAACCAAGCTCTCTGTTTTCCTGTGCTTGTAAACTTACTGATCCAATTCAGCTACTTTCCTATGCAAAATGCAGATTCTAAGATAGATTAAGAGGGTTTTGGGTGAAAATTCCCTAAGGAAAAAAAATGGAGGGAATAGAATGGTGAGTGAGAGAGCAATCAGAACATTTGGGAAGAGGGTAGGCTTGGAATTTGATCTGGAAGTGTGACATTTCTCTTCCAAAGCTGTACCCTACAGGTTCGGAGAAATCCCAGTGTCCCCAGAATAGGAGCACTTAGAGTGTGCTTTGGGAATTTGTGACTGACAAGAGGAAACACACCTGCCATAGCCTCTCTGCCTTCACCACATGCAGCCCACAGGGGTTGCCCTTGCAAACTCACAAGACGTCCAGTCATTGCCACCAGTATTGTGTGTTTCTCAACAAGATCATGTTATTGGTCTATGTTTTATTGTCTGATTTCAAATTGATGGTTTTGTTAGATTTTAATTGTGCCTTGCAAGATTCAGTGTATGCTCTGTTCCTTCTGTGGCAACGAACAAATGCTGTTCATTTTGGAATAAATCACACCAGTCCATTTTGTTTCAAAACCACATGTCTGCCTGACCAGTTTTCAGTAATATTTTTCTGTTGGGTTTCTGTATGGCATAGAGAACTAGAAAACCACATCCTACTTGGAGTTCTAATTCATAATCTTATTAGTGTTTGCTGTTAGCTCACCGAGCTGCTTCTCTCATCAGTTCTGGAATGTGATGGTATTAGACTGTACTGATTAAAGTTTTATAGTCACCAAATCAGATTAGCTCTTGAGTCACCTGACTGGGTCGGGTTTGCAGTCATGTGATCCAGTGCCCTGCTGAGCTCCCGCTGGGAGCTGAAACAAGGTAGTTTGCTTTTGAGATGTTCTTAAGTATCTAACAGCATGGGCTGTGGATTATGGCTGCAAAGAAGATGGCTTCATTTTCCTGATCTTTGAACTAGCTAGAATGGGATAAGTTTGAAAGTGCAGGATCTTCAGGCCATGAGCCAACAACTGGAAAGAATGTTTAATCCTGGAAGCTCTGACACCAAAAGACCTGGGTTTTTTTCAGTATGAAAAAGCTTAAAGACTACTTATCCAGTCAGTCTGTGGAAAACGAAAGGATTAGTGGGAGGGTTTAAGACTTACCAGTAATATGATAGTATATAAAACATGATATGATTTTATTCAGAAAGCCTCTGTATGTTACCAAATGAATACTTGTGGGTTATACTGAACAACAGCAAAAAAAAAATAAAATTTAAACCTGTGTCAAATTTAAGCAGCTCTTTTAAAATAGAAGTAAATTAGGAGACATGAGTTAAAGTAGTATGTGCTGAAAAGACAATAACCATTTTAAAAGTTAGTAATATTATACTGTACAATTTTATAATCTGAACTTACAGAAACATTGAGACCTGCAGAGCAGTAATTGTAAATTAGTTGCAAATTAATGTACTGTCTTGACAAGCCTCATACAGGTTAGTGCTATATTTCATTGAGATTATTTTCCTTGTGTTTATCATACTTCTGGAGACCCACAAACATGAAACCTCAGGTTTCTAGTGTACCAATGGTGTATTCTGGTCATTATGGTTTCTGTAGATATTCCAGATGGGATGCTACCTTGATTATTCAGCTACTACCAATGTGGAAGTAACTTCAGAGTAACTTCTAACAAGGTTTTTCCCTTTTTATTGGCGAACTTGGATTTATGAGCCACTCAGTCTTTAGTCATGCAGAAGAGCAGTGATTGAGCTGAACTGCATTGTGTATGTTAGAAGGAGCTGAACAGCACTGTGGATGGGGATGCTGCTCCTGAGCCAGGCCAGGATGATGCTAGTTCTGGCTTTCCCAAGCGGGGGTGTTAGTCAGGGGCTTCACAAACATGTACAGCCCTCAGGTTTCCCTGCAGAGTCATTGGAACATTCAGATATTTTCAATGGGCTTCTCTCTAGTTTCGTGGCAGTGTGACCATCCATAGCATGGGGGATGAACCAGGGTGTGCTGCCGTAAATAATCCTGTAGAGCTGAGTCACTATACCTGCTCTGAGCACAGAGACTGAAGCCTTGCTTGCTCTTCAAAAGATATGATTAGAATGGTAAACTAATTAGGTCAGTGAGAGGAACATGAAGATAAGAGTCATTTTGGCCTTTCAGTAGCGAAGAATTAAAATTTAGATTTTCCAGTGTGAATTATAAAGTTGAGTAAAACACAAGCAAGCAATCTAATAAAACTTACTCTAAAGCCAGATTCACTAGTGGCTACTTAAGGAAACTTATATTGTTTCACATTTGGAATAATATTGTGATGAGAAGAAAAAAAAAGGGGTGGAAAATACCAAGTATTTGACTTTTCTGTAGTTTAACAAACTATCGTTATTCTTTATCTTGGTGGATTCAGCTTCCATCTCCTCTACTGAGCCTGTCAATTCCATGCCAAAACCGCTGGATTTGTGGGAACCCCGTTTGTGGAGTGTGTGTGTGGGAGCAGGGCCACCAGAGGAGGCCAATTCCTTGGGTCAGTGTGTGTGAGCATCACCTCGCTGGGGCTCTCAGGCACAGGCTCCTGAAGCCACGGCATCTACTCAGTAATGCACTGAAGTTAGCTTTGACTGGGGTTAGCTTTTGCCAGTTTAGGGATGATCAGTGCTGGGGTAGTACCTGGAAGTTTCTTTTATTGTTGAAACCTTTTTATTAGATGCATTTCGTAAGAGTATAAAGAAAGATTTGGTCATAGAAATAGGAATGTATCATAAGAAGATGGTTGAGTTGGCTGCTACCATTTTTTTCCCCTCAGGTACTATTTTGCATTTTGTGTGAGCTCACGTGTGTAAGAGGAAAAAAAAAATAAAATTTAAAGTTGTAGAAAATGAAACAGATTGAGAGAAACTGAAATATCATCAAGGTCCTAAAAATAACAATACTGTAACTGATAACTGCAGAATAACTTACAATACTGTATTGTAAATGGACACACCGGAGGTTGTGGTTGCTGTGTAAATGTGAGCTTCACGAATTGTTTCAAGGTCCTGTCTTGGTTCTGTATGAAAATAATATATATGTGGTATTTCATTGCAATGGGGGAATAATTAATCTGAATTTTTATCCTTAAGGCGTATTAGAATACATGTATCTCTTTAGTAGCCATATTTTCATTACTTCTGTGATTTAGAGCTGTGACTGTGTCCCTAGCAAAGAAAGAAAGATAATTGATCTTTTTTCGCCTTTTACCAACTGTGCTTCCATTGGTCCAAGAAGTTTGAAGTGTGTTTCATCTTGATGTTCTCATGCTATTGCCAAGCCACAGTGATTTTTTAATAGAGTTTTTAGCATTTCTGACATAAAAAAATCTGAAAGTCACAAACATTAAATTGTAGGAAGATCATCAGTCTTCTCAGCATGCACAAAATATCTGTGAAAGGAGCTGTATGACCAGTCACTGAGTATTATGGAAGAAAGGACGAGCCAAATTCTGTGCTTTTGGAACAAACCAAGTTAGTAAATTCAGATGAAATAAAATCTGATCAATTATTAAAAACTTGAATTTTTTAAGACGGCAATTCAGAGTGACATAATATTAGTGAAGTTATACTTTATATGATATGATAATAATTGTTTCTGTACTATTTTTCTGTTTTACAAGTACTGGTGTCCTCATTTGAGATTTGTATTTGGGGTGGTTATCTATGGTAAAATAAGCCATACAGGCCCTGCGTGGTGATGTGTTTGGTTTCAGTGACAGTGCAGTTTGTGGGGCTGGAGTGTGTTCAGTGTCTTGCAGGTTCTCTGCACCTCAGCATATAATCATTTGCTAAATTGGACAAAGGCACCTCCACTTATTTGATTCATGGAGTAGTCAGTTTTCTCACTTTATTATTGTGTCAGCTGTATCTTTTAATTTAAACCATCAAATTAAATAATAGTTTATGCTGGCTTTCTATTTTAGCTCATGCATTTAAAACCTGGAACTCAGATAAAAAGATAGTTTCGGAATAAATTCAGTATATTATTTATGAGTGGAGCAACACATTAGCATGGAGTTCACAATAGATCATATCGCTTTTATTCCATCTTACAAGCTTAGCAGCACAAACAGAATAATCAACATATTATTTGGCTGTCATCTGCTGAACAGAAACCAGAGATCACAAGGAGGTTTTCCCTAGCTGCAGTGATGGCCTTTTTGTTCCAAGCCCCCATCTGGGAGGGCCATGGTGTGTTATCATATGGAACGCGGGGTTTGCTGTAATCTGCTTAGCTGCACTGCAGTTTGAATCTTTATTCCATGTTTGTGTAATTTATAATTTTAATGAGACCATGGCTCTTGTGGGCTTTGAAATATATTAAAAGCTCTTTTGTGCATATGCTTTTGTTCTTGCTTAATAGGCTCAGTGTATTTAAAACTGATGAATTTTTATTCATGGATTTGGATGTCTGGGGATTAACTTAGACTGAATATCATTGCACTCATCTATTGATGTTTGGAACTTTTTTATACTTGTATCTGCAAGTGGAGAAGACCTTATAGAACTTGTGTTTTAAAACAGCTCAGAAATAACTAATACAATTTTACTAAGCAGTGGGAAAAAGTCCTGATTACAGTTTATTTTTACTGCATAAACTCACATGAAATATAATTCAGTTCTGAAAAAAAGTACTTGAATCTATGTGATTGTGTGCATTTAGAACTTTGTAACTAAAAAGCAATTTGGGAAAGCTGTCAAAACTTCTGTAGAATAATAGTAGTGGCAAGCACTTGATTTGCATGTTTCTTCTGTTCAGGTAAATGAAAATACTGAGCACAATTTTGTCTGCCTGTGTTGCCTTTCACCTGTTTTTTAACACATTTATCAGTGCAGAGAGTGCATAAGATATTCCCTTAGAAGGTGGTGCTTGTAACTGGAAAGTATTGATGAACATACAGAGGGATTCTTCTTTACTATTACAATTTTCTGACAGTGCTGAAACTGGTCTTGTTTCTTCTTTTGTATTTTTCAAATGTTTAGTGGTTTGTTTATGGTTTAATTATCTGTCAGGTTTGATTTGCTCTTTAAGATCTCACACTGAGTGACTTCTGTGTTCATAAAACACTCTGGAGTGCTGTTCAGTGATGGCATTCTGTCTGAAACGAACATGGGGATAAGACTGAGACAGTTGTATTTAGTTCTAAATCATCTTGCTGCTGCTGTACTGAAATGGGCTGCTTGTTTGATATGGAGGGTTTTTGGTTTCTTGGTTGTGGTGTTTTTGTTGAGTTTGGTGTTTTTTACCAGGAAACAATCCTTTTTTGTAATGACAAAATACTTCAAGTAAATAGCCTTTTTACTTAGTGCATAGGGGAATTATTTATCCCTCTTCACTGCTTTTGGTAGTATTTCCAAAAATGTTTCTTCAAAGTGTGTCAGCAGTGGGAAGTGCAGGGGACATGTGAAGCAAGGGCAACTTCAGATTCTGTAGGGTTGTAGATTTTAAGTGCCTAATGTGAAAATTGGACTTGTAACTCTGTCTTATTAACCTGAATGAATTTTCAATGCTTACTTGTCTGTGTCTCAAGAAAGGGAATGTACTGAAATTTAAGATAAACATGTAGCTCAGAATACAGTTATTTGACCCTTGTGACATAGGCGTGGTATGTTTTTCTCAGTTAGCAGGAAGGTGACTGTGGTGTCTGTCAGACCTTTGGTGTTTGTCCTAACTTGGACATAGTTACAGAAAACTGTAAAGTGAATATTTCAGCATCCCTCAGAGGCTCAGACCTGCCATGCATGACCACGCCTTTGCTCAGCTCTCTGGATTTTGTTGTTCAGCAAAGATGGATGTGTGGAGCTGCAGGGGAAGAGAGAAGCCCTGGGATGCATCCGGCCATTAGTACAGCATTTTATACAGGGTTGCGGGATTGTTAGGAGCTGCTTCCCGAAGGTGAATAGAACCAGTGAGAACTACTTGAAATCTGTTCTGAAAAATTGCTCCTTCTTACATAAGTAGTCTCTAGTTATTTAACACAAGAGAATTGTGTTATTTGAATTTATATTTACAGGATTGAACTCCTTGTCAGCTTGAGCTCAGTAGACAGAGAAGCACTTGTTGGAGACAAACTGTCAGTGCCTAGTGGAGATAAGGTGTAAAAATAATCTCTTCCAGAATATCAGCAAGCTTCTTCAGATTAGCCAGACCAAATCCGGTGTTTCTTCTAGAGGAAAGCAACAGCTGGAAATACAAAGCGAGTTCTGTCTGATCTCCAGCACGGAAAGACATTTGGAAAATTATCCCTTCTTTTGGTTTAGATGTTTGGAATCCTCAGATTGCAATTAGAATATTCTGAGCATCTTGTATTTTTTGTGTATCTGATATGGGAAGCTTCCTGATAAACAAGATATACACCCTTCACTCTTCTGGCACATAGAACATTAATTTCCTGCAGAAGTTTTCAAATAGTAGTTTAATAGAAAAAACAGTTCAAATATAAATATTGAAATGGCCTAGTCAGTGTGCAGTTTTTTCTTAGGTTTGGGTTTCTGCTGTTTTAAAAAGTAATAATCTCAGAGTAACTCCATGGGAGAGAGATGGTGCACGTTAAGGGATTACCTCGTGTAGAGAAAGGTGTCTGGTTAGAAGTGGAGAATGTTAGGAGAAGAGTTTGTTATCTAAGGAAAAACTGATAAACTATCACTAAATATTTGGTGAAATTCCAGAATTGGGAAGAATTATATAAAGCAAATGTGACTGGAAATTTTTTATGAAAGTGAGAAATCTATTTAGTATCAAGTCCAATAATTTGTTTAGTCACACTTTCAGTGCCTGAAGCTTCGATTTTCCTGTATTTAAAAATTTGGCACCGTATGTTAAACTGTATTACACAATGCCATTGGTTTTCTGGAAATGATAAATCTGCTTGTTGATTTCCTAATTTTATTATGTACACAGTTAATTGTAATCCAAGATTACAGCAAACAAGATGTTAATTTCTAGACAACCTATGTGCCTTTCCCTCCGAGTGAGAGTGTTACAGAAGCAAAGAGTGCAAAGAGAATACCATTTGTGCTATCCTCACAGGAGCTGTCAATAAAAGATGTAATAGGGGATTTAGGAATCTGGAAATGGCCAACTAATTTATGTGAATCTATTTTATTTCAGCTAGAAAGACCAAGCTCTGTTTCGTCTGCACTGCATATTGCAGAGCACAGGCTGTCTATAGAAAACCAGGCGGCTGCATATGGATAGTCCCTTGATATCATTCACTTGCTGTGTAATCTTATTATGCAAAGTTCTAATCTTCACCTAGAATGAATGCCTCTGGGTCAGAATATAGTCATATCAGGGTTTTTGAGGTCATGTTTTGTGATCCTTAGCTTATTCTTCTAAGTAGAGCTGGGATTTAAAGAGTATTCCCCAGACACTAGCAGAGATAGACGGCAAAACCTGCTGCCTTTTTGGAAGACAAGACCAACATGAGGTCCCTGGTAGGATTAAACTTGATTTGTAGCTGTAGGATTTTTTAACAGATGTATTATTGGACAGGGAATAGGGGGCCACCAGCACAGCGAAATTGGATCACGATTGGCATTCTCAGGGAGTCCGCTGGCTGCTAAAACAGCAGCTGCATGTGGATTTGACTTCTTTCAGGTGAAGCGACTTCCAGTCATTTGGAAAGGATGGGATGAAAAGGAACCTTGGTGATAATTTTGATGTCTGCAAGATTTAGTACCAATGTAATGGGATTATCGGTAACACCTTCACTGCAGAAAAAGCCACCTGGCGCTATAACTGGCAGCGACTGAGAACTAATCCTTTCCCATCTCTTGGATGTCATTCATGAGGCTCAAAGTGATTTCTACCCTGCTAGCTGTGATTAATTTTATAAACAAACAAACAAAAAAATCAAACTATGAAAGCAGAGGCTATGTAAGGAAAAAGGAACAGAAGATAATAGTAATTACGTTTTGCATTTTATTTGCTGTGGGAGATAAACTATGCAGTTCTTGTAAAATAACCAAATGGCGTTCTCTGTGATAAATATAGATGTAACCTTTTTAATCAATGCCTATGTTCAGCATAAAACCAATGTCTGTTTCAGTCTAAATTTTTCAGCTACCTGCTATATGATAGTAGGTAGTACCTGGAAGTAATTATGGTAGGGTTTAGGCCATTAGTTCTGCAATAAAGGATGTTTATACAACAGATCCATTAGGTTTTCAAGGGGCCTGTGACTTAAATAATTTGTTTTATTGTGCTTAATGGTCTTATGCTCTATCTGGTGGAGTTGCCTGCTGATGGCACTTTGTGATAAAACTCTGATGTGGAAATACGTTCTGCTGTTTACCTGCTTGTGATCAACAATATGGTGTTGTTTTAGAAATGTACTGATACAAAGTTTTTAGAGGAAACAATTATGTTTTAATGATGTTTAAGATAAATACTTCTGTGTGGGTTTTTTTTAAATAAACTAGTTTGTTCTCTTGGTTTTTTTTACTGGGCTTACTCTTGCTACAACCATTCACTTATTAACTAGAAGTCGTTACTTAAAACTGCATGGAAACTTTCAGGATTGTAGTTATTCTGTGGAATGAACATGAGATGTCTAAAGATGAACCCTAACATCAAAAACACCCTCCCATCCTGTGAAGTTACCTTATTGGGGTCAGACTGTGTAAAGTCTATGTATGTATGTACCTTAATTTGAAATTCACTTTCTTGAGTAGTAATCAAAAGCCTTACATAAAAACTAAGAATTTTTTCATCATTATCATGAAATCTGTTAAGCCTGAACATTTAAAAAAATCCTTTGTACCACATTTATAAACTGAGGCTGGTGAAATCCATGTCTCCAGAGTTAAGAATTTATTTTAAGAGAACTGGGAACAAAATTGGAGAGCTCTTCACTCATGTTCTATGTTTGCTGTTAGTTGTTTACCACGACAGCTCTTGCAGTAGGCAAAGCTCACTCTGAACCCTGTGTTTCCTTGAACAGCTTATAAATCTATGGCTCCTAATGCAGAGCTGCTGAGAGACATCACAGAGAAACACACGCATTCAAGGTAACTATCCAGAAGGTTGTGTCATCCAAAATCTAAAAGGAAATCGGTTGCAATTTGAAACTTATTTTCTGTAATGTATAGCAGTTGTTTGTAGTTTCCTAATAAAAATGTTCTAGTTACAGCCTGAGAAGTTTACATGTTCTCTTGATGAGTCTTGTTACTGTTCATTTGTCACAACTTGATCTGTGTACTCTGAGCAATGCAGTGCATTTTTTATACAGTTCCTTTTTACCTGTAATTTTATACTGTCTTATTATACTATCTTAATATATTAATATGAAATTTCTGAGTAGTATGGAGCAAAACCACAGGATGGTTGTGCAGTATTTTTCTGTCTGAGCTGAGCAGCAGTGTGAGGCCACCCTTTTAGCAGGGACTGTTGAGAGGTATTGTTGATGGACTTCTCTCAGAACATAGTCACGTGCATAAATTCACACTGGCTGTGCCGCTCAAATTGATTGGCTGTCACTTCACCTTTCTTTCCTCACCTGTAACATGCTTCTGGCCCTGAGTAAGGCATTGGTCTGTGCTTTTCATTGTTCTAGATTGAGAACCCTGTTCTGGCTTTCCAGACTAAATCCTGCTGAAAGTGCATTTCCGTTTCAGAGAAGCTGTTTCAGTTTCTGCAGGGTGTCCTGCAGTGTGCAGGGCACTACAAGTGGTGATGAAACCATTCAAAGACTTCTCTGTTGTATTTTGGGTCATGACTGTGAACATCAGCAGCTGATTCTAAGAATGATGAATCATGATTTAAGGGAGGTTTTTTAAGAAGTTTTATATAACAAAAACAAAGTGCATCTTTTTTGAACAAGGAAATGAGCTTGTGAGAGAATGTTTGCCCCCAACAATGGTTGTCTTTTGTCTGTATTCAGGCAAAATTTCCATTAAATTCAAGTGAGAATTGTGCAATTAAAGCTGTGCACTTTTAAATTCCTGTATTTAATTAATATAGAAGGGGATGTCTTTACTTCATTATTAAATAGAGCATATGGTACACACATAACATTTTTTTCTTTTTTTTTAATATATTGTATTGACTTAGCAAACTATATTGACTCATCTTAGCAAATCAGGGAACTCTTGCAGTAGGTTTAGTTCACGATAAGGCAATACTGAGTTTAATGGGGACATATTTCTTGCAGAATGTAAAATTTGTTTCAATTACTTCAGTGTGTGTTTCCCACTTCCTTAAGATGGGTATATGTAACTATCCTAAAAATTGGGGTAAGGAAACTAATAATTACACTAGCATTGCAGGAATTGGTTCTCCTAATCAGAGCTGACTTGAATATTTGAGGAGGGGGTCAGAAGATATTTACAGTCTAATGTGCTGCAGAACTTATGCCATGGTGCCATCATTGAGAACAGAAAGACCTAATGCTTTATTTTTATATGCAAGTGTTTTTGTAATGTTGTCAGAGGAAAGCTCTGTTTAACCTCCAGAACTATCAGATATTGTAACTTTTTCTAGTATAGCCTTACTTAGGCAAGCCATTCAGGACTTCATTATCCTTATATTGTCTAGTTCTTGAAGCCTTTTTTCATTTGATTGATTGTCAGGTTGCTTTCAAAGTTTTTGTTGACTATTGGATTATTCCAGGTCTCTGTGAATGTAGTATCAGTTGTTTGTATCAGTTCAGATGGTTTGATGCTGCTTTATTTTGCTGTTGAGTTCAATTTTAAATGCTAATGCTTTAAGAAAAACAACTTTTCACTCTCTTGACATGATTAAAACAACTCTATCAAGTGTTATTTAATAAATAGCTGCATCTAAGTTGCAATATATGGTCCAGTCGGGAAGCATTTAAAGGTCTGATTAGAGCTTTCCCGATTCCAGCCAGACAAGCCTAGTGGGGGGCAGGATGTTCTCATAACTATTGCAGATTCTTAGACACGTGGCAGGTGAGCCTGTCTGCCCTCTTGGCTGAAGGAAGCCCAGCTCCATCTGCAGAGAGTGCTGACACATCTCTCTCTCCCACTAATTTCTGTAGTTTTGCAAAGGGGGCTGGGTTTTTTCTCAGCTCTGACTCAGCTGAATCTCACAAGCTGGTGAGGGGTCCTTTGTACCTGTGGAAGGCTCTGCATCGTAAATTATAAACTTCTTGGTGGCATTTTTGTTTAAACTGTACTCATCCCTCTGGTTATTTGCTAGTTTTATTACACTCTTGGGTTTTTTAATATTGTCCATCTGTGAGATGCAAAAGATGGGTTTGTAAATGTTAGATTGTTTGTTCTCCAATGAATGATGTTCTTGTGTTTCACTGTAGACCAGAGCCGGCTGAACGACGGGACACTGGAGGATGCTCCGCCATGTCCTAGGAAAAACCTTTCGCTTTCTTGGGTACACTGTGCAATATGGCTGCATAGCACACTGTGCCTTTGAGTACCTGGGAGGAATTGTTGTGGTAACTTCTCATTCTCATGACGCTTGAAAGAAAATAAAACTGTAATACTGGAATTGTTGTATGTGATCATGCCGATGGTTCAGGTTTCTTAATTTTCTTTGAAACATTTTCAGAGTGTGTTTAGTAAATGCCTGTTTTTTGGGAGCAGGTCCAGCCTTTATGAAAGTTATTTCTATTTTAGGCATTCATGTTTCTTGATGCTTTATTGTTTGAGACATTACTGAAGTAAAGGGGAAGCTACCATTAATCATTTTGCAGAGAGAACATCCTTTAAGAAAGACTGGAGTCGCCAATAGGAAATGCTCTTGTTTCCAACTCTGGCCAAATTTCTGGGTGTTTTATGCTACTTCCCCGCCTCCCCAGGCCCTTTTCCTGGCAGATACTGCTGCTGGACTTAGGGGAGTGTGGCTGTGAGCTGCTCTTGCAGCTCCCGTGATCATTCTGTGTTACAGAGGCTGAAGAAAGGGGTAACCTGGCAGAGCTTCAAGCACTGCTTCTAATAATTTCTTAGAGATTGGGTGCTGAAATGAATCCATGGGGGCCTGTAGCACCTGGCACAGTTCAGAACCAACCCCAAGCAGGCATGGAGCTGTAACATGGTTAGAGGTGCACTGGAGGCTGTGCTCAGCTTTTAAATGTATCATGTTCCTTGGAGGATCTCAGCTTTTAATTGTTCTCTACATTACCTTTTCTAATTTATTAGCAAATAATTTAAATATTAATGTATTTTAGATGCATGTAATTTGAAATAGTAATTTTTTTCTCATTTATTTTTAATTTGCAGTGCTCTGGACCTTCCATGGAACCAACCATTCAAAACTCTGATGTTGTGTTTTCGGAGAACCTCAGCCGCCATTTTTATTGCATTCGAAAGTACGCTCCTTTGTTGAGACTAGATTTTACAGCCCCTTTGCCTGAGCTTGGCAGCAACTGCAAGCTGTCCTTTATTTTGCCTATATTTTTCTGCTTCTAAATTGTAATTCTGCCTTGTGTCTGATGGAAGTTAATGTTACCAGCACATACAGCCCATCAAACAACTTATCAGAGTTCATTTAGGATATTGTCTGTGTCACTTTTACAGCCTTGTCCAAAAAATGGAAAAAATCCCTTTTTTTCCCTGCCTAAAATGATTCTCTTGTGTGATTGTAACTTCTCCTCTAAGCAGTTTTGTCTCACTTGAAAACCAAGCTGTTACTGTCCTCAGGTTGTAATCTTAAATGTTTCATACATGATCTAAATAACAAACAGTCACTCCAATTTTAAAACTGTAAAATTATACCCTGAGTAAAACTGAAGAAGAAGCCCAAAGTGTAGACAAGAATTTTTGGCAGAAGGGCATGTATTTGTGTGGGTATTTTTGGGAGTATACATGTTGATGCTTGTGTACTCAGCCAAATAGTTTGTACTTAGAGTTCTTCTGTTTGTTTTTGTTTCTGTTTTTTCATCTCAGAGGAGATATTGTAATTGTGAAAAGCCCAAATGACCCCAAATCAAATATCTGTAAAAGAGTAATTGGCTTGGAAGGGGATAAAGTCTGCACAAGCAACCCTTCAGATTTCCTTAAGAGCCACAGCTATGTAAGTATTAGAGTTTCTTGCTTTGTAAATTAATGATTGCTTAAGTAGGCCCGGTAGTCTGTTAAGGATTTGCAATATTTGAGTATAATCATGTATCATAAAGTATGACATTCATAAATTATTATTTCTTTTTGTATATGTACAGTAAAATGTTGTCATTCTAAACTCTGTGTATGGCAAGCTGTCTTTCTCAGTGCCTGTTGTCTCTGTAGGAAGTGTAGGCAGATAATATTTTTGCCCTGCCCTTTGCTTAGGTTTTCTTCCCTGGCAGAATACTCTGAAAGTCTCTGCGTAAAGTGCAGTACAGATGGCAGACTCAAGGGCTTGTTCTTCAGGCAAAACTGTCCATGCATTTTAAACATTAAAATGAATATTTGCCTCTGCAATAGCTTAGAGATTTTCTTTTCAAAATTACACTTTCGTGTATGTCTCTATATTTCAATGGTTGGAAGAGCAGTAATTTTCCTAACTTGTCCAAAAAGTCAGGTAGCAAGATGAAATGAAAAGGGAAAAGTAACCTTAATGCTCGCTTGTCCTTATGCAGATACACTTCACAGAAGCTAGGAAACATCTGTGACAAAATGTTTTCAGCAACTTCTTTTTACACTGTCACTAGAAAAACCATTAGGAATCATGATCACAGGAAAATGTAGGGTTTTTCTTATCCCCAGAGCATATTTGACCATTGCCTCTGTTCAGCACCTTGTGGAGCCAGCAGATGTTCACAGCTGTTTTGAATCTTAAAAGAAAAGGTACTATGTTGCCCTTTCATGCACTTCCTCCTCAGAATTAGAACAATGAGCATCTGGCCCATAGCTCAAGTGCTGTGCTGTGAAGGGGGAGAATTTTGTGGAACACTTCTGGCAGGCAGATAGGGGTTGTGGTAGATCAATCCTTTAGGAGTTCAGCTTCCGTAAGGGCAGCCACCTTCCCCAGTGTGCCTTCAGGTACCAGCACTTCATGTGTTCTGGGCAGCTGAAGTGGAGTCTGTCCTTACTAAAGTTCTTGACAACAATTTGTTTAGAGCCAGAAAGCAAGAATATGTTCTGAGGGGTTGAATTCCAGTGTTGAGGCAAGACCTCTTGGGCACCTGCCTCTGATCTGCCCTTCTGATCAAGTGCCAGAGCCTCTGTTTGTAGGCTTTGGTCACTTGTGGGCAGAAAGAAGGAACTCATTCTCTGGCATTTTGAAGGGGAGGACAGAACATTCAGTTTTTCCATAATTCAAATTGTGTTAACCATTTAACCAAGGAAAAATCTACAAAAAACCCCAAATTACACCAACCCACCTTTCTTGCCCAGTTGAAGAAATTCCCTGGCTCTGGTGGGATGAGTCGTTGTGATGAAAAATGAATTTCCCAGAGCAGACCAACCTGAAATGGAAACCTGAATTCTGTGTACTCTGGCAGAAGACACAAACTGAGTTTCTCTAAGCATCTTGTTCCTCACTTGTCTTAGTCTTGAGAAGGAAGTTCAGGAAAGATTGGTATTTAACAGGATGTCAGCTTTTCAGAAACCTTGAGGGAACCAAATGAATATCCAGCAGAACAATTTCTGCCCTGGGTGCAAGATTCCTTGTCTCCAATTTTAAGCCAAAATGTAAGGATAAGGAGCAGATGGGGAATGCAGAGTCCATTTCCTGTTTTCCTACAGGTTTATGTGTGGAAATACAGCAAAGCTTTTGTAATTCTTACATCATAAATTGTATCTAGGGGGAGAAACGATCTAAATGGAAATGCTTTTGTTGTTATTGCATCTCTGTTTTCCTCCTAACTTCAGTTGGTGAAAAGGTAGGTCTTTCCATCTGTTCAGGAAGCACTTCCTTTACAGAAGAATATATTCTCAACATAGGTATCTGCACTTTATGTTCATGACTTATTCTGGATTATTCACTAATTGTTCTTGTTGGGGAGGGGAAGAGTGTTCCATGTCTGTGTTTAGGCAATTACCAAATGAAATTCCTTATGTTAGTGAATCTCTGTGCTATGCACTTTTAATTCAAACACAAAATTCATCAAAGCAAATAACAGCAGCAGATGTGCAGGGAACTGGCTGTTTGTTTTGTTGGTACTTGCCTGAGTTGGATTTTTGAAAAAAAAAAAAAAGATTGTCCAAACTGAGGAAAGGCCTCGGCTAGGATTCCAAATGGCCAGGAGTGCTGCCTGGGGGATCTGTCTGCCAGGGAAAGGCATCATTGCGGGCACTCCTTAAGTGAGCAAAGCCTTGGAAGTGTCATGAGTTTTGGTGTGCTTAGTCTGGATTGACTCTGTCAGTGTTAGTGTTGGCATGTTGTACAGATTTTAAGGTAGGGATTTTTGTGCTCAGAAGAATTGTCATACACAATTCTTATTCTGAAGCCTAAGAGGATGCTAAAATGAGATCCTACATCCAATCCTGGTTCATTCATGTCTCTGCTTCTCAGGATGCCTTTTATGTGTAGATACAAGAATGGAGAACTGTTTACAATTTGCTCTCTGTAAAATCACACAGATGAGACACTTTATTGCTGCAAACAACCTGTAGATTAAAAAATATCCAAACACAGCAAGCCAACCTTCCAAGCTATAGTAAAAATGAAACAAAAAATCCTACATAAGTTGAATAAGTTGTTCTGAGAAGAGGTACTTCAGTTGAGTGGAAATGCAGTATAGCAGTGGCAGTTATGTGAAAGTCTTTATAGTGGTACAAAAAATACTTTTGCTGCCATATTTAACTGAAGTAATACAACAGATGAGAAAAACTATTTTTGTCAGAGTGCACTAAGTGTAAAGCTGTACCAGAAAGCTGGTTTTGATGGAGTTACTGGATTATGAGCTGATGGAACTTATCCCACATATAAAAGTGATTGGTATAAATTATGTGCATAAATTACAATTTAAGTGCATAAGAAGTGCCTTTTCTTTGGACCCTTTATGGTACATGATGCTTCCTATGTTAGAAGTTGGAGTTCAGCTGTAGAATAATAAGGAGGGAAATCTTCCTGTTTACATGGAATTCCTTTTCTGAATAAGCTGCTATAGCATTACAAAGTTAGGAAAATGTAGTTGTCCTTTTTGTTGATATCTGGTATGGAATATGAGCATTAGTCTGGCAGTTTTGCTGGCCTCTTTTGGTTTTGTGCTAAACATGCATTTATAAATAAAAACAAGTGTATTTCTGTAATAAACATTTAAGAATGCATACTATATTTTTACGGTATGAACCCAAAAGTTAAAAAGATAAACAACTAATTTTTAGTGATGTAGTATTCAGACCTAGTTTCAATTATTAAAACATATCTTTACTGATTTATTACTTAACCATGAGATCTAAATAATGAGGATTCATAAGGAAATTAACTGCAGGAAAACTCTGAAATGGTCTTTAAAAGAAAAAAAAAACACCAAAAGCCAAAACAACCAGCTGAAGGTTTTTTTTTCATATTTAGCCTTTTATTTCCTGCTTTAAAAAGTCTTCCTACAGATCCAGGTTTATAATTCAGGTTGAGTATCCTATTGTTATATTTGAATTTGTTTTAATGCCATTTACTTTAGCTTTAATTTCTTTAGTACCATATGTTCTTGTGCTGCAGCTCCTATTTACAAGCTGAAAAAGTGAGGGGTAAGCCATCAGATTAAAACAGCTTGTATGTCATAAACCACCAATATGCAAAGCCTTCGTGTCACTTAAACAAAAGTAGTCCCTAATAATGTCACTTAATAGAGCCAGGGTCTGTAAATAAGGAACTGCCTTTTGCAAGTCGCGGTGATAAAAGGCTGAGATACAAATCCATATCTCAGCAACACAGCGCTGGCAATCAATCACAGCGGGGCACTAATGCCGGGAGCGTGGCCGAGGGGAGCGTGTTTACCTGCTGCTGCTAAAGGGAGGCTCGCTGCGGAGATGGCATCGCTGCATCCTGGCGCTGGCTCCAGAGCTAACAGCAGCCCTGGGATAATGCACCTCACCGTGTTTGCACATCACCGAATGGGCTTGCCCGGTGCTATTAACTCTTAAACGGTCCTTGTCAAATGCAGGAAGACTATCACGTGGCTGCTAAGAATATCATATGCAAACAGCACGGTGTCACAATCACTGGACAGTTCTACGGAGTTGGGTACACTGTGTGAGACACTGAAAAGTGGTTTGATATTTCAGAGCACTCGGCGCCATTGGATAGTCTATTTGAAATATCCTAAATAGCAACTGAACTTCTCAAAACTCTAGTTCTTTTTCCTTTGTTCTAACTATCTTAATAGCTGGTTTACGCTCATAGTTAGTACTTCAATAAAGTAAGTTTTAATAGGTGCCAATCAGGAGAAAGGAAATGTCTTACTCCAGCTCTTTGTCCAAGGTTCTAGTGTTCCAGAGGCTCGAAAGTAAGTTATGCTGTAATTTTAACCAGCAGCTGTGCTAAATGTCTGGTGGGAGGGGAGAACTGATTTGACGTATTTGCTCTGTTTGCAGATTGATTCAGTTTGAAGATCACTCTATATCCCAGTACAGAGAGTTCATGACTTGAGCTAATCTTGAATTTTTCTGAGAAGTAATTTAAAATCAAAATTCTGATTTGTCAAAACTAAATTATTCAAGGGAAAAGAAACACAAAGAATTTTATCAACCTACTTCCCACTATTCCCAGAATTTCTCCTGCTCAAGTGGATTGGTCTTTGTACCTTGGCAGTTTTGGTGTTTCAAGTAGCAGGAGCTGAGAGGACAGTGCTGGTGCTGTTCAGCACAGCTCCCCCAGGTGCCTGTGTGGTCAGGGAGGAGCTGAGTGTGTGCACCACGGCTCGGGGCAGCAGTGAGGGGTCCCTCACTCAGTGACTGAGCCCCCACCGAGGCCTCTCACATCCTCCTCCAACAGCTCCTGCTCCCCCCAGTCTGCACCAAGGGGAGGCAGCTGCACCATCAGCTGGTCTTCACTGCAGGCCAACTGGGGAGGGTCTGCCCAGGCTCTGACACTGCCCTGCTCCTTCTGTCCAGCCAGTTCAGCCCTGAGGGAAAACCACAGAGAAATCTCCTCCATGATTTGGAGGGGAAATTGTTTCACGATTTCTGAATTTATAGCATTACATGGTTTTCCTCTGTGGAAATGTGGAATACGGCCTTGTCTGTGCTGGTCAGATCAGTTTGAACCTTCAGGATTCTCTGATTCTGCTGGCAGATTCCTTCCCCCTGCTCATGGTGTTTATTAGCCATTGCTGCGTCCAGGCTGAATTGCAGATCATGTGTAAGCTGTGGCTTTGCCCAGGCCATGCCTTGGGGTTTGAACCCGTAGGAGTTTTTGTGTTCTCAGTCCTGTACTTTTGTAAGACCCGAAACTATCACCTGTTTTCTGGAGAACAGAATCAAGTCCTTAATTAGTGCTGTGGGAAAGGTCTGTGCAAAGTGCCAAGTAATTTTGTTGGATTTGTAATCAATATTTTCTTCCAAAATATTGATCTTCTGTAAATCCAGAAAGTTAGTAATAGTCTAGGCTGATGAATCACAGACATACTCTGAATTTTTTTTCAGGAGTTCCTGAATGTAGCTGGGAGATTTGGGTTTGAAAGTTTTGACCTAAGAACATGAACAAGTTGGTTTGAATTTTGACTGATAATAGTTTTAGAAAAGGAAAGTGACTAATAAATTTAGGGTTTCAGCTAGAAGTTTAAAAAATCAGATATATAGTAGCTTTTCAGGCTGATTCAGATCTGTGTATTTAGCAATATGATCTAGATCTAAATATTAAATATTTATAGAAGGAAAGTAAACAACGCATGCAAGTGTTTGAATTATTATTTGTGAAACTTTTACAACAGATAAAAAGTACTGAGAGAAATCAGGTATTATTTGACTTGGCATAGATATTTCTGATGTGAAAGTTCTCTGACTTTTCCTATTAAGCAGCGAGTGCAATGATCAAACCTTTTAAATTCCAAGCAGTTAAACTTAGGAACAACTGCAGTTGTTGTACATCACACAAAGTTTAGAAGGAGCAACAGTGGTTAAAACCCAAACATTGAAATAAGCAATGAATGTTTTGACAAGTTACTGTAACATTTCCCAAATTTCTGTTACAGAACAACACTTGGCTGTTGTGCTTACACGGTAGAGAAAAATGTCTTATAATTTCAAGTCTAAGTTGATATACCACAGTTCCCTTGTATGAGTTAGCATTGAAGGTTATGTGGTTTTAATATTGATTAATAAGTAGTTTCAAAGCTTAGATTGACAAAGTCTTCATATATTTTTATAAATCTATTAAAATAACAAATGACTTACTACAGAAAATGAATTCATAATATTTAATCACAGTGATTTTAATTTCTGTATAAAAATCTGTTAGTGTTTCATTGTCATCCTTGCTAATAATTTGGACCAACATCATAATGTTTTCTTTTTAAATGAGTGTTTAAACAAACTGGGCCAAGTACATTATATCTTATTCATAACCAGCCTTAACTATTCAGTAAGTAAAGGGAAAATGTTACCTATGGTAGATTCATTCTGTTACATCCTTTCAAGAATTATTAAATTCCAGGTGTTTCAGCCTTTTAGTGATACACAGATGTTGATCTAACATCTGCTATACTGTGTAAGTTCCAGTGTCGTTGCTACCATTTCATAGCTTTTTCAGCACAAAAAAGTACATGTAAATGCTTATGTTGATTTTGAAAATATTGAGCTAATTAACGTTGTTGGGTTGTATACAGATGGCAGCCTTAATATGAACTACATTTATGATAAGCCTACAGAAACAGTGCCTAGAGCAACTGGATCATTAAAAAAAGGATTTGTTAAGCATTATTCAGTCTTGGTTCTGAATTAATAAATAAAGGATTAAGGAGTAGTTATGTGAGACTTTTAAGTATAGAGTGATAAAAAAACTCCTGCATTTCCATGGTATATATTTTATCCTAACTAGATGCAATTTACTTAAATAAGGCAATTTAATCAGTATTTAGTAAATTTGTCATTTGATATTGTCGAATCTTTCATCATATTTCACTTTAATCAAGAAAGGTAACACCTGTGGTTTATTCACAAAAGCTTCTTTTGTTCAATGAACACCCGCAGGCCATGAAGCAATTACATTTGTTGCTTGTACCAGAGTAGGAGGCACTTAAATAGACCTTAGTAGGGATAGATGAGAACTTGCAGACTTCATTCTTTTGTCCTGCACTGAGATTAGTTCTTATCATAGCTCAAGAAGGAAGCTCTGAACTGAAAAGAAAAGATGGCAATGATTTAAAGTTCTTCTTAAGTTTGAAACTTTGATATTGCTGGAGGTGATGTGAATACCTGTGACCTTACGAAAGTTCAAACTTCATCTGCTCCCAGCTGATTGTGCGTGCTGGTGTTCTTTGAAATTGCAAGAGATTCATGGTTCTAAGTCCCCTAAAATCACAAACAAAAGCTCCACCAAAACAAAAATCCTAAACAACAGAAGCCTGTTTTCATTTAGTTGCACTTGGTTTTTGTTTTTAAGGCTGATAGTTTATTCTGTTTATTTTATTTGCAGTATATTAGTTTTCTGGTATGCCAGTTAATGCAGCACAGGGTTCTCATCTCTTGTCTTTGAAGACAGTGAGAATAATCAAAGCAAAAAGTTTGGTGTCGTGTAAAACAACCAAAAGAATATAATTATTTGGTGATTCCTCTCCCCCAGTTAAGTAAATGAATGTTTTAAGCTAGTAAGTGTGCATCAAATACCTGCCCTGCACTTCAGTTTTGCCATGTTAACTGTACCCCTAAGAAAATTACAATAGCTCTGCAAATTTAGCCAGTTTGTTGCAGTGAAAGATGTTTATTTATCTGAGGTGAAAGAATAAACTGCTTCTAGCTTGGCTGTTCTCAGGGACAGTCTTGCTCTTCTGGTCTGTCTGCTCCTGGGAAGGGAGAAGGGGTCATGTCTGGTGGTGTCCTTTATCCTCACACACATAAGCTGCACTGCAGATAACCGGTTCTGCCTGAGAACTGCTGCTCCTTGGAAATAAATTCCCCGATAATCTGCACAAAACCAGAGGCACAGGGCTCGAGTGGCAAAGGGAGGAGCCTGCAGACAACCAGGCAGCGTTTCACATGAACCTGCTCTGCTGAGGAGTTGCTGGTTCTGCCTGTGACCCACTGGGTTTGTGGGAATTCAGCTGTTGGGCTTGTGGGACTCTCACATCTTAGTTCTGGCCTGTGTGTAGGGGAGGGCAGAAACCTCCCCAGCCCTAGTTCGTGCTTTTACCATGTTTTTACCATGTGTCACTGTGTTTCTCTATTCACAGTCCCTCCGTGTGCAGTAGTGGTAACTGTGATTTCAGTTGTTGTACTTCTTGGATACAATTAATTTTGTCTAAGAGGTCTGTGTCCTGTAGATACCAAAATGAAACCTCGTGAATTGTCACACAACTGGCTTTCCCTTTGCCCTTTTGGCAGCAGCAGCCTATTGGTGTGTAATTAATATATTCTTACTAAAAATACAGGTTTTCAGCAGTTAGTTTTTTTTCATTTGGTTAAAATATCTTATTCCAGCTAGGCTTGCATAGCTTTGCAGTGTGTCAGTTTGGGTCCTGATTCTGCAAAGGCTGATACTCAAAGTGAACTTTATCCAGTGTGAGTAATCCCACTGAGATCAGTGGTGTGGTGTAGGAATGGCTTGGTGTGTAAAACCTTGAAGGATTCTGGCTTTAGTCTTTATTTCAAAGGGGTTTAAACAACTTTTGCTTAATTTTTAATGAATGATTATGGCCTGTCAGTGGTATTTGGTTTTACATTTTCATGTAATTCTTGTGATTTTTTTATTGCTTGTCTTAGTTCTAGGTTGTAGTGAAGTGCCTAGATGATGGACAGACACCATACAAAGGTATTATAGTGCATTATCTGGAGATGAATCACATTGTGACAGTACTCTGAATGGCAAATTTGGAGGTGTGGGGTTCTGTCACACCTCCCATGGAGAACTGCAAGAGCTACTTTAAGTGATGAATTTCAGGATATAGGAAGGTACTTCCCTGCAAATATTCTACCCAGAATGCAACCTGTGAACATCTTGTCTAGACAAGTAATTATTCCTACTACAGGAAGTAGCATTATGCCATCGCTGGCAAAAGCAATTTATTTGTCATAGTTTTCAAGCATGAAGGAAAAATGAGAAATGGTCTAGGAAGTGTTTGGATATACTTGAGTTCTGAGTGGGTCTCTAAGTAGTAACAGATGAGCTTCACATTCTGCCTATGAACTGGGGGAAGTGACAAAGCACAGGAACCAGTACAGTAGAAGGGGAGCTGGGAGTGGAACAGGAGCATGTTGCAAGAAGTGATGCTTTTTCAGTAATATGAGAGGTTAAAGTGGATTTGCTTTTTATATTTAATGAAAGAAACCCTCTTCCTTTCACAGCAATTCCTGCTTCTTCTGTTTGTATTTTTGCTGATAGTCTTTCCTAGTGACAGGAGTTTGATGTGTCTTGTAACTCCAGTAGATGCTGGACAGGAATTTGCACCAGAAGAGTCAGGACGCTACTTTGTATTGTAATATGCACCTGAAAAACAAACTCATGTAAGGTGTGGACACGGGGAATGCTTTAGGTGGGTACACTGCAAATAAGGGAAAATGAATATCCCACTAACCTGCTGGACATCCTAAACAGGCTGTGTATCATGGAATTTTGGAGAAAAATGGGAGTCTCAAATAGAGAAGTGTATGTCCCTGTGTGCTGAGATGTATATTCCACAGTTCCTTTGACTCTAGATAGAATGTTTTTAAAATTTATTTATTTTAAATTGACTCCTGGTTGGCTTTTTGTTTGCAAATCTGCTCAGGTAGGAGGAGGGCCAAACCAGCTGGTCTTCCTGGAGAAATCCCTTCCACGCCATGTGCCAGCAATCTGAAAAGCCTACAAAATAACAAATGCCTACAGACAAGCTGAGCCTGGAATTCCTGTGTAGAAGGACTGTGAGAACAAGAAGTAAAGGAGCTTGGTTGAACTTGTGGATCAGTTTCAAACAAAGGAGCTGCATTCCTTTATACAGGACACTGTGGAAGGAGACAGTACTAGTACCAGTACCTTTCGAAAGGTTTAGCCGTACTGCTGGTCTGCAGCTCCTCGTGTAGACTCTAAAATGATGAGGACAGGGTTTGTGCCCTCTGACGTGCCTCAAGCACCTCTCCCAGGTCCCAGAGAAGTCCCGGGGTGGTAGGGAGGAGATGGACAGGCTCACATGTGGTTTCCGTGGTGAGCATCTCATTTTGTCAGAGACAAACCACTGGTTCTCAATCCAGAGCTTACACATTTGCCACGGCTCAGCAAAGGAACCCTGGGAGTGTGCCAGCCTTGGCTCCTCCTCTGGGGACAGGCAGCCGGGAGCGTGGCTGAGCAAAGCCTGAAAGGCTTATAAAGACAAGGTTCCCCAGAAGTGTCACCTGGCCAGCCACCTCTAAGTACCAGTTACACTCCAACTGCATCTTCATCAAATGGGGGACCTGGGTCTATTCTGAATGGGTTACATCCAGACTTTACACTAAGAGTGGCATTTCATTTCGCTGAGTCTCTTGTCCAGGAATTCTCTTTATGTAGACTATTGTATTTATGAGCCTGTGTGGCTCAATTCTAAAACATTCAAGCTTATAGTGGTCAAACTCAGAGTTTCATTTGGAATAGTTTAGTTAGTTAGTTTCCGTATTTTTATTTCTCTGAATTGAGGTCATAGTAATGTTTTAAGTACATACTTGGTTTTGGAAAAATGTGTGTTAAAGTCCATATTAAATATTATCTAGATTGAGAATATGTTGTTTCTTTTAAATTTTCAGCCTGGTTTAGAATTTTAGAAACAAAACCCAGCTAGAGGGATAATTATTAAGTATTTTATTTGGTAACCTTTAAGAGGTTGTTTATATCTGAAATAATTTAAAGAAAACATGACAAAGTAGTGTTTTATATTCGAAGCAGAAATTTAAGACTGATAGGAGCAACTTTTTCATATATGAAAGCTTTATACTCTCATTTAGGTAACTAATACAGCTATATTGCTATTTCTCATTTTGTCATGGAGTCAGCCAGTGAATGCCATGAATCTATGGTATGTAATATAGTTAATGCATAATATATATGGGCAATGAAAGGTCTTTGTCATATAGTATAAGGTCACCATCATTAATTTTCAAATTATAAAAAAGGATTTGCTGTTTTGTGATCATCATTATTGCAATATAATGTGTTGTGGATTCTGCCTGCACATAGAATGAACTGTGATCTTAATTAGAACTTTGACAAGCCTACTCCGATAAAATGATGAGATTATTCGTAATTGATGTCACAATCAATTACCAGTTAGTTCATCATGAATCTACTAACAGGTCTAGCCTTGGTGCTGGCCCCAGGATGTTGATGAGTGTGTGGCTGCCCTGTTCATGCTGTTACTGCGACAGGAGGGCAGATTTTCAGTCAACATCCTAATGACCTCTTTTGAAGTCTATTAAATTAATGACCCTGTCACATTGGTCTAACCTCTTACATCTTCATTTGGGATTTTTTGTTGCAAACCATTGGTTTTTGAGCACATGATAGAACAGATACTTTGGAGCACTCCTTCTCATCCCTCCAAATCTGGCACTGTGTCTCACTAGATTCAATAAAAAATTAGTTCATTACACAGCCATGAAATACAGAGCACAGAAATCAGGAAATAATGTGTAAGGCAAACTGTGCTCACTACCATTCTGTGCTATTTGCTTTTTACATTTCAATCCTGATTAACCACAGGTGCCTAAAGGACATGTTTGGTTAGAAGGTGATAATCTCAGGAACTCCACGGATTCCAGGTGCTACGGACCTGTTCCTTATGGACTCATAAGAGGACGCATTTGTCTTAAGGTATATATATTTAGAGTATCTAAACAGAGTTGCATTAATGCATTTTTAATGCCTGGCTCTTAGGTATTGAAAGGTGCCTCCTTAACTGGCTGGCCAAAGCCAACATAAAGGAAAGCACGAACACACCAGCCACTTGCTGCAAAAGGGTAAGTCAACAAAGACAGGAGGACTGTCTTTTGGAGGGGAGGACTTTTGAGCAGCACTCTGAGCACTCACTGCCTCTGAAAACTGACTTAGTTCACAAGCACATCCAAACCTGGTGGAAACACAAACACACACTTCTGCACAGATGTACGTCCCATCCTTAATTTGATTCTTGCCTCTGCAGAATGATAAAAAGGGCATTTCTGTACTTCACTGTTGTTGTAGCTCTATAGTCCAAAAAACAAAATGAATATTGTACTGTATAAACCACCATGGTTCCTTCTCCTTGTTTCAACAATTTTGCAACTTTATTTCACACTAAATTACTTTTTCACATTATATCTGCATTATTCACATTATATCTGCATTATTACTTTTACCAAAAGGAAGACATTAACACAATTTGCTCTCCGTAAAAAGTTTAATCTTAGCCAGAGAGCAGTATGTATTACAGACTTAGGCACCTGCTTTTGGAAAGCTGGATTTAACATTGTGCATTCAGAACAATAAAAAAGGTTTTCTCTATGTTTCAACACATCCACAAAAATGTAATTTAACACAGGCACAGGGAAGATTGGATCTTTCCAATTTACCAGTCTTACATTCTTACTTTACAGTATTTGTGAACACAGTTTGGGACTTTTTAAAGAAACCCTTGCAGCTATTGACCACGATCAGTAATTGCCTGTCCCTCTCAGCCCTACTGCCAAATTTTGTCTGATCTCTGTTCGTCCTGGCCAGCATTTGCTGAGTTCTTCCCTGGTGTTTACTGAGGGCTCTCTGTCCCTTCCCTGCACTGTTTGCCTTCCTGTGTACACCAGAGGGAAAAATGCTGATTCCTGAGAGGGCTATTTTTATGACCCAGGTTTTAGTTTGGATTACTAACTGCTAAGATACAAATGATAGTAATATGCTGACACTCCTCTTAAGGAGAATGTGGTATTAATAATCTGACTGAAAAAAACTCCAAAGTGATGTACAGGTATAGAAAAAACTGTTTACTGCTGTATGGGGATTGTGAGCAAATACTGGATATATCAAGAATTGTGTATGTGGACAGCTTTTAGTCACAGTATCTCTCCACAGCAACAGATTTGAGTCCAGCTTGTACCCCTACAAGGAAGGTGTTTGAGAGACTTCAGGACTGAACCCTAAGTAAACTCTGTCAAATGAGTGCAACTTACACACAGATAATGCATACTGAAGTACTACTTTAACCAGATTTTATTGCAGTTGTTTTGTGATGCTGCACGGAGTAGTGATTATTCATGTTTTCATGAGATTTAAGTATATGGTGCCTAACAGAAGGAAAAATGAGTTTATTCTTCAAGTGAGTGTTTATAGTTTGTGTTGTTTATGGTAGTTCACATCAGTATCACTGGTCTTGCCGCTGTGTGTTGCTGTTGAACATTACACTGAAAGGCAGCAGAATACAATCTGCATGGTGAGGGCTGATCAGCAAACCACTGTGTTTTCAGTGCAGTGTGCTGGAGGCTTGGCCTCTCTTTTCATGAAACACTTCTTCACTGCCTTAAGAATGGGAGCTTTTGTGGCTTTATCATAAAGTGGATTCTGGGGAAGCAGAAGCCTTTCAATGCTGAGTTGTATTTTTAGGAATGGGTGCAAACAAACCCAAGCCTAATTTGGAAGTAATGGATTTCATAGATTTCAACAGAAGAAAGTGAGCTTAGCCAACCCAGCTGCTTCAGTTTGTCTAGGCAGCCTGTTCTTGGCAAAACAAATATTTATCTGTTAAGTTTAAACTGAAGATTCTCAGTCACTGTTGGTGCAGCAGTTTTTAACCCAGAGAGGAATAATGATCTATGACTCTTCTCTCCTTTTCCTCCCTGCCACCATATCTACTGCCATTCCAAGGGACAAGTTCACTTCACAAAGGGCCACTGAAATCAAAGCAGCTGCAAATTCAGTAAGAGCAGTGGGAGTCCCCCTTTGACAGAACTCCTGCTTCATCCTGTCCTAGGGAGGATATCCTGTGCATTCCCTGGATTTAGGATCCATGTCAAAACCAGACCTGTAGTGTATCTTCAAAAGAGCTAGTTAGCCCCATTTATGCCCCATCCATCAGATCAGGTCTGCGTAGCCAAACCAAAGAGGGCAAAGAGCTGCTAATTGGAATAGCCAGTCTGAATGAACAAGTCACAGTCAACTTCCGTCATAACTTTAAGGGACTTGGGAATTACGACAAGGAGTGGCATGTCTTTGTTTCACAGAGGAAGGCTTTCCATCTTATTTCTAACCATGAGTATTTGTTCTCATGTTCTCCCTGCATGCAGACTAGATAAAACGTCATTTTCATTCCAAGTCTACCACTAAGATTACTGTGATGAATTTGAAACTAAATTGTCAAAGCAACATTTAAAGCAAATTTGATTACTTTCACTGAAAGAAAGTCAAGTTGCAATAGGTGTGATTTGAGCTGCCTGAAATGAAATTTGTGCTGTAGTGAATGGCCTAAGAAACTTCCTTCTCCAGGCCTTTACTCAGATCAGCTTAGATTTGTAATATGGAATATTTCTATTTCCTTCTGTTTGCCTTCAAGGCCAAACAAAGACTTGACACCTGGCCTGCAGCCAGCACAGGCCCTCTGGACAGCACTGAATTCCATAGCTTTGCTTCTAACCAAGATCACAAATCTTCTGTTGGTTTGTATCTCTGCATTTGTGTGGACCTTAAAATAGCTCCCTGGCTGATGTGCACAGAGCGAAGACTTTGCCTCTGTGGTTCTGTGTATCAGCAGATGTTCCTCATGCTGTTCCCTAACTGCACGTGCCCAAAACACAAGTATTCTCTAAGATCCTTGCACCAGAGAGCTTTGAGCCCTTTTCTCAGCCACAGAACTTGAGATCCTGAGAGTGACTCATCCTTGTGCCTTCCTGAGGGCACAGGCAGGATCCAGCTGATGGCAGCTCAGCACAGTGCTCTGAGGGGCCTGACTGGGGCAAGTCCAGGAGCTCCCAGCAGTGCCCAGGCCAGGCAGCAGCAGGCTGAGGTTGGGTCCTGCTGTGCCCATCCCTCACTCTTCTCTCATGGCCTTCAGGGCTGGGGACACAACTGAACCCTGGCACTGTGCTGCCTCTTTGAAATGAGAAAATTCCTTCTTCACTCCACACAGAAAGCAGCAAAGACTCTTCTGTGCTGTGGCTGTTCCATGAACTCAGTTACAGAGTAGGCTGCTGTTCCTGGACAGTGACTGGATACTTTCCTTAAGATCAAATTCTAATGAAAAATGAGCGAGATAAACATAATACTGACAGATGCTGTGGAAACAAGGTAGTGCTGCAACTTTCTCTGCTGCATCTGGGGCAGGGACTGTGAAATTTTTCTGGGATTAGAGCCACAGAGGGCATTCATTCTTCAGCATCATCTTTCCCTTCTTCTTGCTGATCCCCCTGTGCTATCTTTGAACAGTGGTGTGAAGAGACACAGGCAGTCAAGGGAGACAAAGTGCAGAACAATGTCCTTGGTTTCCTATTACTTTTTTTTGCATCCAAGACCATCCTACATGTAATTAGTGAATGTCCACAGCAAAGTATGTCTGGGATTATGCAGCAGTATGAACAGTTAATTTTTGTAGGAATTTTGTTATCAGTCGGCATCATTCTCTGACACCTGTGCTTGGTCATGGGTTGGGCTCTTCTGTACATAACTTTCCCCTTCTCAGAGGAGCCCTGATGGTGGCAGGCTCTCCACCTCTTCATACGTATTTGCATGGCATAAACTTGCATATAGATTTTTTTTTCCAAAGTTTGGTGTTTGCTGTTCAAAGGTTCCTCTTGAAAATACAAATGGGAGGTCCTTGTGCATGGCATTCTTTTTTTGCCTAGAGAGAACAAAAAATACATACCTTGTCTTTTAGGTCATGAAGAAGTTTACAAGCTAGAAATATATTTTTTAGGGACATATTTATTTCCAAGGCTGAAAAAGTAATGAAGTTTGTGAGGCTCTCCATAGCAAAGCAAGCCCTGTATAACTTAGTGTTGTCTCCAGCCACTATGGAATGATTCCTTGTGATACACAGTATTTATTACTCCTAGCAGGAGAAACACACAGATGAGGAAAGTCCTTTACCCTGTCAACCAAAGAGATAAAACGTTATGCTGTTTATGAAACAATTACAACAATAACAAATGAAAATACTGAACTTTTGAGTTGTGATTAAAACCTCTTGTACTTTATTTTACAGATATGGCCTCTGAATGACTTTGGATTTCTACGTGCAAGCCCCAACGGCCATAGATTTCTTGATGATTAAAAGATTTAAGTTACTATTGCCAGTTTTCATAATATTTTCTACTAAAATTAATGGAACTATTTTTGTTTAGAATAAACACAAGTGTTACTTGACAAAGATGTCCCTTTCTGAGATTACATCTAACATGAAAGTGTGCATTTGTTCAGATGATGGAGAGACTCAGCCCAAAGTGTGTTCCTGCTCCAAGCTGACAAGTAAGGTGGGTGCAGAGCCACTGGACCTGCTCCTCAGCACTGAGACAACCAGCCTGTTCCATTCTGTGAGCCTCTGCCCTCTCTTTCCTGGGCTCAAGCCCTTGAAGTTAAATATTTAGCTTATAGTCAGCAAATGTTCCTGTTTCCCATTACTGCACCTTGCTCTTCATTATCTTCAAAGCATTCTCACAGTTATGCCTCCTGATTGCATTTTGTCATCTGAGCTGTTAAAGGATGTAACCTCAGAGGAGGGGCCCAACGTACAGTTGATATGGACTGAAACAGAAAGAAGCCACTCTTCTTTGCTGGAAAAGAAAAGTTTAGATCACAAGATACATTCCAGTTGTACAGAACTCAAGTGTTCTGGTTTGTAGGTTTTTAGTAACGAGCTCTTTGGCAGCAGAAGGAAAAAACCCAATCTTCATGTCAGCAAAGGGGCACTTTTCATTTTTCAGCCTGAACGTACTTGCTCCCGTAGTGCCCCTCTTTTCTTTAACATACATTTCTTGAGCAGATGCTGTCACTTGTTTGTCCGGTCTTTTGAGAAGTTTGTACCTCTTAATGTGCTTCATTGAAACAATCATTGGAGGATCTCAATAACAAGTGAACACGTGTCACAGCAAACCACAGACACATCTTTGATCTCACTCTTGAAGACACTGTAATTCCCACCACACCGACATGACAGAGTATAGACTTGTTCATCTGCCAGAAAACAAAACAAAAAAGCCTTCAGTGCTTGAGAAGAATCAAGAATTTATTTTGGATTTTCTTCACAGAGCTGCTCTTAGCGACAAATAATCTCCCACTCCTGGGTTGTAAATATCAACCTGTGCTACAACAAATACCTGTGCTACCATTTGTAGCTCAAAAAATTACTCTTAAATACTCTTAAAATGTCACACCAAACAACCAGAGTCAATGTAGTCTCTCAAAAAAACCCCCTCAGTAGTAACAAGGTGCACATCAGTGAAACAGACAGATTTTAAAAGGAAAAACTAAGGGGTGTCCTACATGTGACAGATCAAGGACGCTTCCAAAACATCTAACCCAGGACAACACAGAGGAAAGCAAAGTAGAGCAGGTATTTTCCCCTCGCAGCTTAAAAAGTAGCAAACAAACAAACAAGAAAAGCCATTCATTCCAAAAGCAAGTAATTGAGAAAAGCCAGAGTAATAAGGAGGGAAATAACCCATTGTCAAATAAAAAAAAATCTGTATGAAAACACTTGCAGAAAGAGCAAGAGAATGCACAAGAGATCTGGGAAGAATCTCATTACTCAATTATATTACAAGAGGAGATCTAGGTGAGAAGTGGCACTGCAGGTGAGGGTGGGGAGAAGAGATAAAGCAGGAAGGTAAAACAAGTGTCACAGAAACTTCCAATTCAGGTATCTCAGACAGCAAAATAGCTTTATCTGAGGAAATACAGAAAAAGGAGAACTTGCAGTAGGACAGCAATGGTGTAAGATGCAGAAAAAGAGAAAACATTCACAGTGACAATGAAAGGCATTAGGAGCCGGCAGTAAGACACTCCTACCTTCATTCCAGGCCATATCCTCAAGGTAAATTTGTTCATGAACTGGCCATTCTTTTGTCAGGTTATCTGCTGTAAAGCAAACACAGCAGCGTTCAGTCCTGCCAACACACAGGTCCCTATTTCTTTCTTATAAATTAATAGTTTTGTATAGCTGGGAGTCAGTGTGGTCCCTACTAAGAGTCACAGCCAGACCACAGGACCAATTAAAAATGCAGTTCTCTAAACTTTGGGTTTCTGCATAGGCTGGAAAATGTCCTCTTGGAGCCAGAGGAAGTAAACAGTGATGATGTATTACTGAACCAAGACACAAACCAGTACTTTTGCACATCCCAATTACATGAAATTAGGGGCAAAATTCTGCTCTGATGTCAATGCCCTTCAAAAGCCTGGCTGTAACTACACTCCCACAAGCTGAAATGGTGAATGTCTGCTTACCTGTAGTTTTCACAAACTCATGGAATGGTTGAGGTCAGAAGGGACCTCTCAGGATCACCTACTCAAACCCTCCTGGCACAGGCAGGGGCAGCTGGAACAAGTTGTCCAGGATGGACCACATCCAGTCAGTTTTTAAACATGTCCACAGATTGGAGACCCCACAATCTCTCTTGGACAACCTGTTCTTCTTTAGAAAGGAGAAGCCAAATAAAATCCTCCAATAAGCACTAAGTGAGTGTTGTGTATGAGACCACCACTGAGATTCCTGCAAAAAGATACTCCTTACAAAAGATAAATGAAAAACATCTGTAAGGGAAGACTAGTCCAAGTGTTCTTTTAGGATAAGAGTCTCTCAGCACAGAGAGAAGGTCAGTTCTGGCCTGCACCTGTGAGATCTGCTGCCATTTGTTCCCCTAGATTCTTCCAGCATTGAGTACAGCATCGAATGAAAAGGGTGCAATGCAACTGACAGCATGAAATGCAAAGTGTGCAATACAAATTGGGGTTTTTCCATTTAGCAGCACACTCATATTTGATGTACAAAGTTCACACCAAGTTCTTTAGCTTGATGATGTGAGATCTTGTCAGCGAAGTTACAAGTGAAGCCATAAAAGGTTAACATTTAAAAAGTAAGACAACATAAACCCCTTCCAACTTCCTACACAAAAAAAGCTCCATCTTCCCAAATGCTGTGTTTTAAAGAATGAGAAATGCCCTAAAGCTGATTTTCAGCACAGCCACAGAAATGCCTTATGTCTCAGGAGCTTAGTGCTTATTTAAGGTTTAAAAGAGGTTATTTTTGAGGAGGTAGGTTCCCTTGGATTGGGGAGTTTTTAAGCCCGTTTATAGTTAATACCATCAAGCTTTCAAGAGCATACAGGGTTTTCTATGGCTTTCTATGAAAAGTTGGTGGTGAAAAAATTATTTCAGAACTACTTATTGACCACTTGCTGAAAAAGTCAGATTATGTTATTTTAATTCCCAAGGGATTGCCCTACCTAATCATTACACTGCAGACTATCCTAAATAGTGCCCAGTTGCTTCTAGGTAAGTGGTCTTTGCTCTGGGCTAAAAAAGGACTGTGCAGCCCCCTCTTCCAGTAACAGCACATAAAAAATGCCCATCTCCAACCTTCTGATCAGAACGGAGTATCTCCTTTATCAACAAAAACAACCATCAACTATTAAATCACAGTCTTTATTTTGCAACTAACTCTTCTATTTTCTACTGAAATGCACGTTACATATCCCTGAGAATGAGCCTCATCTAAATTAGTTTTAATGAAGGTGATTAAAACAAGTGAGACACTCTGGAAATAATTACATACTTCAGGTAAAGTAACTTGTGAATCATAGAACCACAGAAATCACTTATGTTGGAAAAAGACCTTTAAGATCACCAAATCCAATCATTAAAGTAACAAAGAACGCAGCTGAGGAAAAGTCTCTCTTCTCTTCCAAACATGGCCAAACATGGCAGCCCAGGGAACAGATTTTCAATAAAGCTTTTCTAATTCATCATTGCAATTGTAATTTTGAAAATAAAAAACAAAAAAAACCCCAACCAGCAAGCAAAATTAAACCTTCTCATAATTGCCAGCCTGAAGAGAGATTGTTATTCCTCACCTCATGCTCAGGTCCTGGGGGGCATCAGGCAAAGCGTCACCAGCTGTGTGAGGGAGGGGATTGTCCCACTCTGCTCTGCACTGGGGCGGCCTCACCTGGAGTATTGTGTGCAGGGTTGGGTGCCACAATATAAGAAAGATATTAAGCTATTGGAGAGTGTCCAAAGGAGGGCAATGAGGATGGTGAAGGGCCTTGAGGAGAAGTGTGTGAGGCGCTGCTGAGGGCACTTGGTGTGTTCAGCTGGAGGAGAGGAGACTGAGGGGAGACCTCACTGCAGGTACAACTTCCTTGTGAGGGGCAGAGGAGGGGCAGGCACTGATCTCTGCTCTGTGGTGACAGGTGACAGGACCTGAGGGAATGGCCTGAAGCTGTGTCAGGGGAGGTTTAGGTTGGATATTAGAAGAAGGTTCTTCCCCCACAGGGTGGTTGGGCACTGAACAGGCTCCCCAGGGCAGCAAGAAGCATTTAGATGACACTCTCAGGCACAGGATATGACTCTTGGGGATGGTCCTGTGCAGGGCCAGGAGCTGGACTCAATGAGCCTGGTGGGTCCCTTCCAACTCAGCATATTCTCTGATTCTCAGAAGGCTAAAGTCTTATTGGTCATCTCAAGATGTCAATTTTCAATTAGTACTCCTGACTTGACTTCACACATAACACAGTAACTGCTCTTGTCAGGCAGTTTTACAAGCTGCATTTATTTGCCTGTCTGGTTCAAGCAGGAGAAACATATTTTCCAGAGCTGGACAAAGCTTTTCTATTTTCTAGTTCTCCTACTAAACACATTACCCAATTTAATATACCTTAATATACAGCAAAACCAGATATGGCCTCTTACTTTAAACCAGAGGCACAGCCCAGTGTGAGTTTGGGGAGCTTACAAGCAGAACATCCAAGCTAATGGCTCTCACAGTGCCTCATGTTTCACATGCCCTTCCTTATTTCATGTACGTCACTGCTATTACAGCCACGACTGCCTCGCAGGTGGTTCTCTGAAGTTAACTGGTGTCACATATTCACTCCCTTGCCAGAGAAGGTTATTAGAGACTGGCACTGGTGCTGAGTTATGTGGCTGACTCACACATGACATCAGCTCAGGCTGTGGAACCCTGTGCAGAGTTGTACTTTCTGAAACACGTCCCTGAACATGCAGGGAAAAGACGACCTGATCATCTACTGTAAGTCATGAAACATATTTTAATTCACCAGCAGTACAGCCGGCCCGGCTTTGCCATCCATTGGATTTGTCTGACAACAAGAGGTGAAAGGATTCTGCAGCTCCATTGTCTCAACTGCAGGATCTAAGAAAACACTGGCAGGCTCATCAGAGAGGTTTATGAGCCTGCAATTCAAAGAGGTTAAAAGGAAAAATCTACTGAGATTCTTTCAGGCTACAGAACAACATTAAATAACTATTAGCAGCTTGGTTCAGTAAAGCTTTACTAGAGTCCTTGCTGGGTCATTCAGAAAGTGTAAAAGAGGAAAGGTATTTAAGTTTCACTTGAGGATACAATAAATATTTCTTGGGCTATTTGAGGCTGAGTTTTAGGGAAAGGGTTGCAAGCAGTAAATGGAAATTTAAGCCTTTTAACAGTTTATGGTAAGAGTAAAAAATAGTCATAATACTTGAAAGATTTTTTAGCTCTTTATCAGGCACATATTCTTAGGATTGATTCTTTTTTTCCTCCAAGCCAAACATATAATTAAAAAAAATTTAAGATTGGCAGTCAGTTAGATACTGTTGCTAGTATTTGCTCAGCATCAAAATCATCACACTACTCAAAACTTGGATGTTTTCAGAAGTTTATTTTTTCTAATAGGCTTTTCAGTGTTTTTAGACAATTATTTGAGTCTTGTGACTTAATTGAAAATAATCACACTTACTTTAACTTGAAATTAAAGTCATGAGATAAGGGTTTTCATAACAAAAAGATATGTTTGTTATAAAAATACCAAAAAATTATTGCTTCACTTGTGGGAGATGAGATTTAACTCCAGAGTTCAAAGGCTTGTGCTCCAGCTGAGGGTCTGTGGCTGTAAGACCCATGGCTGGAGAAGGAATACACACTTCTGTCACGTACTGAGGATAACCTGGCACACTGCGAAACCAGTGGTATTGTCAGCAAGAGCTGCATTCATGACCAGATAGATGCTGTAAAATGAGCTATTTAAGGCTAACTACAAATTTTTTCTTGTGCCTCACTAACAGAAAGACAGAGAGGATGGAACCAGCTCCATCCTCAGAGTCAACTGGCACAAGCTGGAACACTAACAATTCCAGTCAGAACCTGTAATTCCTTATGCCTAAGAAATGACACAAGAACAAAAGGAAAATTAAGCTGGAATGTTACTCATGGATTAAAACTGTATCTACCATATTTTTCTAAAAGTGCAATTTAAAAATTGAAAATCCAAAGAAGGTACATGCTGAGATGTGAAAACTTCTCCTGGTGATTACACCCGAGTCCTATAAACCCTTGGAGCCCAGAGGAAAGACAGAGGGGGGCTTTTTCCAAGGGGGAATGGTTCAAACTGAGAGAGGGCAGGGTTACATTAGATATATCAGGAAAACATTCTTCACTACAAGGGTGGTGAGGCATTGCAACAGGTTGCTCAGGAAAGTGGATGCCCGGTCCCTGACGGGGTCAAGGCCAGGCTGGACTGAGCTCTGAGCAAGGTGGTTTAGTGGAAGGTGTCCCTGCCCATGGCAGGGGGGTCGGAATGAGATGATCTTTAAGGTCCCTTCCAACCCAAACTGTGCTATGATTCTGATTTATCGACATTGTGTCCATCATCACATGAAAACGTATTATCCCTGACGACCTCATTAGAGCCATATATGGAGAAAAACCCCTAGATTCTTACATTTTTCCACCCAAAATCATATACAAATCAACTGGTTTTAGTGTCAATCCCATTACTAGCTTTGAATTATTTGCTACATTTATCACCAGAAATTAATCAAGTCACCAATTTATTGATTTAATTTTGTGACCTTTCTGTTAATTATTAATAATTAAAGCATAAAATTAATTTTTATTATTATCTCAGTAATGTTTAGATTGTTTAGATACAGTTCCTTTGTATATAAGTCAACAAAAATGCACAAAGGTTGCAGGGCTGCTATTCAAAGGGACCTCAATAGGACATAGAAATGGGCTGGCTGGGACATCAAGCGGTTCAAACCAAGATTAAGTCCTGCTTTTGGGATGGAATAACCTAATGCACCAGTATAGGCTGGGACACATCTGGCTGGAAAGCAGCTTTCCAGACAAGAACCAGAGGGTCCTGATGGACCACAGGCTCAACACGGGTCAGCAGCACAACCCCACATGGGGCTGTATGAGCAAGAGCAGAGCCAGCAGGTCCAGGAAGGGATTTTTTCCTCTCTACTCCACTAAAGAAGTTGCATCTGAATTCCTCTGTCCAGTTTTGGTGCCCCCAGTACAAAGCCTTCACTTCACTGGACTGCCAGCATGGTCAGGAGTTGGGACACATCATACAAGGAGAGGCCAAAAGAACAGTCATCTCATCTACAGCTGCTAAACAGGAAGGTATAGAGGAGACTTCTCAGAGGTGCTCAGAGGAAGGATGAGAAGTGAAAGCCAAAAGTTGCAAAAAGAGTCCTTGTATCTGCCTTGGCAGAAGAAGAACAGGTTTTGGTTGGTTTAGTGTTTGGTTTTCCTACTTTGAGGGTGTTCAAACACTGGAAGAGGCTGCCCAGAGGAGCTTGAGAACCTCCATCCTTGGAGACACTGAAAACTAGGCTGGAGAAAGTCTGAGCAACTGACCTGTGTGGACTTGCTTCAAGTGGCAGGTTGATCTAGATGACCTAGGAAGGTCTCTTCCAGCCTATGTGATTCTCTGATTCTCTGAGTTTTTCTTCTTTCCAACTTTGTCACAAAAGCATTAACTTTTAGAGTTCAGATGACTTCTAATATGAAAACTATAAAACATGTTCTTTCCAAGGTAAACTTTGGGTAATTGTTAGTGTCAAACTTGATTTTAACTGCATCTTCATCTTTTTTAATGGGATACGGAACAAGGAATGGAAAAATCTGAGAAGAAAATCTGTCGGGGGAAAAAAAAAAGTCCATTCTTAATAGGTAAATTATTATGCAGCTTTTCTTCCATCCTCCAAATTTTTCACAGAGACTGCAAGCAAAAGTTTTCCCATTAGCAAAAGGTACTCTTCTATGACAGAAGAATGAATTGGAAAAATTTTCACAAAACATATAAAAAGGCAGTTTTTGTAACATTTCCAGATCAGAAAAGCCTGGATAACTGTTTGAGCCAAACCTCTAAACTGTTTGTGGTTTGTCCCTTCCCCTCTAATCCTGTGGCCTGAAGGCACAAAAAAATTAGGAGATTATTGTGAAGCCTTCGGAGAAAAGCAATATTAAGATATAAAAGCACATTCACTTGTTATTCTCAACAACTCAAAGAAAAGAAAATTAAAACCAGAGAGCCCCACAGAATTTCAGCTTCTTGGAACTTCTCTGGCTACTGAATTTCTGAGCCAAGTAATTAAGAGTTAGTTAGAGTAGCACAAGAAGGTACATACAAATAAACAATCTGTGACCTGGGGAGAAGACCCCAGTGCAAAGGGCTTCCTGCTGATGGGCAGCCCCACACACACACACTGGCATCCCTCAGATCCTGCTTCCTAGGCTTTCTTTGCATCCTCCTAACTTGCTGTATTATCTCTCTCATCACTATTCCCCTTAGTTCCTGTCTCAGTTCCTTTGTTTCTGTGAGCTTTTATGGCAGTGTCTACGAATTTGTCTAGAATCATGACTTCAGAAGCAGCTTGACAGGCATTCAAAGAACTAGAATTTATTTCACCATCATTTTGCTGCCAGGGAACATGCTGGAAAGAATGCAGTGACACTGCACATGTATGTTATGTGTGGCTCGGTTTGAAACACCGGGTCCCTCTGTATTAAAGCACATCTACCCCATTACCAAATACCGGCGAAAATAAAAGTACAATTTGTTTTCTTTATTTCTCTAAGAGACTATTTGCTAATCTCTTATGCAGAATCTTGAGGCAGCTTTTGAAGGGCTCTTTTGGATGCAAAAGAATCTCAGACAATATAGGTAATCTTCAAGTTACTGTAGAATGAGTTTTGTCAAAACTAATTTATAGCAATGTCCCTAAATTCCAAAGGAAAACAAACCAACCAATTAAATCTTGATGTAGGCTCTCTACAACCCAACCCAAGCAGAATGGAACTTCACAGTCTGGATTTAATCTTTAGGTAAAACTCGCTAGATACAGAAAAGACTCCTGACTTAATCTCTAATTTTTCTTGTGCAGGTACAATTTGTGAAAATAGAAGACAGTCGATATTACAATGTTAAGAGTACAACAGGATGAGAGCACTGGGCAGCAGAAATTCTTGTTCTGGCATCGCAATCCGGCATTTAAAAAATAACAGATGAAAAATTTATCTAAGTCTGATCTTAATACTGTTTACATAACAAATTAGCACAAGATCCAATTTTTTCCATTCTTCTAAAATATTTCTTCAACAACTCTGTTTTCACCCCTCCCCCTCTTCCCAAACCCACACACAGTCTGAAATGCAAGATTATTTAACTCGAGAATTCACCCTGTGTATATACAATTATATATCACTCTCTTTATCCCGCAGTGATGCATATCTGCCAGAATGACTACGTCTTTGTCTCTCCAAGTTCTGGTCTGCGCAGCGGCAGGGGAGTTAAAAATCAGCACAAGAGAGAAAGGTCTGATGGTGTGCCAATGTACAATGGCAGAGAATTCAATAACAAGCTGCAGAGACAGTGGGCTTTTATCAGACACATTCAGGAGTGGTGGTGGCTCCACGTCAATGCTGGACCAGAGTGTGTGACTGCAGAGTGCGACCCAGTGTTTTCCCCACAGGCAATCCACTATTATTGACTCCCCCCATTAACATGTAGGGTGGATATACATTTATTGAAGGTTCTAATGGAAGGCTGAGGGACTCCTATCCTGAGGCCAGAGCAGAAAGACAGCCTATCACTTCATGTAATGGTAGCCCATGTGTGACAGACCTGACCTACATTTCCCCCCTTTCTTTCTCACAACAGCCTGTCACTGTTTTAAGAAGCTATTTTCTGAGAGGTATAAAAAGAAATGCATGCTAGAGCTGCCGAGTTAATGTGTTATATTGGAATATTATTTATAAACCTGCTTTAAAAAGACTAGTTTAGACTACAAATGAATTATGAAAGCTACCGTAACACACACAACGAAAAAGAATGACTCCTAATGATTCTGAAGTGGTTATAAACCCAGACACAGTGAACACTTGGTATAAATGGATTCATACATCTCTAAGGTGCTGCAACAAAATGGAGTATAAGACTTAAAAGTAAGACAATTAATGAAGTTACCTTAATAAAATAAAAAGGGCTAAGCTCTGCAATTAGTATAAATTTCATAATAATTCAAGCTATTAGAAATAATGCCCCCTAATGTTTTGTTGGAAGCAATTCAGTGGTTTCAGTAGCTAATGTATGTGCAGCAAGAGCTATAAATAATGGATCCACATTTGAAAGTAGGACAAGAGTGGAAGAAACATTTGGTTCAGCACTAAACAGTATTTTAAAATACCATCTAACTACCGCTACCAGACCCTGCTTATTTCAAGAGCTTCTGCCACTGCAGCCCTCCTTGGCAGGAACCTACCACGCTGCTGCAGGTCATACTCTTTTTTTGTCTCTTCGTTCCCTAGAATTTTCCACGCTTGATCAATCTCGATGAACCGCTGCACGCGCTCCTCCACTTCTCCTGCTGGCACATCTGCCTCCTGCTTGTCTGGGTGATACTGCCAATCACAAAAAGGGGAGGGGGGGTGAAAAAAGATAAAGTTGAAGGGAGTGGAAGTGAGGATGGTGGGAGAGGAGCAATCAATAATGCATTTGATACTCAGTTAAAAGGACAGAGAAAAGGAGAAGGTCTGAGCTGAGGTGCCAAAGGAAGGGGGACGCCGGCACAAGAGAAAACTGCCAATGTAATTAGCCCATGGAAACGGCAACAGAACCACCAGTGGCACAAATGTCACCACGGCACTGACGGCATTTTCTGCATAATTTGCTGATGGAATCATTGGTCTTATGGGCAATTTACCTACAGAAAGTGACTACCACAAACAGATACAGGCACCTGCAGAGGACCACGACATGGGAACAGGAGGTGGGGCTGTAGGTGCTAGGTTTAAACAAATCCACCAATGTTTAGTTCAGGCTATCACAGATAAACTGAATGCTGTATCACATGTGCCTAGTTCTTTATGATTTAAATGGTAAATAAAATATACACTATCAAATATAATTTATATTACATTTAATTTTACTTTTGAAAATATGCTTCAACATCTTCAATTTCTTCCAGTTCAGTGAATCAATAGCCCTTCCAAATATTTAAAGTCATGGATCACTGGTTACAGAATTGTGTCATTTTAGTTAAGAAATGGTTATTCAAGGACATGGCTGCAAGAAATCCCACATTAAATAAGCAATAATAATTAAAATGGTAACACGTTTCTTTACTATTTGTTCTGAGCAGGGCATTTTGACTTGTGGTTCAGATATCTACTGAAAAGAAACCCTCAAAGCTTCATCTTCCTGTAGCTTTAATTCATCTCCAATAATCTCTTTTTTTTTTTTTTAAATTGCTCAGGATAAGTGATGGACCAACAGGAAACACCATTTGAAATGAGAAAGCTGCAATATAGTCAGGCCTATCAGCTGATAACTGTGCTACAAACCAAGATATCCCCTGCTCTGGAGCTGTAACAGCCCTTTCCAGTAATACCAGTTGGGGCACTGAAACATGCAGCAGGTTCTAAGACTCAGAACACTTGTTCTCCAAGTGTTTAAGCAGATTTCTGATTAAGTGAATTTCTCTGTTTCAGTTTATAATTAATTTTGGAATTGTGCTTGATAAAATCCAAAATGCCAAAGGAGCACTTCTCCTGGAGTCTGTTTGCTCACTGATGTATCTGTCTGGTGTTATGCAGATAAATCCTCTGTACAACAGCAGAATGTGGTGTATGTGCAAAATATTAAGCTGTGACCCAAGTTTTCTCACAGGTATTTTCCCATATTTTTCTATACACACACAGATGGATACATCTGCAACCCCAAGTACCAAGTCTGGACACAAATGTGTATTTTTGTCCCCACATATGAGCAAACACACTTGAAGGACCCTCTGCATTCAAGACTGAGAACTACCTCACACTTGCTGGAAATATGGCAGAGGCACAGTTGTGATGTATAAAGGTTCATCCCTTAGAGACCCCTCTTCTATGTCTTCCATGACAAAATTCTGAGGTGCAAACAAAAGCAAAACATTTTGATAATTGCATTTACTCAGTGTATTCTCAACAGATAATTGTTAGATGTTTGGATCGGCCCACACATTCTCAGATCAGTTTCTTACAAACACATGGAGACATTACTGGCCAACTGCCCAAGGCAGAACTAAGAACACTGGCTTCTCTCCTGCCCAGAATGTTGAGAAAACACTCCCACAAAACTGGTCACACTTTTCCTTTGTTGCACCAAAACTTTATCAGACTGGTTTAGCTTTTAACTCCTTTCCTACGGATCTGGCAAATTTAAAATATGTAGCATATGCAAGTTTTATATTAGAAAGACTACAATTTCATGTAACTAGTATTAATTGTAAGGGACCTACTAATTAAAATACCTACCTGTATCTATCTATTTCTCTCCATTTTGGTCTCCATGCTTTCTGAACTTACTTGCTCCTTCCTCTGCTTGGCTTTTTCCTCTATTACCACCTAATGCCTTTAGCAGATATATCTACACTAAGAAAAATCCCCAAACCTCAGCTATTTCACTCTAATCCTCCTCATTTTTTTTAATCCCAGTGACCCTGTCTCATCTCAATTTGTGTACCCGTTCTTATTGACTGTCTTTTCCTACTCTCCAGCTTGCTGATCATAAGCCAAGAATGCTTCTCTCTAGCAAAAATCCAGTCTTGATTCAACCGCCCATACCCTTCTTTCCTCTTGAAGACAACAAATGAGGTGTCCTCCCTGCAGCTGTTTTAGACCCTGTTCAGCCAGCTCAGACCCAGAGACACCTTCCCAAAGCAGCTGAGTTCAGCGGGAGTGCTCAAACGTGCTCCATTAACACTTCAGACAGGAATCAGTATCTTCTCTCACTCTTGGTCATCACCATGTCCTTGCTTCTGCTGCTGCTCCCTCTGCAGTGTCACCCTCAGAGCAGCTGCCTCACCAGAGCCAGGGGTTTGGTTTTGTTCTGTGGGAGATGAAACAGGATGGATGCTCCCGGTCTCCTCCTCTTTTCCCATTCAGCCTGATTTCTGGGTTAATCTCAGCTGCAGCCACGTACAGGCTCCGTAATGAAAAGAGACAAGCCTGTTTTCTACTCGACCTGCCTCCTTCTACTCCCACTGAACTCCCGCTCATCTCTGCCTCCCTGCATCCACTTGTAAGTTTTTACTCAAAATGTTAGAGTCCCTCCACGTCTCCTGCAATATCACTGCTCAAAATCTGTGCAAATGATCTTCATGTCATCCACACCCAGCACCCCAGCACTGTTCTCAGCCATGTTACTGGGTATATTTAAATCTTTCCAGCTGCATATGTGTAACAATTTAAAGCACTGATACTTCCATAAAAATAGCTTTTTGCTGAGTACTCATCTTGATCACTGTGTTCAAAAATAATTTTTACTAACATATTATTTAATAAGACTTTATAAAAACAATAAAGGATCTTTTCCCAAGTCCAGCAGAGAGAAGGGAAAAGATAGAAGGTTGGAAATACATGCCCAACCTATTTTTCCTTTATTATACCTGTACTAGAAGTAATTTGCTGTCTTCCATTACTACAGACTGTCTGGAATTTATATCACTTTACAGCACATGATGCTTTGCAGTTACTGTGAATGTTAAAAAATAAACCAATTGATAATGGAAACACATTAGTTCACCTGTTAACCATAAAAAAATTACCTTACACATGCACACAATACTACTGCTCACTCCCCTGATTATCTTATATGTCACACTGTCATAGTATTTCTTGAGGACTCTGGTTCTTGGCCCAAGAGTTAATTCAAACCCAATTTTTTAGGGTTTTAAATTGCGTTAGTTTTTGAAATAGCTAAAAAAACTTGAAAACACATGAACCTTGAAGTCCAAAGCTCAAATGAGAAACACTTTAAACAGTATCTGTTGGAGACTTGGTGACATGTTTAGCACTTCAGGGAAACAGGAAAGCAGGCTAACACAAACTTAACTCATGCCCTTTTCAATTACAGCATCACTACTGTAGCTTTAGAAAATAACTGTATTCAACTGTCTTATTTTCCATATACATCAGACGGTCCTTTTCAGCAGGTTGGGTACAGTGAGAAACAACACATCACCTGGCACACACACTCTAAAAAGCAGCTCGACAAGTATCCAAAAATTTAAAAATTTTTCATGGAAAATTTCTTAAGTAAATTAATTGTATTTCATTATGCTCATCTATTGCCTTCGATACTGAATAAAGAACAAGCAAGTAAACAAACATTTCCTGTCTCAGAAAAAAGGTGTTAATGTTGTTACGTTCACCAAATAATTAAAAGTGTAGACTCTATGAAAATTCCTCGAGTTCCAACATCTATTTCATTTATGATATTCTTATTTGTACACTGAACCACACAATCGGGATTTCACCCACAGGATTTGTATAAAAACTTGAAACACACTACAGCACATTCAACTGCTCCACTTTTCTGCCTACTTTATACTCCATGAAGTTTGGACCCTTTTGCACTTTCGGAATTGCAAAATCAATCCCAGGACTTTAATCCCTGGAAGTTAATACGACAATTTAGCGAATAACTGTAATGGTGTTACACCTCAGTAAAACACCAGCAGACCCTAAGGACTCATGCCACAGGATGAGAAGCCCCCCAAGCTGGCTGAGCAGATCCAGCCCCGCGGTGACACACAAAGGTCCTCCTGACACCTGTACGAGTTCCTTATTCTTCATGTAATAAATCTAACAGGGTCGACTGATTTTAATCACATTCAAATTAGCAAGCAGAAACCCTCCAGTTAAATCAATTTAATGTACATTTCTTACTGGTGCTCATGAATTTATTTTTCAAAAGCCACTTCCAGCACCCAGTGAGAATCAACACAGCTTATTGGGAGGGGAGAGGTGAAGCACTCAGGCTCAGGTTTGACACTAAATCTGTAATCTCTCACTAAACTGTGGAATACACGGTAACTAAACTGCTTACTACAGCCAAACTTTAACTCAGAACTACTTTCCCACACGCCAAGCTGAAAAAACTGATTATTTAGAAAAGATTAAAAAGTACTACCCTCTCTCAAATATTACTTAGCAAATTGCCATGGCTATTTTGCCTGGTGTATAAAGAGTATTCACTTGAAAAACCAAAGATGCACCACGTCCCTAATTCCACACATCAAACCAGAAGGCTCTATTTTCTATGAAAACTACTACTGCTTCCAAATTTTTACTTATGAAAAAGTTAAATAATAATGCTTTCATCCACTACTATGTGTTTCACAGATAACTGCTGAAATTACATGGCTTTTAAGTAAGTCTATTTAAAATGTAAAGTTTCTGGTTTTTTCTGACTGAGGAAACTAAAGGCAGAACAGCTCTAAATTTTTTCCAGGATTGAACTTAAGGACTACTCTCCAATTTCTGCAGCTTTGTCTTTCCTACTTTCCAATATTTTATGTAAAGCTATCAAGTGTTTGCAGAAATCTTCAGCAGACAATAGAAAGTAATATAAAAAGGATGAACCAGATGTGGCTGCACTAAATGTTTGATCTTCTAAGACAATTGTTTTGGAGAAATATTTTCAAACGTCTAAATTTTTATTATACACCTTTTAGATTCTGTTCCCCTCCACACCCTCATGAGAAAAACCACTATTAAGATTCTAAAATGCAAAAGTAAAGGCTTAGAACAATGATGATGAAACCATCAGAGCTCAAAAATTCAAAAGTTAGGCTATTCTGGACTTACTATCACGAGTCATAAGTAACCATTAAGTAGTCAGTACTACCAACAGTTACAGCGTAGTAAATTTCTAAACTATCTGATTTATTTTAAACTCTGAAATCATCTACAGTCTAATGGAATTATCACCTTGCTAAACTGAACTAACAAGTTCAAACAAGTTTTGAATTCCTGCTTTGTTTCCAAAGGGAATGTGTGCCTATATTTGAATAAGGGATACATGCAAAGCTAGAGATGTGTCCTATCTTCCTGAGTAAAACAAGTAGTAGGATTGTACCAGAGATTGTACTCAGATGCATCCAAGTAGTTATACTTTTGAAGGAACTACATTTAAGGACTAAATCTAAGCTTTAAAAAAGAGTAAATGATAGAATATTAACACCTCAAATTAATTTAATATCTCCCTTTTTCCACGTTAGGGATATAGCAGTAGCTACAGTGGTTTTATAGCCTGATAGTATTTCATCCATGTAATGTCACAAGTATGATTTCCAGCCAAGTATGAATTACCTTTTCCTTTTTTTAAATTAGGAAGGTAGCTGGAAGCCACAGTGTTCACTACACTATAACACCTCCTGAAATTTCTAAAAAGACTGAGGAAATTGTAAAAAGATGCATATTTATATTAAAAAACAGTGATGAAACGCACTCAGTACCGGTCAGGGAAGAGAAATTCAAGTCAATCTTCACTGCTTCATCTGGAGAAGGCAACATTTTTGGTAAGTGCAAGAACTGAATTAAAACTGCAAACAGAAGAGGCACAAGTCATGAGACTGGCCTGAAAGGGTTGGCTGGGCGAACACAGCAGAAGTGCAAGCGGCCAAGGCCGAGCACGGGCAGTGCGAGGTAAGAGCAGGACACACCGACACACCCCCACCGGCAGGAGGCTCTGCCGTTCACAGGAGGAAAGGACGAGGAGAGGGGAAGCACTGGAAGCAGCTGGGTGAAGAGAGAAACCCAAGCCATTGTCTTCCAACCACATGGTCAAACTCAGGGCTGGGAATCCAACAGAATGAAACTCGGACTCGTTACGGGAACCACAGAGATTAATACCAAGCACTTTTATAAATCACATTATCAGCGTTGGGGGTTCAATCTACTCATTCTTGTATCAAAGCTCAATATTGAACAGACAATATACTCAAATTTCACAAGCTGAACTCTCCCTCAGAGTCAACATATGACAATTTGGTTAATAAGTCCAAACTGTTATTTCATTTATAACACACTATGATAGAAAAAACATTAAAATTCTTTTGAAGACAAAACTGGCCTAAGCAAGCAGAACAGAAAGCCTAATGTAAACAGTCCTGGTCCATACACAGTTTAGCAACAAACTGCTGTGTTGCACTAGGATAAAACAGACAAACCATTACCAGTATGTCCTTGGCAATATAATGAGGTGCATCCTTTTAACAGACCAACAAGATCAAAATGCAGAAGTTGATGTGAACATCTAAGTATTGAAATTGGAAACTAAGTTTAAAAACATTTCTCATGCTTTAACCAACTTTTATACATTATCAACTGCAATTGTTGTTATCTACAGGTTAAGTTTATTGAAGTCAGGACAGAATCTGTCAAGTGTTTTCATCTGACAGAAGTATTCATAGGTGCATGCAAATCTGTCTGTAGACCACAGAGCTCATCATAACACTTCACATCACATTAAAGTGAAGCCGCAAGACAGTCAAAATTAGGAAGAAAAATGTTAACCAGCTATTTCCTATTTAATTTCCAATTGATTCTCAATTCTTGTCACATTTTCCTACTTTTAAATAAATAAATGAACAAACAAACAAACAAATATATAAAAAGAAATCTGAGTAAATTTAACGCCAGTCTGTTCTTAGGAGAAAACTCCTTTGCCCCTGCTTACAATATATGTAGTAAATACCAGTTTTTAGTGGGACTTGCCAATAAATCTCACCCCTTGACACAGTGTCTGTTCATACTCAGTTTTTGGCTGCTCTGCCACAAATGCCAACAAAGGGACCAATTAATGAAAACTTTCTTGATACATTCCCAGTGGATGAATGTCCGCCTTGCAGAAGGTACCTTGACAACATTCATCTCACACAGGCCAAATGGTTGCTCTGTGGTAGCAATTAAGACACCACCAGCCTTGGCTAGATTTAAACCAACAACCAAATCTGTGTAGATCGGAACAAATGCTCATAGAAATCTGGAGAAATTAACTGCTAAACAAGGGCTGGACTGGGTCATATAATTGCATCTATTTCCCTAGTTATTTGGACCACGAGGAGACATTTTTGTAAGAAAGCAATTACAATTCCTACAACAAAATTCCTTAAATTGGCCACATAACCACAATATTTAAGCCACATCTTTAAATATCTAAGAAATCAAAAACTACCCTGAACAATTTCAAAAGTCAGAATAGTACAGTAGGCTGAAATTCTCTGTATTTGTACTCAATTCTTCTCTCTTTCCACAAACAGACAACACTCAGTCTTCATCTTGCCATGGCTTTGGAATCAAGCGTGGACAATTAAGCTTAGTGGGGCATTCCTTCCCTTTCTAAAATTACATTTGAAATACCACATGGTGCAGGAGAGCGGGTTTCCCTCATCACCCCACACCCCAGCAAAACTACACATTTCCATTCTAAGCTGTCATTAGGAGGCTTGTAACACATCTTCAATCAAATTCTGCAGTACATATTGAGAGTTCCAGATCAGCTGATAAAGCATCAAAATACAAAGCTGAACAGTCTCCCTGCTGGACACAGCACGAGAAAGGAACCATATAATGCAATTACATACAAGACTCCAAGAGCTATATAATTACATTTAAAGTTAACACTTTGGCTAATTTTACATACGTTGTCACACTGAATACTTTAGGCCACAAATCCCTATCAGCATGTAATAGCATTAACACACATCTCTGGTATTACCCACGCCATGTATATGTCAGCTGTATCTGAGCAATCAAGCACAACACCTCCAATGATCATTTATTCTGGTTATGGGCATTAAATACAGATCAGAATCCATCCAGCCTGGCTGCTGTGCTTTAGGGCTGAACTCCTTCTTGCAGAATCCACTCTCTGATGGGTTTTCAATCACGACACAGGCCAAATTATAAATGCATTTATTAAACTGGAATTTGAGAAAAGCATGGTTTAGCCACCTGGGATGATCAAGGAAAAAGGTGACAAACATGCACTTGGCCCCCACCCTGTGGCACTCACTGAAAGGTCACAGAAAGAAGCCTTTTTCCAACTTCACTAGCTGAACTCATAAAATTAGAGCAGCTGAACTCATAAAAAGTACACTATTTTACAAAAAAAAAAGTCCACCAAACCAATCAACAACAAAACCAAAAGCAAACAAAAACCAAAAGCAAACAAAAACCAAAGAAACTAAAAACCAACAAAAAAAGGTTATTTATTCAATGAAAGTATTCTGAAACAGGAAGGGTTTTTTTCAATAACACAAAGAAGCTTAAACTGCAGGAGAAAAGGAGTTAATTTTGAAAAAAAATCTTTGTTTCAAACATGTAAACATTAAACTTCTAACACTGGAGGAAGGAGAATTTCTGAATTAAGAGTATTAATTAATTTATTACTAATATATTTATAAAAGTGATTGGAGGAAAACCCCGCTAATTACCAGCAGCTAAATAATCCTGGCATATTACCTTGCTAGATTCGAAGTGCTTCTCAATTAGGAAGGACTTGAAAAACTCTTAAACACTACAATGTAATCGGAAACCACTCAGGGTGGAACCCCAGATCACTGTGGTGCTGCTCTTAGAAAAATTTTTTAACTTAGAATGATTTTGTTTGCCATTATATCACATGGGCTGTCGGGAAATGTTACTGTCCTACTATTTCTCCCTTACTACTCAAAAAAACATGAGAAAAAAAATACTATTTTATTTGAAGAAACAACAACTATTTGTAGATCACCTCTTACACTAAAACAGACCTAAACAAACAAAAGGCTACACGACTTAAGAGCAGGACTTGTAAAAAACACAGGGTTGATAATGTGCTCCTTCTATGAAGTATTAAGCATGCCCAGCTTTCCCCAAGCTTCCAGTGGGAAGTGAAATATTCCAGCAGTGCACACTTCCATCCCTGGCTTTTCCACAGGCCTGTTTTGCATAGAAAGGTCTTGTCTAGTTGCCACCCTGAAGCGACATCACACTCTGGGCTCTGTGGCCTACATGGTCCATCAGGTACTAATTAGATAGCATGTTCTGTCAACACTTTCTCGCTCTTCTTCTATTAACTGATCATCCTGCCCAATTAATACAATGCCACACCAGTTCCGAAATCCTTGAGATTCTTTACCTGTGAGAAACAAGGATGAAGGGGAAAAACACCCTCCAAAAGGGTCACAAGGTAACTGTACTTGTCCAAGATCTGGAGTGACAACAACACCACTGTGCTGAAAGGTTAATTATGTTCCTACCAACATTCTCTAGAGCCTAAGCTTGTTTTTGATCTAATAATAAAGAGTAAACAAAGGCAAAAAAAACCAACCAAAGCCTACTTCATCTAACAGGCCATATTAAATTTAGAAATGTTAACAGCTTATGAAAAAGTGAAGGTTGCAAAACTAGACTCACTTGGCCATTAGCAGCATATTTATCATTAGAATATCTGCAGTTAATGTTATCACTGTTAGATACTACGGACCAGAAAATAAGTCATGAGTAGTGTACAGATACTACAGCATCCTAATGCCACCTATGCACACACAAGCCCAAACATCTGCCCTTACAGTCACACACAGTCAAATCAGCATTTTATAGAAACTAAAAGAAATAAAATACATGTTTTCTCCATTTATGACACTGCACTAAAGACACCAGGAGATAAAAACCAAGCGACAAAGCAGCTGCCAAATACAACGCGCTACTGCCACCTAATGCTTACCAGGTTACAGCAAACCGTGTCGTCGTTCCTCTGCACCACACCAAAAACGGAGACCAGACCGAGGAAAAAAGTTTTGCATTGTTTGTAAATATTTGCTTCCATTTCCTCCCCTACAGTCATGTTAAACTGAACTGCTGCGATCACATCCTTTCTTGAGCACAAAGACTGTAACAGGCAAGACGTGTTCAGTGGACTGAACACGGGACTGAGATTTCATCTGCAGAAATATCAGGGATGTAGCACGTGTATTTCAGTAGAACACAAACAGCAGAAGTGAGACATTCACTAGGTCAGGTTCCACACTCGTGTGTTTTTGTAAGCTCTCCCCTCTCCAGTAACGAGCACAATTCAGTATTGAAAAGCTTCACATAAGAAGTGCTTGGAAAGGGGAAAAAAAAAAAAAAAGAAAAAAGAGAGGAGTAGTCTTAAGTTAAAACAGCAAAAAACAAGATTACTTTGAAGGTGCTTCACTGATTTTGCAAAGCACTTTCTCCAAAATGTGAAACTTGTTCACTTCCATGAAAAGAATGATTCCAGGTTTTAAACTTGCCCTCCTAGCCCACAATTAGTCTTTTCAACATGCTCACTCAATTGGCAGAAGTTAGCAGGGAACATGGAACGAGCCCGCTTTTTCCACTTGCAAAGAGCAGAAACAGAAAGTGAAGTTCCTTGTGACATTGAATCTTTTCACATAGGCATTTAAACTTCCCCAAAGGATGTCTATCCAAAGACATCTGAACAAAGAGCAAGGAATTTATCTTCTTGATTCATTACTTCCATCCACCTCTTCTTCCTTTTTTTCCCCTAATCACAATCAATCCTTAAGCTTTTTAACAACCTTAGCCTTCCCCTACCTGATCTTGTTATCTGCTTTGACACTGATTACAGCCTCCACTGTCCATCTCCAAGATGATTCTTACTCATAGGAAATGTTCCTCATTTGAGGAACAGGATGACATTTCATTTTCCTTCTAATCTCTACGAACTTCTCCATTCTATGACTTTTTTCTAACATTGCTCAGTGATCAACTAGCTAGTCCAGTTCTTTTTCCTCCTTATAATCTGCCATGGTCAGAAATTGTTATGCACGTATCAGTCTGAGCTTCCCACAAAATATTCAACTGCTTGTGTGTTTAACGCACATTATTAATTTTCCCCATAATGTTCTGGCCAGAAATAACCACTTTTATACACAATATTCAGCACAGTAGACCTACAAATTCCCTTGAAACAATTAAAATCCATCAGAATAGAAATATTCAGAGGACATTACTGGTGCTATAGCCGTTACTACAAGGAAGTATTTGCTGTGACCCAAGGTACTTGCAGCAAAGCATCCTCAAGACAGCACACTGGAGGGAAAATGAATTTTTTCCTAACATTTTAGTTATTCATTACCGATGGAAAATTTTAAAAGAAAACACACAAAGACAACTCAAATTGTTCTTTCAAAAAGAGCCAGAATAAAAAAAGAAGTTAGGAAGAAATGCACACAGCAACGTGCAACAGTTAAACACACGGGACTGGCGTTCACTGGCACTTGCAGTGAAAACACAGAGAATGGGAATATCAATCCAGTGCAGCAAATTCCTTAACATTACTGGAGTCCTCTGAAGTGCAATTAGACTTGTACACAGATTAAATTATACTGTCATAAACTCATTAATCAGCATGTTTGGGTTGTTTTTTTTAAAGCTATCTTGTTCAAACAGACTTTAAACTTCCTCAGTCTTCTCTCTGATTAAGCCAAGAATTGCACCATAACATCATCTTACACACTTTAATCACACTGGTTGATAATCTTAATTTCCATCCAGGGTGTTGAATGGTCCTATTATTCACTGGAAAATCTGAGGTCTTTTGTCAGGTTGGGCACGAATCTGGGCTGAGAGCCCTCTGAAAAATCTGAAGAGAGATCTGCTTTTCCTCCTCAGTATTTGGTGTCTGCTGCTCCTCTTTGTTCAAAGCAACACTCCATGAATCTGTTCCTTTAAAGCATTTGCAAAAACGAGGAATTTGCAGACTCTTGTTTGGAAACTTTCACAAGATGAGACAGATAACCTACTGCACGGGCAAGAGAAATGGATTACACTCCTGCAGCAGCAATAACTAGTCCATCCTACAGAAACCAAAGTAATGAACTCTTAGTCCTTTCACCCCCTATTCCCCAGTCTCTGGAAAGATCCAGCCCCATCAGACTGAGAAGAGTCTGATCAAACAGCAAGTAATTACCTCATGTAACTTTCATATTAAATATTCACACCTCTCACCCTTTTCAGCTCTTGAATAAACTTAAGGCTGAAATTAAATGCAAAACTTTTAATTTTTATTGATATAAAAGAAAATTGTTGCATAAATAGAAGAAAAGAGTTATTAGGCTGATGAAAGTATGAAAATGAGAAAAAACAGAAGCTATGGTTACCAAAAAGTACATATTTAGAAACACCTTCTCTTCCATAGCTTATTTTCCTATGATGAGTCACCCAAGAGCCTGAAAAGGTACTTTAATAAGCCCTTTGGAAACTACACTATACAGGTGAAGATAAAGCAATAGAAAACCCACCAAAAACTACCAAAGAAATGAAGAAAATCAAACATCTTCAAATTTACAGGCATATAAAGGTAAAAATAAAAATATAAAAGGAATTTTTAAAGTTCTTTTAAAACTTCTGGCTCCTGTGCTCACAATCTACAATATTAAATGCCACATTAAAGGATGTTCTGTTGTTTAGGCACAGGTTAATGTGGCCTTAGTCATACAGTAATGCCAGACAGAGAAATGATTAGGGAACTCATTTAGGCAAATGTTACTTTCAGGTGAAATCAACCCCCTGAATCCCCTATTGTATTATAGAATTTTAACTATATCCAAATAAAAACCTAAGCACCACAGCCCCTTGTACAGACAGCACTTCCCTATCTTTGGCAATGCCAAATAAGCCTAAAGCACAAGCCTAAAGCAGCTTCAGAAGTTTCAACCCTTAAAATCAGAGGCCATGAAGCACATTGTGACTCTGGCACAAAGAGTCCATTTCATGGATATCACTCTAGTATTTAAAAAAACAAAACCCCATGTCAGCATTATTAAAAAAATTCACATCCATAGTGATAAAACAGTTCCAAACGTAATCCACAGAATCACATAAACATATAAAACCAGTTTGGATTGGATTTACTCACAGTGATGGCTTGAAGGATGCATTCCTATCTGGACTCATCACTGGTGTTAATTTAACTTCTAATTTGAGGTTGGATGCAGTTGGCAAATTGCCCCAATCACAGTAAGGAAACAACTTTGGCAGCGTGTCCTCACAGCTCCAAAGGGACACACCTTCCGTGTGACTCATGAAATCATGTGACAATAGAATGTTCTAATTACAGAATGCATTACTGAGCTCTTGAAAATTAACAACACCCTATCTAGGCAGTCTTAGCCTTTAGAGAACTGCCCCATTTTAGAAAGGAATAGTCAAGAGATGGAGATGGAAAAGTGAAGTCATAATCTAGGACAGGAAGAACTGTAGAGGAATAATCCAAGGTTTTCATTCCTTGAGTTTCAATAGCAACATTTACAACTAGGAGAATCCATACCAAGCCCATACTTGGCACTGCTCTTCTGTAAGAGTAGGAGCCAATACTACAGAAGGTAAGGAAGTACCTCTTAAAAGAGCAGCTCTTGTTCAGCCTCCCCTCAAACACCTCATTAGTTAATATCAAACATTATGTCAAGAACAGAAAAGTGTTTAGCTAAGATGCTGCCCAGAAAACTCAATGATCTGCACCTTCTTTGACCATGGACATTCCTAGGTTATAAATCCAAGCAACACAGACTGATTTTTTTCACTACTGTTTATTAATTAGGAATAACAATGAAGGGCCAAGTTTTTCAAAATAGTCTGACTACTCACTTTTCAGCCTTAAATGACAAAGTGTTTATCCAAATGACTGGCAAACTACAATAGAAAGGTGAATTTTCTTTCTATAATGACACGAGCTACCTACACAAAGTGTCTCACAAGCCAACCCAACAGGCATAAGAACTCCCATCTTCCTTAAATCAGTTCAAATGAGCTTATCTCTGCTGAGCATTTGAGCTCAATGGGACATGGGAAAGCATTCCTGGTGCACCGAGGCAAGGAGAAGATGGAGGGTGGGACAGTCATGTCATTCAGATTGTGATTTTCTGACTCTAAAGTGTTTGAAGATGAAGGAAAGAAGGGATGTGAAAATGTGTTGCTTTAATTATTTTCTCTAATAATCGTATTATGTATTTCAAACATAAGGCAAAATTACAATCAGAAAATGTATTAAAAAGAAAATTAATACAAGTCCCCCAAAACACTGAGTTTCACAGGTTACTACATCACATGACAATATTTTAAAAATCTAATAACTATTTCAGATTCAACACAAACATGGTCAATTTTATTTAACAGCAACAAGAGATCTTATATGAACAGCTACTGCAAGATGATTCATCCTACCCTTCAAACTCATGTTCTGGGGTTGTAGCTTCTCTAAATAATTGAGCTAGTGGTTAAAATTTCGGAGGCAGGTGCTTGAATACACAGTGATTTCTGATCAGTCATTTCTGATTTGAAAATGTTGGCCAGCTCAAGGTACTCTTGACTGTGGCTGCTCCAACATCAGAATAATCAGAACATGTACCTATGTGAAAGCATTATGCTGAGCTATGTAGCTTCCTTCTCTGTGCTTCAAGTCATATCTTTCCTGCATGATTTTTACTTCAAATATCTCACATCAGAAAGGAGGTAAAAAGCACAGTGCACCATATAAAACTACTTAAATATTCCTCCAAAAGTGCTGAAAGAACATTTGCATCTCTATAGCATTTAATAAACTAGTACTTAAGATTTTATTTTTAATCAGAATTCTAATTTTGTACTGCCTCAGGACACAGTGAATATTTGTGAGCACTGGACACCTTTCACAAAAGTCTACCGAAGACAGCATAGACCTTTTTTTAATATATTGTTACAATTAGTAACTTCTATAATGCACGCACAAAATGCTCAAGAGAGGCATCAGATTCCTTTGCAGAGCATAAATGATATCAAAGGCCAAACACGTATTAGCCAACTCCCACATTTCAATTCCTGGTGCCCATTCTGTTATGTCTGTACCTTAAATCTTCAGGGGATGAGGTATCAGAAGCTGCTCATTATAAGGAACACAGTATGGACAAGAATCCAATAAGTAAACAGATTACATTTAGAAATCATTTCCAAACTAACAGTACTTTCACAAGTGGCTGAACTACCCAGACAAGCAATATATTACTTACTTGCTGGCTTATTTTATGATGCTGTGAGTTTTCTTATATTCTATATAGCAGGTAAAAATAAAACTTTCTGCTGCAGGGATATTCACACTCCATCCACTTGTTAAAATTCACCTACATCTTTTAGAAAACATTGCACATTACAAGGTAATAAGTGAGAATGACACACACAATAGATTTGTGATGCTCTTCTGACTGATAAAAGTTCCTGTTACTCCAACATCTGCAACATGATCAATGCAGGTGTAACTACCTGTTCTTCAGGCTTCTTACTGACTATTCATGATGAACTCTTCTGGTGTAAGGAAAAAACCAAACAAAAACCACCACCAAAGTCAGGTCGTTAAATCAAACGACAACTGTCACAGCTTCAACAGCAGCAGGAACAGCAGCAGGATCATGGCCTGGCTAATAAAGCTCTTTGAATTAGTGACTTCTGTAACACTGAGGTTGTTTTGTACTACACTGGTTAATAACCAACTTTTCAAGTCACAAATTGAAAATATGCCCCTGCTTTTTTAAGGTCATGATTAGGAAAGAACAGCTCAAAAAACCCCCACCCTGAGCATTAAAACAATAGTCCTTTGTACTAAACTTGATGGTTTATCTTTCTATAGCAATTAGATGAACTTCAGTCCAGCTGCAACCAGGCTGCACTGAGGTTGTTCTGTTTATACTGTCAAATTACAAATCCATTTTCTACCAGTTAGGTGAAGCCAGGGCTAGCTAAGTATGATGATCTATTAAATACCTCTAAAACGTATCCTGCTAATCAAACAAAAAATAAAAACCCTCTGTTAAAAAAGGAATATACACACTGCCTGATTTTCATTGTGAAAAGTATTTTTACATGACTTCCAATGCAAAACGCCACGTGCTTTCATTTCCAAAGTTCAAATTCTCAGTTTAAATTCAACATGAAGTTCCTCAGGAGGCAGGTCCTTTCAGGAGCAATACTGAATTTGTTTTGCAACAAACTTTAAAACAACCCTCATGCAAGCAGGCCTTTACCTTGAGATGTATGACATCCTCAGCATTTCTTGTGATTGCAGAATTTAGATGTACATAAATCTGATAAGATACAACAGATTTTTTTCTCTTCAGAAAGTCATATGTCCTTCCTCTAAACATGCTCCATGGAGCAATCTTTTCCTGAAGTTATTTTGCTTCATTACATTAAATTTCTATTAATATCTTTATTTATTGTTGCTGAAGAGTCATTCTCACCTATGCCTCATGCTCTGTTTTCAAATTTTCTACTCTTTCAAATATATTAAGTGAGCACCTTAACACTTGGTATTTATATACACGCCCTCCCTTCCGATAAGAGAGATAATCTTTTTAACACTGTGTGTTAAATGGCACATTTTATTTCCTTACCATATTAAAAGTAAGAGCTTCTTGCATACTGCCTGCTCAAATTACATGGATTTTCTTTAAGATTAGGGCACACATTGTAACAGCAGCATATAATTTTCCTGCACAATAATTTTTTTCCAGTTGAAAGGTATCCTATAATATCATCAGCATCAACAGGAACAGACACCTGATTTTCAGCTAGACAAAGCTTATGTGTTTGGTGACTTTATTCCCAGTAAAAAGCAGTTTTCAGATATAGTGCAGTTACATGAAAATTTAAAAACAATCCAGCAACTCATTCTTTGACCACAAAGTGCTAGACCAAAAGGGGATGGAAAAATTGTGCCAATAACAAGATGGTGTAACTTTTTTCTCCCCAATATCCTATTTTTGTTAACCTAATTTTACCTTCAATGAATTTTATGCACATTCAGAAATGGAACATAAGCACTGTCCTTCCTAAAAGCTGCTTCCTAAAAGCTTCCTAAAAATCAAGTATAGAGCATGAAACCTGTTTAGCGATCTTGTTGGAACTACTGTGCATCTAACTGTGGATGAAAGGCCACTGTATCCCAAGGAATCTTTGCACTGAGCTATGCTGGTTCCAAAGAACTTATCTGGAATTCTTCCTTTCTGAATTACTGGCTAAAGCTCTGTGCCAGAGGAGATACTGAAGGATGAGCCTGCATACACAAAAGTTTTATTTTGTTGCATAAATAAACTATTTATTGAATTGACAGTGGCACGTGATCTTGTGCCCAGAATTCTGTCTGTAATTTTTAGCTGCTGATTGTTACAATTATGAATATCAAGATGATCCAGGTATCAGAGTCACATAAGTACACAAAAATGTTTTAAAATATAAGTTGAAGTTTCATTAAGTTGTGAGGAAATTTTATACAGATGTTTAAGTACTTATAAAGTGTGGGGGGAAAAAGCTCCCTGTCTACTTTTAGGCCAAACCTGTTTTCTGTGTCAAGTTAATACTATTCTTAAGGACAGAATTGACAAGATGAATTTGACATTATCTGTAGTAAAATAATTCACTGTGATTCACTGTATGCTATGACCCAACCAAAGTCCAACAATGCAAAATACAGCAAAAAGGTAAGCAAATATATTCACTCTAGTAGGGTGTCTATGTACAGTTTTGTTCTGGGTTATTAACCTTTTCAATCATCCATTTGTTAGAATTAACAAAAACAGGTACTCATCAGTTTTAAGCTAATTTGCCCTTATGAAGTCATTCTTACACAGCTACCATTCAACCACACGTACTACTTTGTATTATTAAGGTCAACCCTGAGATTTAACTGCAAATTTAGTTATCTTTTGGATGACATATGGCAAGATCTCCAACTCCTTTTAGCTTTGGAAATTTGCATCTGCCTGTTCATTCAAGATGCTAAGCATACTTGTGTTGACAAATACAGAAAATAGCAGATGGCAGAAAGCAAATGCTCACCGTGAAGCATTGGGGATCACTGAAAAAAGGCTTGGACTCAGACATTTGCAAATTTTAACAGCAGAACTGTGTTTAAAAATAAATTCCACCATCTATTCTGCTTGATGCCAATGAACACATACCATCAGAATATTCATGATTTCAGAAGAAATGTCATATTAATTGCAACTGGTATCCAAGATGCAAGTTGCTTTACAAAGTTTCGGATTTTAAGATTATCAGCACAGCATAATTCTTCAGGAGATGAACTTCTGCTGCTACATATAAGCCAGAAAACCTTCTGTACTGGCCATAAAATTTGACATGAAATCTTTTAAAAGGTTGTGCTCATCTGCTGTTCCAGTCTCTCCACTGGAGCTATGACCAGAGCACCTAAAAACACCTGCATGCAGACCTGTTCCCAGCCCATGCCAATGGCAGTGCTGCTTGTACCACCACCACATATAGCAAGAGCTTTGGAAAACCAAAGCAGAAAGAGCTCCTGGGCTGGTGGAGCTGTGAAGTCACCAAGAGCTCCAAGCGCAAGTGTGCGAAACAAGGGAGTGACTTCCCCTGAACAGGACACAAAAGGTAAGACAAAGGTCCATCCAGTGCTACCCTTTTTACTAACAATGAGCACTGGATACCTAGGGAATAGCAGCAGGATAAGACAAACATCCACCACCACCTTCCTTACAGATCTCACCAATATCAGCTCATGAATCTCTGAATCACAGAGAATGTTTTTTGTGTTAACATGGCCTGGCAGACTCTTCTTTTATCAAAGTCTCCCAACTTTTTCAACCATGGAACTCCTCACACTCCCCATCTGTGGCACTAACTTTCCCTCTGGAACTCTGTGCTGTAGAAGTCCCTGTTAAGGAAGATACTGACCACAGCCTCCAGTCACTCTTAGAGCCAGTGGCTTTTAAGGTGCATAAAAATAATGATGGTTTCATTAACATGCTTTTAAAGACTTTGGAATGACTATGCTAGATGCTGTAGTAGTAAGTAGACAATCAAGTAGAGTGTGTAACAGTTCAGCTAAAAGAAAAAGATGAAGAGAGACAGGACATATGGTAACAACAACAGACAAGCAGCAGATCTGCCCTGGGAAAACACCTACAAGTAAACATCAGTGTGGCTTTTTAGTCAGACAGATCCATCACAGACACCAAAGGAAAAAAAAAAGCATAATCATTTTCTCTAACACTTCTTACTGACTTTTCAAATAAAGAGCACAAAACAAATAGGTTGGAAATATACAGGTGCTAAAGAAAAGCTTGTATATTCAAATATTATTTTCATCCTCTAAAACTACAGTTAAGAGATATAGGCAGACAGTTGCAAACTCTGACAATTGTCACTTCATCCACTTCAAAATAATTACATGAAAGTATAGCTCTATAACACAAGGGTCAGTTTCATGAAAAAAAAATCATACAGGAAAGGGACTGTGCAGTTTTGGCTCTGAACAATACTTTACATATGATTTGAATGCCATTATTATATATTGTTTCATAGGGAAAGAAATATATTAATTCCATTACAGTATTCAGTTTAAATTAACTCCCTGTCTGAACAGAAAAGGTGTTTTACACAGTGGTCCCCCCATCATCTTCATTGTGAACAAACAGATCATTATTAATCCTTTATTCACATTTTACCAGTAATTCAATAGAACAAAACCACTAGGAGGTCCAAGAAAACAACTATTTCTATTAGAAGTGGAAGTAAGAAGCTTGGTTTCCAAAACCCTCCCCTTCATTGATTATTCTAATGTTTAGTAGTGAGAACCAAAGAATTTATGTCCTATATCTGCACACGAACATCTTGTCAGGTGTTGAATCTTAAGACTAAGTACACAGATCAGTTTCAGACAAAGAAATGAGTTCACAGGGAGCACTGAGAAGGAGCAGGTGTATAGCAGAGCTGCCTAGCAAATTCAACTGAAGAATATCAAAATGTGTAAAACTGGAACATATTGGTGAAAGAACCAAACTTTAAGCCTGTTTTTACAGTGGTTAGAAATAAAATAATTTAAAAAAAACACACACCAACATAAAAGGTAAACAAACAAGATCTTCTCAAACCCATGAATTTATTTCAACGCTAACAAAACTCAATCTCATGATCACTGGCATTCTCTTTACTTCACGTAAATACCAACTTCTTCCCACATTTGTTCTGATACCTCAAACCAAGCAAGATCTGCCATGCACATGCTGTAACACCTGCCAATCCTGACAGTCTGGCTAGCAGCTTCCTAAAAAACTGTTTCCTATAAAAGTGAGTTCTGCTCACCGTCTTTCTTTTTCTCTACCAGGTCCCCAGTTTTCAAGAAACTTAGGAATTTAGTTACCTTGGGAATTTTATTTGACCATCAAATTCAACTGAAAACAGTCAACAGTATCAAAAACCACATTGCATTTTCCTCAGAAATCCAGGCCAAAGCACCTTTTGAGCAAAATGCCTGAATTCAGGGGAGGGAGTAAAATAGAATAACCAAGAATCACACAAAGTAATCTGATAAAGCTCTGAGGTTCTTATGCACAGACAGCAGGAGTATGGAAAAAATTAAGGGAATTTGCAGAACATGAAATCTTGATGCATGACCAAGAACTGAACTCCACAAAAATTCACCAGAAACTTTCAAATAAAATTAACATATTTTCCTCCTATACATTTTCTATTCCATTACTGAAGACTATCAGGAAAAAAGTTGGTTTTGTTCTTTGCATCTGGTCTTTATGTACTCAAGGGTTGCATTCAGCACACCGTAACCACACACAGGATAGTAAATACCACAAGCACCAAGGAGCAAATTTCGTGACTACTACTACTGCAAACCATGACTTTTTTCACTTGTGTGCCAGATTACCCAGCACCTGAGAAACAAGTATTTGCCTCAATTTCCTTACGAATGCTTAGCAAAGCTGGGAGACAAATCAGTGTTTTGGAATCAGAACATCACAACCCCTCTTTGAAAAATATCCTGGTAACCCATAAACTCCAGATGTTTACTTCCAACTTCCACCAGCCTCAGGGAAGTGATATTATAAACATACCCTGAGCAATCATATAGACACAAAAAATGTAAAAACCAAAGCAGCACCTATTTTCTCACTGGTTTATAAAAACCATTTTGGCACATGTAAATAACCAAAACACACTTACCAACAAGGCGAGTTTCTGGTACTTGCGTTTCAGCTCTGCGGGGCTGTCGGATGGCTCAGCACCCAGCACCTCATACAAGTCCTTCTGTCCCAGCCTTCCAAAGGCCATTCCTGCCTGGCTTTGAAGCAGCTTTCTTAGCACTGTGGAAGAAAGCCAAATAAATAGAATTATAATTTGAAACACAACAAGCAAAAACAAAGACGTGTGGCAAACAGACTGTAGCTCTTAAGACACCTACACCCCTACATGAGCCCTATTGTGCAAAAACCAGTTCAATTCACACGGCCGTTCCATTCCCTGAAGCCACTTAAGTGTCTCCTGTCCAAGTTCCTCAGCATATCATGTTTCAGAAATAATCCGTACTTCCTTGAAAACCCTTTTGCGCATAAAATGAACCATTTTGAAGCTACCCAGGTTATGGGTACACCTGTTATACAGACACTTTCTAAAACACAGACTTCTGTTTTTGAAGCAATACTGTACTTATATGAATGATATATACTAATAAATGAAATAGTGAAGTACATAAAAGTGTGACATTTTGTCCACCTGTGAACGAGACACGTGCAAGAAGACAAAAAGCTACGTCTTGGTTTTCACACAAGGACATTCATAGCACAGACAACTCCAACATCCTGCTGGGTAAGAAAACTTGAACTTTTTTACTACTAAAATAAAAAAGCATATAAAAAAACCCAAAAAATGAGCCAAAATATAAGAACTTAGCACATGTCACTAAGTAAAACCTAACTAGTTGTGTGAGTTTTAATTGTGGCCGTCTATCATCAAGTTAATGATCCAGAAAGAAAAAAAGTAAATAGGAGAATTAAATGCCAATAACAGCATGGCAATGTTCGAGCTTCCAGCAGATTCTTAAGTCCACTGGAATCCCAAGGTCGGAACAGCTGATTTATTATGAACATTCTTATGAGAAATACCACCGCCAGTAGGCAAAAGCTTTGTAAATAAGCAGGTTTCGTTTGTGTTTTTTTTTTTTAATTGCTGGAAGAAGGATTTTTATTTTTTTTTCCATTTCAGCACTAAAACTGCTTGCAGGTGGCCCCCGTCGCGGTCCAGGACAACCCTTCTCTCCCGTGGAGAGAAAAGGGCGAGCAGAGAGGGGTGACCCCCGTCCCCCTCGGGGGAAGCCCCGCAGAGCGCCAGGCCCGGCCAGAGTCCCCTCGGTCCTGCTGAGCCACCCCGGCCCCCTTCAGGGTCCCCCCGGTCCTGCCGAGCCATCCTGGGCCCCTCAGGCTACTCTCGGTCCTGCCGTGCCCCCCAGTCCCCTCACGGTCCCCTCAGAGTCTCCCCGGTCCCCTCACGCTCCGCCCGGTCCTGCCGAGCCCCCACGATCCTGCCGGGCCCCCTCCCGGTCCCTTCAGGGTNTGTCCCCATATCGGTGTCCTGCCCATCCCGCACCCCCTGCCCCATATCGGTGTCCTGCCCCCATATCGGTGTCCTGCCCCCATATCGGTGTCCTACCCCATATCGGTGTCCTGCCCCATATCGGTGTCCTGCCCCATATCGATGTCCTGCCCATCCCGCACATCCTGCCCCGCCGCTCCTCGCCTCCCCCAGGAGCTGTCCCGTCCCCATGAACGAAATGACATGGTTTCTTTCTAGGAAATACTTAGCCTGAAGGGGAAAGGGAGAACATGTGCTTGGTGAAAGTCAAAGTCGGGAAGCAAGGCTTTTAATGGTGTAAAAGGTTTCCGCATCAAAAGCAAACGAACATAAAAATAAAGCTTGGGTTGATGCTGGAGACTTCGGCTTGTGGAATCTCAGGCAAACCTAGTTAGCAAAGTCCCTAAATATCAGTGCAGACACACTCAGATCACACTATACCTTTAGGTATATTTAGTAAAAGAGAACAAGATATATTTAGCAACGAGCAGAAACTGGTGCAGGGGAAGTTTCACCGTAATACAAGGAAGAACTTCTTCACTCTTGGGTGATGGAGCTCTGGAACTGATTGACCAGGAAATTGTGGAGTCTCCCCCTCTGGAGATACTCAAGAAGATATTTATATTGGACACATGTATATATATCTGGACACAATCCTGTGCCATGTGCTCTGGGATGGCCCTGCTGGAGCAGGGAGGTTGGACCAGATCACCCTCTATGGCCCCTCCAACCTGACCCATGGTGTGGTACCTTTAAATGGGTAGGTAACACACATCCTTTGACAACATTTTTATGTGATGTGTTAGAACCAAAGAAACTTGTTGCCATTTGTCATGCCATTTGAACTGTTTAAGTAGAGCAGCAGCCAGGCTGTAGAGACAGTGCCAGGAAGAATGTTGTTCCTGGCATATTGTTCCCATTAACCACCAGTGCAGGACAGTCTGGACTGAATGATGAACATGGAGAATTTATTTAAAGTTGCTTCTTGAGGTGTGGATAGAGGTAAGAGTGAGAAAACATCAGGTCTACAAAACTACCCTAGACCTGATCATCAGTCTGATTTCTGTGTGTCCTGGTCGTCAGTGTCTCTACATGTTAGTCAGCAGGTGGGTGTTTTGAGGTCAAGTTTGTAACACGAGTGTCCATGTTGTCCAAACAGGAAGACTCATCCTTCAGGACACGTGTGAGCCCTGGGACAGTCCAGCCCTCTCTGTCAGTGTGGTGTTCACTTCTGCAGCACCTGTGTGAGCAATTCCATGTTTCATTGAATTACAGATGAGGTGTATCAAGTGTGAGCTAATTTCTTCCCAATATCTGAATCTTTCTCAGTTTAAAGCCATTCCCCCTTGTCCTATCACCACATGCTCTTGTAAGAAGTCCCTCTCCAGCTCTCTTGTAGACCCTTTGACTACTGAAAGGCTGCTGGAAGGTCTCCCTGGAGCTTTCTCTCCTCCAGGGTGAGCAGCCCCAACTCTTCCAGCCTGTCTCCACAGCAAAAGTGCTCCAGCCCTCTGAGCATCCTCCTGGCCCTTTTCTGGACTCGCTCCTACATGGACGCGTCCTTGTGATGGGGGCCCCAGAGAGCAGAGTACATTTCTATATGAAAAAGAGATGCAGAGGTTGTAAAAAGCTCAGAAGGCAAGTCTTTCTAAGACCACTTAGCATTTAGACTGTTCGGAATATTTGAGAAAGTACAATTTTTGCAACAAATGCTTATTTATTGTTGGAAAGGCAGAGTTATTTCTTAAAATTCCACTCTGGAGAAATACATCCCTCTCTGGACAGCACTTGAATTTATTGGCTTCTACTTTCAGCCATTAATTTTGCCTCAAACTGTAGTATTTTAGTATCTGATATATACTGGCATAGATAAGCACTGAATATTGATTGGCTTTTGATAAATTCAAGAGACTGAGCATTTTTAAGTCATCCAAAGATGGATATTTTGTCTTCAATAATGTTTGTAGTTGTTCTTTCTTCATTTTTTCACCTTTATAACGTGGCAGTTAATGCCAGCAATTAATTAACGTTGCAAATTATGATACAATATTTCACCATGGGGTCTCACTGATACTCCTGGTGTGCTGTTTTCATCCTGACTGTTTAAGTCAGTACAGTAAGAAAATTTTTTCTGTCAGGTGTTATAGATAGTTGACTCAAAAGAAGGGCGAAAGGAAAAATTCTGAGTTCTGTTTCTTGGGAACAGTTGAGATAAAACAATTTGTTCAACTTTGAACAATGCTGAACTTATTTTTTAATCTAGATATTAAAAATCTCTGAAAGAGTTAGGATTATTTTTAAATTAATTATGAACTTTTTTTATTTTTTTTTTAAGAGAAAGGGATCGGAGTTCTGAATGTTAAGTTCTTCCAGAATCAGATCTGATTTGTCAACAGTAAAAAGAAAAAGTTCTGTCTCCCAGGAGATGTGCATGTGATAGACTAAATGTGAACAAATGAGATGTAACATGCACGGAAAATATATGTTTTCCATTAAATTTCCACAGAAATGATTGAAAACGTCTTGGGAATTATTTAAGCAATTTACAATATTGTTTAAAAAGGTACATCTGGGCACACAGAGTACAGTCTTTTGTCGTTCATTAGCAATGTATTTAATGAGGGTTTTTTTAAGTGATAGATAGTTAAGGTAACAGACAAGTGACAGATTGTTTGTCTTTAACGATTTCCCTATTTCAGGCCCATTACAAAGCAATTAGAAATCTGACAGCATTTTTACTCTGCATTACTGATCATCTAAAGTGATGAGAAATGAGAGGTGATGAATATTAATTGTATATTTTCATATAATTATCATAAATTATTACCTTGCCAAGTGCGCTGCAGGTGGAGTAAAATCAGTGGGTGAAAATTCAGTCAAATACGATAATTTGAAAGATTTCATGACTTAGTTTTTGTCTCTAAAATGCAGTGTCAATCAGTCTAAACCAAGCATACATTAGGTGAGGGAAAGACAAAGATATTCACACCTTTCCTAGCACTGATCAGCATGGCATTTACTCTTGTGCCCTGTGACAAATTATTTATCTCTTTTTTTGCAGTCTGCCGTAGTTACACTGGAGTTTATCTAATCCTCTCCAACTTTTTTCCATGGATACTTACATATTTCTTGAGCATTAAAACAATATTAAAAGCTGTGAGTGCCACTTGGTAAATAAGCGTTGCAATGTATTACTTACTTCAGTGTGCTTCTATTCTCAGAGGACCCCAGCCTCAACCAAAAATGAGGAGTGTTCATATGACTTGTTTGTTTAAAGTGTGGACAGACTGTGTTCTGAAGACACAGACATCAGTAATAAACACCCACAATAAACAATGGTTGCACAATTTTACTTGGGTCCACATTATAATAAGTCTTCATGATGCTATTATATCACTGGTCTGGAAGGGACCAAGGATATCATCAGTTCCTTTGCAGACAGGGAGAAAGGTGGCACAAAGACTGAACTGTCAAAGTAACAATGAATTTTGGTGTTCTGTTTTGGAACACAGAACTCCCAAATTTACAGTCCTTTTTATAATGAATCTCCTTCATCCACACAGTGGAAAAACTACAAAACCAGATCACAGATGCTCCCAATCAGGTATCTAGGCAATGTGTCTGTGTCTTTCCTGGAAAATCACTTTAGGCTTTTAAGACAAAAAAAAGGTTGATATCCCATTCATCTGGGGCACCAGACCTTACCCATGAGACAAGTCACTCTTTTCCTGCATTTTCCCTGCATATTTTTTTCACAGAGAAGTGAGTGAATTGGGGGAGTCATAAAAAGAAATTATCATGTCACAGTCTATCAGAATCTGTGTACTTAAAGTAAAATAAAAACTGCAAGTGCAAATTTATATTTTTATCTTGATTTTCAATGCTTAATTTTGTGAACTTGATAATTTAAACAAACTGCATTTGAAAAATCACATTATTAACATGATATTTAATGTTCCAAAATTTCTGTGTGTGGAGTAATGGTATCCAGTGTTTTCTCAGGGTGGCAAATCTCACAACTGTCTTAATTTGGTTTCTTCTATGACCACGAGACCAGGGTTAAACTTATACTCAACCTTCTGTGTCTGATAGTAACCAGAGGTGGAATGAAATGGTAAGAAGAAAGGGCACTAGAGAAGTCCTTCAAGTATTAAATTCTCTGAGATGTGTATTTTTCATATATATATATATATATATATATATATATAAAATGCTCTCCTTGGTCAACAACATGTAGTTCCTAGCGCACTATTGTTTGAAAGTAAGGGTCTCACTCATCAGTAAAGTGCCATTATTTGGTCACACTTGTCAGTATGGTATATTCTAATCCCCATTTTCATCATGATGGGATTTCCTTCAAGATGTTGTCGTGCTACAAAAGGCCTCATTCCCACACTGTCTGACTGCAGATGGACAAGGTAGCATGACTGGGCTGGTACCACCGGGCCTCATGGTCATTGAAGGAATCTCATTTTTGCTGTCTGAAGTCGAGTTTAAATTATAGATACATAAAAATCAGCTTCCCCCCCCCCCAATTTGTATTCTGTAGTAACTGTTTTCAGATGGTGTAGTTTCAATCCCAGTTTTGTCATGTAGGCTCAGTAGAATTAATTAATAAAGAGTTGTGTCATGCTCTGTGAGATTGTGAGAAAGGACTGCTCTGATACACATTGTTCTCAGTATCCTTCTGCAACTGTAAAAGAGAGCTCTCCTTTATTCATGTCTGTCATGAACAGAACAGTTTTAATTCCCATCCACTCTCTCAGTATTGAAATTGCAGTTCTGCCTGTCCTGCATGTGGATTTTTCAAACAAAAGGACCTCCTTTCTTTCCTTTCCCTCTTGTGCATATTCTGCACAAGAATTGCTCACGTACTGCAGTCACATGCTGCTAACCATGTGTATAGAGCCACATGTTATGTCATATTTCTTCTTTTATAAAATTCCTGTAATAAAAAGAGTGAATGAGATTCCTTTTGTCGATATACCTTGGTCTTTATTCTGGTATACTTAAACTAATATTCAGATGTCTGAAAACTCTTTTCAGAACTGGTTATGTTTAATGTCACTTTGGCTCCTGCTACTGCAAACTGCAATAAGCAAAGGAACAACAACTGTGGTGTCAATAAAGCTTGCAAACATGACAGATTGACAGTATTTCACAGCTCATGTTAAAACCAGCTTCTTTAGAAAGGTGATTATAAAATGAAATATTTAGTTCTGGTATTTAGATTACTCATTGGTTATGTTTCCACGTTTGTTCAGGAAAAGCACTAGGCTAATTGGCTTTTTCCTTATTTTCTTTAGAGATACAGTTTATAATTTATCATTTGTTGAACGTTTTTTCCATTATGTGGATTCTTTCAAAGACCAAAATACTTTCCAAGTATGGCAACAAGTAGTAAAGTGCTTTTTAATATTACAGGGAAGTATATTGTTGCTATACCTCAAATGCCATTTAATTAGATATTACATATATTTTTCAGTCTTACCTTAAGGAAAACTGTTGTCTCTTCAGTTTGAACTGAAAGGTGTAGTTTGAAGACAAGCTGTGCTAATCTAATGACTCGTTGCCACTGAAAGTGGCAAAATTCTTCTGCCATTCCTTCTTCACCCACTTCAGTCATGTACTCTTACTGCCCTTGCAGCAGCACCGCCGTCTGTGTGACCACACAGTAAAATAACTCATGGACATAAAGGAGGAAAAATCGAGTTCTGCCAAAAAAATGATCATTTTCTGCTGATTTAACCCACTGAACAGATTTATCTCGTGTCAGCGTCAGCACAGAGTACTTGTCCAGGACAAGGGGAAGAGATGGAAGAGAGGAGCAAGCCTGGCCATTTTGATGTCACCTGGCCATTGGATCGTATTACTTTATCATCAAATTGCATGCTGAGCTAGACTGTGTAATATTCATAAAAGTAAACACATGATAGACAAATCTGTTTTGGGATTATGCTTCTCACCCACAGTGGGTTTAACAGTTCAGATATGTAAAACAGGAATAGTACTCAGTCACAGGAGATCAACCCAGTCAAATGGAAATACATGTTACTGAATAAAATTTGCATTTCTTACTGATTTTTGTAACTGGTACTGAGATTCAGCTAGTTTAATATTATAATTATATTTCAGCAGCATAGATGGCTTCTTCTTTGGCTGCTGGAATTCCTCTGCTCTACTTTATTACCTTATTGTTACTTTCATGTTGATTTGAAGCAGGAGAGGTTTTCCACTGATATTTCAGGCAACTTCAGAGCCCATTGTGTTAGACTCTGTACAGACATATCATTAAAAAAATCCTGTCAACAACAAACTCAAGTCAACCTATTTAAGGTTTGACCAGCCTGTATCAATCAATTACAGGTAAAATATTAGACTCTCTTTGTGTCCAGAAGCCAGTGATCTGTCTCAGGTTTAAATTAGGTGTAAATTCTGACCTGGACTCAGGTCATTTTATCTGAAGGTCTATTGCATACTTGTTTTCTCCTAAATTAAAAAGAAACAAAGAATCCTTCCTATTAAAAGAAATAAATAGTTACAGACCTCATTATTTCTTGGTGATGTCTATGTAGAAACAACTTCTGAAACACAGCAGTTTTTTCATTTCAGTAGGAGTGGAGGGGATGGGGGCAGCAGGGAGAAGACAAGAAGAGAAGAGATGGATTTATTGAAAATTGATTTCAGGTGTTTGTGATTTGATTGTATGTACAGATAATCAGATTATTCTAAATCCACAGGGAATGTAATTTCTCTCTCTGTTTATAGCCTGCAAATTTCCCTTTCAGTTTCAAACCTTGCAACTCCAGGAAAGAGAAATATGTGAAGTATAGAGAGATTCCAAATGGAACTCTGTCTGAATCCCACCATGTTCTCAAAAGCTGTAGAGAAAATAATGGCACAAGACTAGTTCAGTTTTTTTAATCGCTATTTAATCATCAATCTTAAAAATTAACAAAAAAGCCTGTGCTTTAATTTTGCTTACAATCTTTCGTACTTCTAAACAGGAAATGACAAAAAACAGAAGTCTAATAAGTGCTCAGGAAAAATGCCATATGGCATGTGCATCGTCCCAAAAAATTACAATGAGCTCTAAACTTTGCAAATGTCTTCATGCCACATGGATGCACAACCTACATTAGCACAAAGAGTGTGAGGAAAGCCGTGGCAACTTTTCACTCATCTGCTTTGTCAGTGATGCTTAGTTTGCTGCTGTGTGGCAAGTTGCAAAAATAGAATTGTCTAAATATTTTGGTAGCATCAATCTCAGATTAAGGATGAAGAAATGTGGAACATTTAAAGTGTTTTTATACTTTATCAGTTTCAAGTATGGGGGCAAATATCTCAAAACCCTATAGATATATTAGGTTTTAACTTCGGTTTTATTTAAAGTTTTTGTTCTGAAAAGTGGTTGTGAATCCTTCCTTCTGGGTCCATCTGCAGCTGACCTGATGGTCCTGGAATCTGAAATAATTTTCATTTCTTTGTCTCTTTAGATACCAGTCCTTGCTCTTTGGTCAAACAGCAGACCAGAACACTAAGTCATGTTGTTAATAATTGATTCCAGTCAAGAGAGCTGAAGATGATGTATAAGGAGAGTTGGCAACGCCAAGATACGGCACGTATTTATGGAAGGGGAGCGATCACCGGGGTGGGCAGGGCTGTGCCAGGCGAGGCTCGGGGGGTCAGGAGAGGGGCTGGTGGTCACCGGGCTGGTGGCAGGGTCCCAGCCGGACAGAGGGTCACTCCTGGAGCAGGGCAGGCCGGCCGTCTGGCGGCTCCCCCGGGGCTCTGCCGGAGCTGGCCCCGAGCCCGGCCGCCAAACCCCGCAGCCAAAGCCCTCCAGGCACCGCAGATCCCGAGGTGCTGCTGCCCTCGTCCCTCTGCCCCGCAGAGGGGCCTGGGAGCAGATGGCAGACACTGTCACCGTGCAAGTGACACTTCAGCCTCAAGCTTAGCCTGGCTTTTTTGTGCCTTGTTACCCGCTCAGCTAGTAAAACTAAACTCAGTCATCAGTTTTTTTGGGGAGCGCTTAATTTGGCCAAGGAAGTGCACGCTCTCATTTTTGGCCCTGGTTTCTTTTCCATAGTGTGGTATCTTCGTTGCTCGGCGGTAGAGTAGTTTTGGTCTGTTCCAGGCACAGAAAGAAGATCCATTTCTCTGGCGCTTGGGGTGGAACAGAAGGGGTTCACTGGGTACTGGGTGGTCTCTTGGCTAATTAAGAAGAGAGTAAACATTCTCAGATTATTGCCATTACCAAAAAGAACTGATCAAACATTTTCTTCTGTGTTAAGCACCAGTTCCTTCCCTGAGCACTCAGGGTACTGGAGGAAAAGCTTTCATGGCCAGAGGTCTGTGGGATGCCAGAGTTTGAGTCGGGAAGTGACAGAAAGGAGAAAGAGTTTTTTTTTTTCTATTCATCAACTCAGAGATCCAGGGTAAAATTTTCATTCAAGTCCTTGGCAAAATTCCCAATAATTTCAGTGGGACAAGAGTTTCACACACAGCCTGTACTTATTAGGTTATTACTCAGCGTGTACTCATTTAGAATGGATTGTAGTTTCGTGATAGCCTGTAATTGAAATGAGTTTTAGGAGAAAACTAGAAGATCTGGTTTGGTTTATTTCTAATAAAAGGAAAACAATCATCACTTTTTCTTTCCAGCTGCTGTATGAGTTGAGATCAGTTTAGTTACTTGGTAGACGTGGAGTTTGCAGCACTGTTTGTTGAAGGTGGTCTTTCTCTAAAGGATACAGATTATGTGTGCAAAGCTGTCCTGTGTTGGGTGAGTTATTACGAAGGCAGCTCTCCAAACGTTAAATTTAATAACTGTTAGGCTTTGGTTTTTATCATGTAAAACATGTGCACTGTGTGTTTCCTGTATATTAAAATGAAGTTTATTATTTTCACAAGTCTTATGGGGATGTTAATGCAGGCCTGTACCAGAAACCATATGTTTCAGAACCATAATACATGAAGCGTCCTGTGCTCATCTATCAATATAAAGATATATTAATATGATTATCTGGAGTATACATGTGTGTAGTGCAACAAGACCATAAATGCAAACATATATGAAACATATATGATGGATGAAGAAAAATAACAACACACACAAATAAGAAATAAACATAAGATTTGCTTAATCCCTCCATCACAGTTAAGATCTGATATTGCCATTATTTTAGTTTTTAATACTTTTGATAGAGAAACAAAATGCCTTTGCTGTTCACACAATGCTTTTCTTGAGAAATCCATGCAAAGTACAAGTACAAAAATAAAAGTAAATTTAAATAGGAGAATATTGAAATAAATCACTATATCTTTGGAACAACTACGGAAAAAAAATAAAGCAAAGAATACATGCTTGTCAAATAATGCAGTACAAATAAATAATTTAGGTGGAAATGGATGACTGGAAATAACAAAGAGACGACCAAATAATGAAGGGCTAAAGGATGGTTGTTACATCTGATGTACTTCATTGTACATTGTAAGTAATTGCTATCCATAAAAAATTCCATGGCTTCTGTATAAGAAAAAGAGACAATTTGACAGGCAACAGTAGTAGCAAGCGACAGCAAGTACAAATCCTTGGCAACTGTCATTATCCCGCTGCTGAATTCCCATCCCAAACTGGGTGATAACTTTGGCCTGTGTAGCTGTTACGGAACCAGTGTCTGGTAAAGGAACTGTATTTTTCACTTATCGACGAAAAACATCAACCACGTGCAGATTTATGTCTTAGAAAACTGAATGGACTATTTATTTACCTCTTCTTAGTACACTGGTGTTTTCTGTTTAAAGGAGAAATATGAAGACTTGCTTTAATGAATAATAATGAATAATTAGAAAATTGCACTAGAGCAGTAGAATAGAATTTTTGATGTGATGTAGCTGCATAATTCCAACATGTAGAACTAACTAAAAGTAGAAGTTCCTTTTGTAATAATTACAAAAAGACTCCAGTGTTTTGGCCATGAATAAACAGCGGTTTAATTGCTTTTATATGGGAAAAAAGAATTGTTAGAGCTCTTCAGGTTTTTAGTTGTTTTCATTTATTTTCCTGTTTAAAGTTCTTGTGTCAAAATCTTTCTGTATTTCTATCTGGACATCTTTACTTGTGCTGGAGAAATAGGATCACAACATCTTGGTGTTAACTGGACAAGAACTGGGGAACAATCACACCTGTAGTATTTTCCTTGTATAGTGTAATTTAGTGACAGGAGGTTTCATAGGTGTGTCAATACTGTTGAAAATATATACATATAAAATATATGTTGAAAATATTTGCTACACCAGTCCTCTTACATAGTGTCCTGTAAGCAAGATTATTCATAGTTAATGTGAAAAGTACTGTTATTATTCCATTAAAATAGTTTATGAGTGGAAAGTTATGATTTTTTCTGGTAAAGAAGTGAATGATCTGGAGTAAATAATGGCAATTAGTACATTTTCATTGTATAAAGAAATTTGTGTCTGTTTTTGTGGTTATTTTCTGCTTCTGAAGAGGGTAACAAAGTGGTCTTTTAAGGAAAAGAGTATTTGCAAAGAATAATGTCCCCTTGCTGTCACTTGTTAGAATGCAAAATGCATGGTGTGCTCAGATCTCATAATACTAAAACTTGTTTCTTTCGTTGAGCTCCAATATTTAACATTTCTGAGGTAGCATGTTAGTTTAAGGATTTCTTAGGAAGAAACACTGCAATGCACGTGGACAAATTTTGATGTTCCCATTTGTTGCATCATCATTTTTGTAATTTATAATGGGAATATTCTGATACTTAAAAGTTATTAGACTATGAAAGGAGAATGAGGGCTTGGTCTCATCCAATTCCTTTCTTGCTTCATCTTGATCCTTAATATTGCTCTTGGCATAGTTACACTGGAGCTGATTTGGATCTTCCAAAGGCTGGATAAATTAGATTGCTTGATCATCATATGGGTGAATATATACCATCTAGCCTATGGTATAAAGTAATTTTGTGCCATTAATAGTAGCCTTAAACTGAAAGTTGGAGGCTTTTGTTCTCATTATTTTTAACGTTTTTATGCAAATGAAACCTTTCTTTTCTAGCTTATGAGATAATTTAGTGTTCATTTCGCATGAAGGAAGGCTAGCACAGACCTCGTGCTCTTGCAGTGTAGCATAGCTGAAATACCTGCTCTACTTCACCATAATCCTGTCCTACAGCACTTCATGTATTTCCCTCCTGATCCTGGCTTGCGCAAAGGTTAATGGAGCTGAATTATGAAATAATGTTATAGTTTGCAGAAATAAGATGAAAGTATTATCGCGGTTTCGTAGGGTATTTTACAACTTTGATTAAGGTGTTGTAGGCTTTTCTGAACTCCGTAGAGTCAATTAGGGCTAATTTAAAGCAGTTGAAAGACCAGAGCAAAAAGACAAAATTTTAATTGCATTTATCACATTTCTGTTTCAGAACACGCTTCCCTCCCTATGCAAAAAAGCTGTTAAAATATTGAAGGGAAACAAAGCTTTGGACAACTTCTATTTGCCCGTAACATTCGCCTGCAATCAGCAATGGTATCAAGAAGGTCAAGACTTGGAGATTGTTTTACACATCAAACAAAATCAGTTCAGAGCTGTGATGGAGCATGAGATGTTTAGACAGCTACAAATCAAGCAGTACAGACAATTTCTGTCTTGTATCACCATCCAAGAGAAACAGAGCTGAATGTGTTCCCACAGGTCAACTAAGGTAATCAAAGCTCTTCTCTGCTGCTTTTAATCACGAGTCCTGCAGTTCAGTCACCTTGCAGTGACGATTCAGTTGATGTTCTAAAACAGACCTCACTAATTCTTATTAGGATTTCTTCACCTAGCAATTTCTCAGAGTATGTAGTTTTTAAAACCTTATTGATTCCGTCAAACGTTTCTGGAAGACACAGTTACAATAAATCAGGCGTCCCAGTGTGCTTTACAAATTTTTAAGACTTAAAAATAGACAGGTAATATCCAACAAGTTGACCCCTCGGCGAAGAAGAGCGTGATTCTCTATAATTAATCCAAAATTAATTGATTCTGTCTGTTTGGAAAATCCAAGAGAGCAATTGGATTTTGCAACGTACCATAAAGGTGATTAAAGAGAAGACTTGGTGAACAAAATTGGAGTATAACATGTTCAATTTAGATCTCCTCATCAAAAGCTTTTTGTTATTAGTGTCTTCTGTTTGGAGGAAGAGAACTCTTGTAAACTGACACAAAGATAGATGATTAGAGATGTTATCCCCTCATTTGTGTGCAGAAGTGACCTCAAATAGGTTATAAATGGCTCTAATAATCTGTTTGGAACTGTTTTCTGAAAGTGCTTTTTCCCGAACCCTTGGAATGTTTGTAATTGCTAATTTTGTATAATAAGAAGTGTATTTTAATATAGCTGTCCCCTGGTTTATGAACATCTTTAACTGCAGAGCCAAAAGGAAAACTCAGTTACTTTTCAAGGGGCCCATTCTGGCTTTCTTGTTGTATGGTTTGGTATTTGACACTGAAGTAGCTACACTGATTTAAGAGCATGACTTGCACTAGAAACACTAAAAAGAAGACATAAAAGCTATTTTTTATGGGGGCATTTTGCCTTTCAAGAAATGTGGAAACTGCAAAATATGTCGTCATGGTTTAAGTGCACTATCACTTTCCGTGCTGATTTCAAGGAATGGGAAAATTTCCAAGTTTTTTTTGTTTTTATGGGAGAGGAATTCACATCTTAGGCCTTTGACCAGTCTTGAGTTGTGCATGGGAAGCTCTTGTTGAAGACTAGAAGAGAGACCAGACCGTATGTCCCAAATGTTCTTGCTGAATTATGACATTTTGTTATAAATCTGCTTTCCTCTCCTTTTTTCTTTCTTTTTTCTTTTTTCTTTTTTTTCTTTTTAAAATAGCCTTGCTGTGTTATTATGCCGAAGTCATTTGTGGTATGAGGGTTTTAACATAGTATTAGGATGTTTTAAAATTGATGATTAGTTTGTTTAATTTTATCCTAGCAGCTGTATTGAATATGTTTTGCTATCTGGGAAAGAGAAACAATTAACAATAAGCCCCACGCTGCAGTCACTGTACAGGCATAATTGCTGTCAATTTGATTGAAATTTTGCCTGAGAAAAGACTGTCACCAGTTCTTATTTTTTAAACTAGAAAGAATAGCCTACATACTATGCACTGAAAGCACTCTTTAATTGCAAGTTTTCTCAGAATCAATTTTTTCCCCCCTATATTCCTTAGATCTGATAAGTTTTGAAAAAGACTTTAAAAATTAGGTGATTTATTTGTGAAGTTCTTAAGACATTTCATAAAAAGACCTGATAGCAACTACTGTCCACTATTTTCGAAGTTGTGAATAAACTTTTGGGACAGATTAAGTCTATTTTTTTCAGAGGAGTTTCATTTCTCTGTGTTTTCTATATTTATGTCTTAGGTGCCATGAACTAAATTCTTACACTATGAAGAATTTTAATGACTATACATTCAGATTATTTTTTCACACAATTATAAAAGCCCTAAAAAAAAAAAAAATATATATTGGTTTTTTAGTACCCTAAACTGGATTTTCTTTTGCAACAGAACTAACTGTGCCCTCTGTTTGAAAACTCTGGCATATCCACAGAGCATTTGAAGTTCCCAGAGTTAGTAAACAGCAGGCAAATGTAATCAAAGTCCCAGCTTAGAAAAATGGCACAAGAAAGATCTTTGCTAAAGTTTTTGTGTCCCTAATTGTAACCTTGAATATAAGTTTTCTTGCACGGGTGGAGTTTCTCTGCAGCTTTTCCTTCAAACCCTAATGTAAATCCTTTCTTCCTTTAAATTAAGCTTATATGAAACTCTTCATCCTTTGTACACGACTTGTTCAAAACGCTTATAAACACTAAATGAAAGAAGTCACAGAATAAAGCACGGTATTACAAAAGGCGAGAGCACGATACTTTTAAACTAAGATTTTTATGGTTATGAGGTTTTTTTCATCCTATGATTTCTAGCGATACTCAATAATATTAACACTAAATTCCCTGTAGCGCAGTGAATGCGATTTTTCGTTTCCAATTTTAATACTTTCAGGACCAAATATTGCTAACAAATTAAGCCCGTCTGCGATGAGCGTTCCTTACCTCTCGCATCCATCGAGCTGCTGGAGGGGTGCTCTGGAGGGCTGAGCCCGAGCGTGGCTGCACAATGAGCCTTCTTGGCAGGCAGACCCTAAAGACCTACCCCATGATGCCGGCGTTTATATCGCAACAAACCTTTCGGCGTGCACTCCAGAAAAAAAATAAATAAAAATAGGTAAAAAATCCAGAAAGCAAAACTGGGAACCCCAGCAAACGGCTGAAAGGGGTGCAATTAAAAATTATTTCCGTCCTGTCTTTTTGCATGGTTTAACAAAACTAATGTTTACTCATTTACAGCTCAGTAAGAGGATAATGTGCTTAATGAAAGAAAAATCTACTGACAGCCACATTTATTGCCCTTCATTAGCATTGGTACTTAATTTAATATAGATCTGAATAGACATTAGGGAGCCTGCAGGAGGTTAAATGGTGAAAATGTAAAGAGATTATTGAATTTACTGTTTAGTTTCAGTGACATCAAACAGACATAATTAATTAGGTTTATTCCACTAGCAAAAATAATCCGGAATGTAAGATTGGATTAATTAATGTAATTTTATTTTTTTTTAAAGTTTAGTACAGCAGTATTGAATATGTACTTTCCTATGCTTTATTAATTTTAGATTGTTTGATAAGACCATTATTAACATTTTTCTTCTCTCCTTATCATTCTTTTACCAAAATTATGTTTTAGTTTTTTACCAGAGATGAAAATAATTTCTGAATTCTGGTATCTACAGTTTAGATACCAATGTCATTTTAAGATCACAAAGTACCTTGTGAGATTTCTGCTACAAACTGGTGGTAGCGTTTTGTAATTGCCACTTAAGTAGGGTTCAGCACTGAATAGAAGATACCAGTTGGGTATTTTATTAAATTATTAATTCAACCAGCATTTGTGACAAAGAACTTTTAATTAATACAATCTTATATATTCTGAAAAGCAAAATTGTTATTAAGGTAGTGTATGCGTAGGTAGGAATCTACAATTCCAGTGTACAATTCCAATGCAAAAGGTAAATAAGATCAGCTTTTTTACATAACATTAAAAAATCAAGTTTTAAAAATACTATAGTAGTAAAATATGTGATAGGTTTTTCAAAAAATTAGGGATCACAAAGAAAAACCTTCACAAATCATTCACATAGTTTGCATATTTTATATATATGTTGTATATATTTTATATATCAATTACTTTGCACTTTGGGGCAGGTTTTTTCTCATATACTTTCTTTAGAAACAAGCCTTTAGTTTTATTTTTCTATGTAGTTTTTAAATAGCATTTCTTTTTTTGGGAGGTATTATTAGACATATTTCAGTGTTAAATTGTTCATTCAACATTTCAAAATATTCCAGTGCTCTTTCACTAATTGTTTTACAGGTTGATAATCCTGCAAATGCATTTCAAGACCATATCCTTCTCATAATCATTACTGTTTGACTGAGAAAATTGTTACTGTATGGCTTTCTCTATAAACAAAAAAATCGAATACTATTTAGTAGAGCCTTTATGATGTAAGTCCAGTAATTAAAGGTTTGTTTACATATTCATGGTGGTATTTATGAAACACATATTATAAGCCTGTGTTGTGCATAATCAATTTTATCTATTATAAGCTGGTTTGGGTAACATAAAAATTCTTCTGAGTACGATTCAGATGATGCAGTCACTAGAATGGCTGTAATGGCTGTAATTAATGGCCTGTATATTCAGTAAAAGGCACAGATCGCTGTTTTTATTCTTGCAAAAATGTGTGATAAAACTGCTGTTTGTGCTGCCTGAATCATTGACGCAATCCTATTACTGCAGTGTTTTTATAAGAGCACTGCTATTCGTTCCAAAGTGTGCCCTGGTACGTATATTGCAGTTTCTCCGTGCGCATGACTCGAGTGTTCCGAGAGGTTTTCAAAGTCATTAAGCGAGTCTTTTTTCCTTTCTCTCGTTTTCCTCCTGCAAGCCAAGTTCAAAACAAAAACTTCTGTGCTTTGTCTGCATATCTTTGGCTGTGTTTCACTGTGACATGCACTGCTGTTCTTTTAGCACCAAAATGTTGGCACACGTCGCTGAAAATTTCACACCATCTCTTGCTGGATCAGCAAGCTTAACCTACCAAAATCTGGTGTTGTTGAATGGTTTTTGACTGATAATCAATCTTTTTGCTGCTCGACAGTTGTTGCTGGGACACAGACTAGAGCAGGTGGCAGATGTGCCTTGTCTTTTGAGAAAAGAAAGAGTAGGTGAGCTTGGGCACAGAGTAACATATTGTGTGTCCATTAAAAGGGTAAGTATAACAGGAAAAAGTCACTGCTGTAAGGAGAAAAGCCACCAATACCAGAAAATAGGCCTTTTAACACCCCTGTTTACAAGTTTAGTAGAACAGGAAAATGAGAGTTCGTAGTGTGGAATTCCATGTTCTCAAAAATCAGAACTGATGTTAAAAACAGTCATAAATTCTCTATATAAGATTCCATAATACTTTATTTTTTTTACTTATTTTTTTTTAATTTATGCATACGTTACAAAGGTAATGTACAGATTTTAAAAAAGCTACAATATATTGAAGATAAATTTTAGAGATGCCTGGAGACAGACAGTAGCTATTTTATAATTTCTTTCTCTAGCCCAAGACGGGGAAGAGAGTGTCGAGTAGTATGACTTGTCAGTACAAACATACTGATGGCTGCATTTGAGTCCTTAACATACAGATAACAGGGGCAAATGGCAGTAGGGAATCTATTTTGCATGGGAATGGAAGATCAGCGATGTGGTGTAAAGCCCTAACCCTGCCAATATGAACAAGTGATCCTGTGGAAATCAGACAGAATTTTTACATGTGTGGTTAAACATAAATATTTGCAAGATCAACACCTTTGTAGAAATTCGCGTGTCAAGAACTGTATAAATCACAAAGTCTGTCAGAACTGCATCGTCTTGCATATACTTTCATTGCTTCAAGTGGCTAAATACCTGGTTGAAATATAATTCCCAGTGATAGTGATGTCTTGGTTTCCTGGAATTATCCATCTCATCTTTCTAACGTACTGAAATTTAACTCAAGGTTTGGATTCAGTGGATAAGGATTCAAACATAAGGTGACAAATTGCATGATCTGAGATAAAAATCCTTATCTTCTTCTAGTATAGTCCAATTTTTGTAATAAATACGTGACATATCAGTTGCAGGGTGCCATTCCAAAAGGGGTTTAGCAAACAAAAACCTATCAAGTGTCAAGCATTTAAAATATATTTTGGGGGGACAGTTGTGGAGCAAGCGTGGTGCAGAACTGTGCCAAAGAGCTAATTCTTTGTAGTGTGTTGCTCCTCTGTGTAATTTTTGTGTAATACCGATTTATTTCTATTGAATTTAATTACAGAGACTTCAACAACCTTGCCTAATAAAATAATCAATTGGCTATCACTGCTTTATAAAAAATAATCAGTTTATTAGTCATGCTATTGTGGGAAAAAATTACTTTTCTACCACTCAGTTTCTGTGTTTGGCATTTACATTGGTCCCTTTTAATTAAAAATAGGACATCTTTTCTACAAGGAGTAAGTATCAATGAAATCATGGAGTCTTGCCATTCTAACTGTTGACCAATTTGGAAATGTTTAAATTCCAAGCAGCATTCTAAATAATATGTCTTTTTCTCATCAACACATAAACATTTATTTTTCAGAGAAAATGAATCTTCTCTATGAGCTTGAAATTAATACATTTTATTACCAATTTTTCTGTAATTCCTGTATTATGTGATATTATTTCAGTGCATTCAGTGCATACTGGAGTTTTGATCTGGAAAAGGAATATGCTATAAAAATATTCATAAAATGTGCAGAAATATTTATTTCCATATATTATGAGCCTATCCAGTTTATAGGTTGAAGTTTCGAGATTTACAACAGAAATATGTTGTAAGCTGTAGAAGTTTTCTCTTGAATCATCATAGATCAAAATAGAATTGATGAGGTAGAAAGAGCTTGATCATATCCTGAGAGATAAAATAACAAAACCTCGTGCTTTGAGAAGGATACCAGCAACACTTGATTGCACTTTAAAGCTTTCTGACAGAAAACTAGCTTTACTATTTTACTATGGGGAATTTAGATTCAAATTATTTTTGCACATTCTTGCAGCCTTTTTCTGTCGTGAGTACCTTTTTGAAATCCGAACTATGCCCATTTCTGAGTTCTTTTGGAACCCTTCACAATTCTGAAGCCACTCAGCCACACTGAAGTCTTTAGCCTTTCTTTCTTTTTGATACAGGAGTTTAGTGGTAAGAGCACACCTTTAATATGCAGTGTCTTTTCCTTCTTTAGGTTTTTCACTTTGCAAACTCTACTACTTTGGCATGAGAATCAAAGGTAAATGTAGTGTTCCCTCAAGAGCTCCCACAGCAGATTTTGATAAATATGTTCTTCCAGACAACAGATATGAGGCCTTATTGATGGCACAATAACCATTGCATTTGTGTGTTGTCAGGCTTGACCTTTCCTTCCTGATCTTCACCTTTGCTCTTTAGCTTGGGTAGTTTGTTAAAGAAATATGAGGAAACTTTGTGATACTTTAGCTTGATGGTTTAATGGTTTGCAAAGACATTTTCCACCAGATGCTTGATTTCTGGGAACAACCAATAGTCTTCATGGAGCAAACATGACAACTTAACTGGAAATTCTAAACTGAGAGTCAAAAGTGATAATATATTTAAATACAAGACACGTACACACACAAACACACACACACACATATATATATATATATATATATATAAATAATGCCAAGCAAGGCAAGTTGGTCAGGGTAAAAAATCACCAGACAGAATATATTTTATGTAATAGCTTGGGAACTTTTTTGCAATTAAAAAGCTATAATTCAAAATTTACATAGGCATAAGATTAATTCTACAAATGGAATTGTTTAGATAACCAGTAAACATCTATGATGAAACAGAAATGACTAAACCCTTTATATGGAGTTTCCACTTTGTCAACTGATTGTTTGAAATGGTAGCATCTACTACATTCCCTATTTATCTATCTATCTATCTATCTATCTATCTATCTATCTATCTATCTATCTATCTATCTATCTATCTATCTATCTATCTTCAAATGCCCTATTTTTTATCCTTTTACCCTCTTGAGAAACACTGTTTCCTATTATACTTTGGTTTAGGGCAGCAAAGAGTAAGGTGGAACTGTATTAGTTAGTTAGGTGTCAGTACTGTGTTTTGAGGGAATGCAGACTGATGCCTTTCCCAGAACCCACCTGAATTTAATGGGAGAGATGCAGGTCCCTTTAAAAACTTCTGCATTAAGCTCAGACTATAAAATGTCTTTCTGTATATTTTTATGATGTCTGCACCAGTGGGAATATAATCATGATAAACAAGTCAGTTCTGTAATTAAAAAAAAAAAAGAAAAGAATAATTCTATTTTCTAGACTGGAAAAATACTTTCCAAATATGACTTAAAATTGTATTTTGAAAGAACGAACATGGAAACAATAAGGTACAGACAGAACAATGTAAATTAAAGGTTAAAAGTAAAGCTCTACTTAATTAATAGTTGAGCTTGTGCTAACTCCTCCCCAACAGCACCCCAGAACACAAACCCAGGGTAAATTTTGAGACATCCTCGTGTGTCCAAAGAACTAGGACTTCTAAGAAAGTTTTGTCCCCACCTTTCACATAAAAACCCATAAAGATCCTGGCCTGTAGAACCTTTGTCATAGTCATTTTGTTTGCACTCAACCAGAGTGTTTAAATGGCAAACCCTTCACGAAATGCAAAATATTGAGAGCTGTATCCCCACTAACCTGTAGGTTGCAACAAAAAGCCAGAGAGTTTTAACATTTCACCTCGCCTCTATATGTTTTTATCATTCTGCATTGTTGCTGCAGCCTCTGCAGGGCTTATCTTATTTGTTTGGTTTGGCACTGGCACTTGTTTAATCCCCAAATAATTTTGTGTTTACTTGACTGTAAACAAGGAGAGAATTCATATGAAATTGCACTAACAAATGTTAATTGCTTATTTTTACCTCTTCCAAAAGCAGATTTCTTGATTTCTTCAATTTTCATTGCTTCTGGACTGCTCAATTATAATCATAGGAATTTTTGCTCAGTTTTTAATTCCCTGTTTGGTGGGACATATTAGGAGTTTTAATGGCTAATCGTTTACATATTTTCAATTATTTCCCAAAGTAAAATACAACTTCATTTTTTGAAAGGAATTATAACATGATTTTCATGATTGCATTTCAGATTCCTATCACACAAAAACCAGTGAAAAACACTGATCATTCATCAATGACCCTGAATTGTTATCTGTGTTTTGTGAAAAGCGTGTAGAGGTATTTTCACAATCTGGGAGCCTTGAGTTTTAAATGGACATAATGCCATGACCTATTTTCCTTCAGAGTTCACAGAAAAGTTCAGGGCAAGGGGGATGAAATATGTTGATTGGCAGAGAAGATGGGATGTTTGTGATTTTAATCAAATTTAGTATTAACACATACCTCAAATAATATGTCAGACTAGTTTTAGTGAGTTTAAAATCTAATGACAACTGCTGTCATTATTAGTTAAATATAGCCATTGTGCCTGTGGCAATAAATGATGACACTTCAGAACATGCAGAAACAAAAAACTCTCAAGTATTTAAAAAAAAAAAGGGAGTGACTGTAAACTTAGTTAAAGACAGGAATGTGACCTGGGCATAATGTGTTTCCCAAATACAGAGGCATCTGGAATTTGAACAGAGGACATAATTGAATGGAACATTGTGTGTTGTTATTACTAGCATTCAAATTTTAAGAAATTTAGGCCTTTCTTCATCTTTCTTAAACATATATCTAAGAGTTCCATATTTATTATATTCACATTTATTTGTATTACTACATGAGATATATTTCAGAGAAAAGTATGTCCTGGTTTTAATAGACGAAAATAATTTTCTCCAGACAGTCTGTTTTGGATTCATGAAGTTATAAAGTTTGTTCATGGCATTGGTTGGTATTTATTTCTGTCAAGGTCAGGAAAGAGAAAGAAGTTAAAGCAAGATGTGTCTGAGTACATATGCAAAATATAATATTATATAATATAAACTATATTTATAATACCATATGCTAGTCCCTCTAAACCTATAAGCTTATTCCTTTTTATTATTTGAAGAAAGCTTCTCACAACTCTATAAATCTTATTTAAACAATGACAGTAAAAAGGAATTGTAGATAAAAGGGATAGGTGTCGGGAGAATAAGAAAACTGAATTTTGAAACAAGTTCCATACAACAGGAAATGTCTGTAACATTCAGTATAATGCCAAGCTTGTAGCTTGTACAACCACACAGTGGCAGATTACTGAGAGTCACAGAATAATTTGCCTTGAGAAGGACCTCTGCAGGTCACCTCAGGCAAATCTTCAGCCTCTGGTGAAGTTATGGTGGGAGGTCCTTGCAGAAGGTGTGAGTGCTTAACTGAAAGCAAGAAGGATTTATATGTCAAACAGCTTCTTCAGGTCATTTTTTGGTTTAAACGCTCGTGTCTGTTTTACTTTGTGATGAACTCAGTGTCACCGGCTTTTGCCTTTAGTATATCTGTTTTTAGTATGTCTGAATAAGGGAACTTTGCTTTGGAGATTCCTGGTCTGTGAGCCCCAAAAGACTGGTTGCTGCTCGGTTTATGAAATCAGGTAAGATCATGGTAGCATGAGGATGCACAGAAGAGTCCATGTATAGACAATTTCAGATGGCAAGAGTAACTTAATTTTGAAAATCAGGGAAGACAGAGACACTCAAGCACCTGATTTAATGCCTGTCCTGCTCTGAAGTGGCAGAAGTTTGTTCATTACCATGTAGTGCCTGCCTTCCTTGCACAGAACAACCTCATTGACATCTTGTTCGTTCAAGGCAAGGAACAAGAAGTCATGCTTTACGTTTTTGGCCATGCAGATTCCTAGAGGGCTTATTCCTATTGTGTGCTTGAAGCTTCCTTGCAGGCTTCTACAATAGAATACAAACAAGCCTGACCTTCCGAGTGATTCTCCAGCCAGCCTTAAGGGGTACTGTGGATGTAACCTTAAAGGATGGCCAGAGTTTTTCTTTATCACATTCTTTGGTTTAGGCAGCTGTAATCTTCCTAAATTCGCCTTTAGGCATCTCCTTGCTCTTATCATTCAATGCCAAGCGATCTCTAAGTCTCACCTTATGTCATCTTTTGTTAAAATCTAAATCAGCTGCCGCTTCTTTTCCAAGTCCCAGGAATAGCTTAGGAGGAAACCAAGGCATGGGTACTTAGTGTGGCATATTGTGCTGCTGTACAACAGTGAATCTTTCTCATATGAGAAATAACACCATATAAAGAAATATCCTACCAAACTAAATTGACACCAAAAGGTACAGACTTAGGCTAGATTTGTGAGTGCAGGTTAGAGCCTTTTCTCCCCAGGCTTCCTCACCTTCTGCAACTTCTTTGAAAACATATTATTTCAAAAATTTCCACATGGCAGTCAGTCCAGTCTTTTACTCACTGGTGTTCTTTAGTTGAGATTCTAAGATCTATTTTCCAGTGTTAGTAGAGACACTTTTCAACCTGGTCTTGCAACTACATCTTTATTACAAGATTGCTATTTTCTTATCATAAGAGGTGGAATTCATGGGTAAGTCCCATGAAGGTGTGACTCAAGATGTCTTCTGAATGCTGACATACATCTTCCTCATTGCTGCAGTCTTGTATTGATGGAATGACCAAGAGACAGTCAAGCCATCCTATACGGTGAATAGAGACCATGTCCTGTATTGTCAATCAAATTAATCTTTTCACACAAATGGGAGTAATTAATGCAAAAAATAATGTCCATAAGAAAAACGTCTTTAAAAACTGTTGTTCCTGAAGTAAAAAGGAACTTTTCTGTATGAATAAGTGGTTGCTGTATGACCACGTCCTTGTAGAGAGGAGATTCCTTCAAGCTCTTCTGTGAGATCCTGTACAATTTTTCAGGAGTCCCATTTCAAAATTGAATTTAGTAAAATTTGTGTGCTTTCTAAGTGAGCAATAAATCAATAATAGCAAACTTTGCCAATTGTTCAATAACAAGGACTGGGAAACACATGGAATTATTAATGCCATTTCCTGCATTTCCTGATCCAGAAAAGTCATTTGGTGCTGGAACTTGATCAGTGGCAATGGGAATGTTTAGATGTTTAGCTGAGGATTTTTACAAGTTCATACCAAGGGCATGTGCCCGTTGGTTTTTACAGCAACTTCCTGACAACTGCAAGTGCACATTTGTGCTGTTTCGAAACCAAAGACAAGGCAAAATTCATAATTTCTTCAACGAGCAGAAAGGACTCTGGAGAAAGGAGCAGAAGAATGAAACTGTGTCTGTGTTACCAAATTGCACAGTGCCAGAGAAACACATCTGTGGACAGAAGCAGCTGTTAGTGCAAAGGAACTTACTATCCACATTATACATCACTTAAAAGACATTACTCTGGGCTAGCTCTGCGCTTTGGAGTTATGGAAGGGCTTTGGGTGCATCTCTGGAGCACATCCACTCCTTTTGTTTCATCCCAATGTTACCTCTTTGCGTGCTTTGAAACTGCTCTGTGGTGTGAATCGAAGTACATTAAGTGGAAGCATTAGGTTCCTCACTTACAAATCTCAGTCTTTGTTCGAACCAAGGGAGATGCTTCCCTGTGGAAGAAAACAAGCTACAATGTTTCAAATGCAAATTTGAAATTTACTTACCTGTTGAGAAGTAAATTTGGTTGCAACTCCCTTTCTGGATTAATAATTTATAAATTCATGTTCTCAGTCCGGGTAACTTGCTGTGGCTGTACTGAATTCAATAAAGTTATCTAATTTACATTCACTGAGGATCTGCTCTGTGGACCCGAGAATCCAGTGGGAAGTTCCATAGGTGGAGAGCCACTAAAGATATTTAGCTGGGAAACTTAACCTTGCTTTAATGACAGGTGTTTTTTTCTTTCAATTGATTGCCAATATCAGTGCTGATGAGAAGGTTAATTTTCTTTTGTCTTAGAATTTTCAGTTGCTACTTTAGTGGATTTAGAGACATTTATTAATGTAATCAACACATCCTTTATATTTTATAATAATGTAGCCTCATTATTATTTTATAATAATGTAGTCTCATGATATAAAGACTTGAATCCAATTCAATCATGATATAAAGAATTGAAACCAATTTTTCAAAAGAACTGTCATGCATCTAGCGTAATCCAACTGTAATAATAGCAGTGTGAGGCTTACATTTTCAAAATTATGTGTATAGACACATTCCATTAACATTAATGACAGTTGCAAGGCTAAGGATCAAATTTTTCCTGAGTTAATCCTCTAGCTCCCACTGATTTTAGTGATCTTAGATTACTAAATAATTTTTAAAGGCCTTCAGCCCCTAAGTTTTTAAATATATCCAGCTCAGACTGAATTGTCACCAGTCCAGTGGTCGTGTTTATTGGCACGGTTTTGTTCTGTAGCTGGATAGCTCCTGATTATGTTTCTGCATGCAATGTGCAACAATCTCCTTTGAAGGTTTAATTGTAAGTGCATTTTGTACAGAGACAGTGCACCATTTAGAGGTCATTTTCTAGTGTTTGGAAAAAGAAAAAACCTAGCAGTTCGAGTGAAATAAAAATGTCATTTACATGATGCAGTGTCAGATGTGAAACTCCAACAACATACTAAAGGTTCAGACTTAATTTTTGTGAAGCAGAAGAAACGAGAGGCATTTCATTTTTGTAGGTGAGAAGTGAAACGTTCCTCTCTGCTCACTGATAGAGGCATGCTAAGGTGAATTTTAATTATGACTAAATTGTGGTATTACTCTTTCATACCCTGAACATCTGTTCCCTTCAGGAACGATGATTTATGCAGGCTATCACTGCAGACAGCTTGCTACAGCTTATGTCACGGTTAGGAGGAAGCTGGTGGTACTATTGCAGCAAATACCAGCATTAAGTGGAGACAGGCCGGTGTGTATTTTTGAGGTAATAGAGGAAGGGGATCATGATGTGTCTGTTTTCAGTTTTGAAGCCAAATATTGACCTTACCTTTTTATTTAGTTTTTCCTTTCAGACCATCTGTCATAAATGAAGAAAGTATCTCAGAGAGTGAATGGCCTGGTTCTTCAGAGTGGTGTCAAGCAAAAGAAAACCAAAGCTGTCGCTGTCAGCTGCATGGAGAAAATTATTGAGAACACCTCTGACAGAATTTTAGTGTCTAACCTGCACAGGGCAGGTTAACTGTGAGACTGTTGCACCACAAAATCAAACTGAAAAGGTATTTTATTAGCATGTTTGAATGAATGCACCTTTAAAGTACCTTCATTGTTACTGCAGTTGTATTGCTTTGGTGTAACTATAGATTTTTCTCTAAAAAAGCAGGCAAAAAAATCCCTTAACTTGCAAAGCCTTGGAATTCAACAAAACAGGCAGAATATGTATGTTCAGGTTACGAAAAGGGAATTTTACTTCTCCCTCTTTCCTGAAATCCCCCCTGCTCTTCTGCCTGTTTGTCTTTGCCTGGTAGCCACCTCGCTTCTGATTATGCCTATTTCTTCTCCTGGTTTACTTAGTTAACTAATAGTAAATGATCTGAGGAATTATTTCTAAGGAACATAATTTCTGAGATTACCTGAGTCATGGGTTTTATATGTTATATGTGTTTGCAAATATGGCCAATTTTGATTGGGTTAAATATTATAAATATTCAGTAGTTAAAATGCATGTCTTAAAAGAAATGGCACTGTAACCATATAACAACATATTACAAAGTCAGCTATATACAAGAATCTTTTTCCCTGTTTAAGGCCTTTCAATACTTTCTTGGCAATTTAGTAGGTTTTAGAAGAATTTACACACTCCCTTTGTTTCCAGGTGTGTCTAGAAAGGCGTATGTATTTGTCCCAAAACAAGTACAGCCTATATGCTTTATACCACCTCATTTTTATTACTGGTCTGTGATATATTTTAAACAATTTTTTTAAAATAAATTTTAAATACTTTTCAAACCTAAGGTTGATTAACAACATGGAATACTTCGAAATACTTTGACTTCCACCACATGTAAGGAATTTTGAATGCCGGGAATATCAGCATTCAGTCCTCTTTTGAATTATGGGCTCCATATTTGGGATTTTTTTTAAGACTGTAGGACAATACAGTCATTGTAGGTCCCTTCCAACTGAACTATTCTGTTCTATTCACTAGTTATCAACCCCTAAAATAATATCCAGGAGACGGATATAATTACATCTGGCACAGTTAATAAAAAGTTGTATGACTGTCAGTTTTATAACATTGCCTTTGATAGATATCGTTCCCTATTTTGCAATATAAAACTAATTGTATTGCTGCCAACATTGGTGCTAATATATATCAAGACATTGCATTCAAATGTGAATAATAACACCTCAGCAGTGGTTGTTCTTAGAACCTCTTGTCTAACTAGAACATTCACAATACTTTCAGCATGAAGAGGAAAATCAAAACATGCAGATCAAACTGTACATCAAGTGAAACCATAACAAAAGGCTAACACCTTTAAAACAAATTGCAAATTGGTGTCTCAGGTATTAATGCAACAGTAAGTATAAAGTAAGAATATTTTAAAATCTTCAAAATTGAATTTCATCCAGTCAAGTGGTTTAAAAAACCCACTTATTTCTTGCTTGTGAATTACAAACAAAGCCGAATTGCCAGAAAATTTACCATATTGTATCAGACCGGACTTTCCCATAGTCCAATATCCTGTCTCTGAGTGGATGATCCTTCACGATTTTCCTCCCATCCCTTAGTCACTGTACAGGCTTCTGGTGGAATAACTGCACACCTACCATAAAACAAACATACAGATGTACAAAAAATAAGATTCGTAATTCATTCACTGAAGGAAAGTATATTCATGCTGAAAACTCCTATCTTTATGTGATTAAAACCGGAAAGAAAGTCAACTATGTTTACAAAATTTGACAGGAGAAACAAGATACGTAGTGAATTTTTTTTATTATTTTTATATTTGAACTAGCATGAAACACGTTTTCTGTCCCACCAAAGTTCAGAAAAATCCCTAGAATACTGTTCTGTTCAGATTTGAAGCTCGTTCTCCCAAATCTGCTTTTAGACAGTCGTTTTCATTTAGGCAACTGCCTAGAAATATAAGGGACGTTTAGTTGTAAAGGATTAGAGACCACAACTGTTGGAGGACCTTGACCCCATTGTAAGAAATTGTGATGTCTTGGCATGTTTTCTGATCTTCTGTTCTCTCTTGCAAAAAAAAAAATAAAAAAGGTATTCTGAGTTAGAACTGGGTCAAAAACATGGCATTTGGGCCTAAGTATGGCAAAGATGTGAAGAAATGGGCAAATGGAAGGGAATATGCTGAATTTTAGCAATAATAGGTGGAAAGCAGCACCTTTCCAAGAGTTCCATATTTATAAGTGTTAGAATAGCATTAAAGACACTGTAATTACAGTTAAAATTTAAAAAAAAAAAAAGAAAGAAAAAAAGAAAAGAACCCAGAGCATTCTCTTTGTTTTACTTTAAATTGTACCTCTTTGGATAGGCAGCACCTCTCCTAATTTGGTGTGCAATGTCAGTCATGGAATGTGTATGTTATTGAGGCAGGAGATGTGTTTTCCACGTTTGACCCTGTCTCATTGCAGTTGAAAGTGGGATTTTTAATGAGGGAGACATTGTCCTTATAAGTCACAAGATCTGTAAAATTTCTCTTCACACTTTGTGTTCTCTGTGAGCACCTTGCAAAGGACAGCTTAGGATATTACCTGACCAACCTGAAAAAGGAATGATGGCTGAATAATGGCATTAGTATTTTCCTCTTGCCTCTTCTTTTCAACAGCTCCATGAACAATGAATTTCTCCTGGTCAAAGTATTGCCATTTCTGTCATTGGAAAGTAACTTGTGTCCTGTCTTTCTTAGACTTTCTTCCCAAGAATGACAGGCAATTTCACTAGAATCATTTCAGTGACAGTTTCTGCTTTAATCACGCAACTCCTATAGTGATGATTCACCTCTTTCATAATTTTGCATTCACTCAATAGTATGGCACAACATAAAACAGCTATTGTATATGTTCTCAAGTATTATGATTTCTGTACAAGCTGGAGGGAGGTAAAGCTAAATATTCAATAATCAATTCTTTTGAAGTAAGTGTAGCAAGCAAACAGTATTTAAAAGAATGCTATCAAGAGATACATGTTTTAAATTGACTGAGCTATAGGACTTTATGTTATTCAACCTGAAAAGCTGGTTCAGCATAAAATTACAACAGTGGGAGGATTCTCTCTAAAACAATAGCTGTAATGCATGACTAGGAAAAATCAGAACAGCGTGGGCATGGGCAATAAGCATAATTCAGAACTAGATGGTGGCTTGTGATATTCCTTGCTGTGACGGTGTACAACAGGCCAAAACATTAATATGTTTGGGATGTGTTTTTCTAAAGTTTTCCAAAGGTGAGTTTCTGTCTTTGCTAGCAGATTTAAGAGATAAAAATAATTTTAATTGAAAGTTATTTAGGACTAAGCATTTAAACTAAAAAAAATCCATGTATTTGGATATTTAGTGGGAATCAGAAGTTAAATTAAGCAATTGTGACATTCCTATAGTTTAACATATATTTTTATTCAAAATATTCTGTTAGCATAAAAGTTAATAGGGAAAATCCAGCCCCTGTCTCTCTGCAGCACCCAGTTTAATCCGAGTGCAGGCCACACACTTGCCACAGCTAAGGAGTCTTTGGCTGAAGTCACTGAGTAACTTCTAGGACATTGCTACGTTATATTGTTTTTCTACCACGGTTGATGAATACACACAAAAAATTTTGCCCAAATCATTTTTTTGTGTGGCTAAACTTATTAGATTTGATAACAGTTTTCTGTCTGTGTCTTAGTTTGTCTGTAAAGTCTTTGAAGAAGAGGTGTTGATTCATTTTCCCCCAGTATTTAAATTTTCCTTTTTTATTTCATATTAAAGATGACTTGGAATATGTGATTTCTTGCATTTCTAATAAATTTGCATACATAGAATGTTGTACTTGAAAATGTCTAGAGTCCTTGCTGGAAATCAAATGATCACCAGCTGTACATTCTGCTCTTTACGTGGAGTACAGAGCGCATCGCATTTGTTCTCTAAGTGGTAAAAGTTTTCTTTGTAGCTATTTAAAGCGTACTCATAATATACTTTTTTATGACTTTCTTCAGGTATTTGCTAAAGGTTTACATTTTAATTGCAGTAGCACCTTTCCTTTTTCAGATGATTGCACACTGAGGATGAATCTTGCTTCTAATACATCACATAAGGTGAAAAAATTGGCAATAAGTGGTAAGTAGCATTTGTAGGACAGGCACTGTGTTTACTACATTGAGAACTTTGAAAAACTAATCTGGGCTCCATTTTTTAAAACTAATTTGTGTGTGTTAGTGCTCCTGAATTGAACTAAAGATGGCCAATAGTAAATAAGCTCATGATTAAAGCTATGGTCTTATGTAATTCTAGCATTTTAATATTTGCACAGTTTTAGTCCATTTTTCAGTGATTGATTGCCGTTTTTCTGTAGGTACTCCTGTGCTGTGAGAGCTTTTTCTTACAATTGCAATGGAATCACACACACAGAGTTTATCTCATCTACCCTTGAATATGGTCTATAAATAAGACATCATTCCAACTCTGTTTAATAAGGCTAAGAATTATTTCTTTAAACTTTCCTTCAGGGCTATTTTTAGCAAATATCCTTGTACTAAAAATGTAATTAGGCATTTAAATATATATCCTTATGACTTTTTTTTTGTCCTTATTCCTGAATATCTCTGATATTCAGAGCAAAGATTTTTAGTACAAGATTTTAAATAAATGCATTCTAAACTTCAGACTTTAGAAATGCTTGTGTCTATAAATAATCCTCCCATCATGGGACATGTGCATGTGAAAGATGTAGCATTTGTAAATCATTAAAAGGGGTCTTAAATTCTTCGGGTTTTGCGCCTCAAAATATGTCTCTGTAAGTAGTCTGCTTATTCCTCTTCTAGTCTTAACCACTTTCAGAGGAGCAAATCAAATTTCAGCCCAGCTAGAAGTAGAGTTTTCCAGGGATTTTTGACTCTCCTCACAAGCCAGGTAGCATTTCGTGGCCATGTTTTAGGAAGAAAGAGGGCTGTCTTCATCATGAGCATCTTCTTGTTGTTTCAAAGTTTACAGCTACTTTCAGATCAAAGATGTTAAAAGAATATATTCTTGATTATTAAAAGAACTATAGGGAATGCTCGTGAAATAGTTGTAATGAGAAGAGCATGACAGCCTCAGCTAAATATTCCCCCAAACTATCCGAGGAGAAGCTGGACTTACACTCTATCAGTACTGCTGAAAAAAGAACCCAGTGGTATATTCACAGCCTTCCTACTCTGTGTGAATAAAATATTTGTCTCTTCAGTGGCATTTTCACGTCAATGGCCAATTGGATAACAAGGTATGGATTAAGCCTAATTTTCTTTAGTCACAGACTATGTAACCACACTTGCAGCATTTGTTTATAAGCATAATTTATTAATAAAGTACTTTCTTCAAAACCAGCTTTTAAATACAACTCAGTCATGATGAAACCCTGAACTCTCATTGTGAAATCCTGCACTCTGACAAAAGTATCTTTGACACCAATTGCATGATCTGTCTAAGAATCAACCCAGATATTTCTTTCCTGCACCTCATCTTAATGTTTAAGTTCAGATTCAGCCTAACATTCCCATCCACAGATGTGGAATAGAGCGAGCACAGCTTTTGTGACAGATCCAAGTAAAGGTAACTGGCTGATCCCACAGCTAGAGAAGTGTGTTTATTCTTAACCTAATTAGGATCATGATTCTGACTGTAGAAGCACATCTTTATGGAGTGTTGATCATTAATTTTCCCATAGAGATATAAGAATTTGCTCTATGCCTACTAACAGGTATATATGCTATATTTAATAATATAATAATAGGAAGATTATACATTTTACCTTAAAATTTGTTACTCCACCCTCGGTTCCACTCACCTGTGTGATAGTATCCATTGGAAAGCACAATGGAATCTATTGAATTTATTTGACTTGGGAATGTACACACTGTTTATTTCTGTACATTCTGTATATTTGTGTTTAGCGTAGAAAGCACTGTGTGAACAGGGAAAAGAAAAAAAGATGTTTGAATTGCTCTAGCAAATGTGTACCTGCTGACACCATGGGTTGCAACCAACAGAGCACTGAAATAGCATTAACTTCTGTTATAATGCGTCTTCTCTCCACTCAGTAAATTAGAATGCAAAAAATGACATGAGATCAAATTTTGCAAATGCTGCTCTCTGGCAGTATGTGTATCTGGTTGAATGGAGAATACCATCCCTGGCTTTTAATATTTTTTAGAATAATATCTGGGGTTGTTTGCTTTGGAATTTGAATTTATCACTTCATGGGTAGTTTTTATTAAACTGTACTTCACTGAGTGTTTTGCCTGAATGAAATTCAGATACACGAGGTCATAGTTATGAAGATTAACTCTCATTTTTCTCCAGGACCTTTCTCTACCTTCTACTTAAGTTATTGAATTAGGCAATATGTCACTTTCCTTCTAAGTCTTAAAGAACTTTTGCACATTAGAAGAACTGCTGGAGGAAGAATGCATAAATGGGCAGAGAGGAATCCCATAAAGTTCAACAAAGGGAAATGAGAAGTCCTTGGAGAGCTATGATCCAATCCACAAGTACTGGCTGGGGTGGGGGGGAGTGAAGAACATGGATTCTGATTTTTCCCAGAAGTATTCAATGAATGGATAAGAAGCAGTGGACAAAACTTAAAGTGAGGGAGATTCCACTTCAACATAAGACTAAAAGGTTTCCTGTGAGGGTGGTCAAACACTGAGCAGTTTTCCCAGAGGCATTACGGAGTCTCATGCTCAGAGACATTCAAAATACTGCTGGAGAAAAGCGTGACCAATGTGCTCCAGCTTGACCCTTCTTTGAGCAGGGAGATGGACTAGACAAACTCTAGAGGTCCCTTCCAGCCTCAGCCATTCCGTGTCCTGTGAACTCACCGGTGCATTGCAGTAATGCATCAGAGCGGACAGTTTTCAGGAATTCTGAGCCCATTGTGGCTGAAAAAGTCTTCTTGGCCTTTCATTGGCTGCTGCAATTGCATCTGTACAGATTTCTGTAACTGCTTTGGCACAGAATGGTTTGAAAATAGGGATGAGTCAGAATTTTAAAAAGGAAATACCCAGGAAAATTACTAATTTTTATAAAAGACTTCCATAGACTTGATAAACATCTTCCAAATGGTGGCACAGCTCCTTGCATAAGTATGGGAAAACTTCCCAACAAAAATTGCAAGTGAACAAAATCATCCTGACTCCAAATAGTTAATAAAGGGCCTGCTTTAATACTCAAGTGTAGAAACTTGACCTCAGCAAGGCTTCTCTAGTGCTAGCACAGACAGAAGGAGAAAAGAGGGGAAAAGATGGGGAGTTTTCAAAATGAGTTTAGAAAAGCACAGCTTCTTTGTTCATGGTAATTTCCTCTGCTTCTCCAGTGTTGTATGGATTGAAGCCTCCTCAAAACTCTTAATGACAAAACTTGTGCGTGGACTAGATTGCTGTAGGCTTGTGTTATGTTTACATTCATCAAGATAAATATTCAACAAAGAATGGAGATTAAAAATCCTGTCTGCCCCCGGGTTGGATAAAACGGAATTAAACTGTATCTGTTTTAATATGGTTATAATCATCACAAATATACACATGTAATACACTCCTTTCCGCATCTCTTTCAGTTAATTACCTTACATTTCATTCTTTACTCCTAAATGAGGTACAAAAGCAGTCAGTTATTTCTTTGTATTTCTCTTTGGTCTTAAATTTGTCCAGATTTTAGTTCTGCCTCTGAACCTCAGCACAGGAGCAGATGGAAAGCCTGGTTTTAAGTTCCTTGTGACCAGAGTGATTCATTCACTCCAAGCTGAACATTCACATGTAATGAAATCGCTTTTATGGATTGTTTTAAAGCAGGGAAACCAGTTGGTATGTTTTATTCTGAGCTGATGACATTTACCTAGAGGAGCTGAGGTAGCACAGGAAGCCCAGGGAGGCTTCTGTTGCACAGGCAGAACTGTGTGAGCATCTCAGCAAGTCTGATGCTGACATACATTCCCTTTCTTGTCCTGTGGAGATGCTGCGTGTGATCACTCTCCTGCAGGCCATCACAAGTTGTCACTTCTGGTTGCTGTTGGCTTGTGTTTGTGTTGTCCCACACGCTGCTGTTTGCAAAGTCACAAGCTGGGTGGTGATGTCTGGAAATACGTGTCATTCCTGCACATGAATGGATTGAGGAGCAAAATTGAGGCTGCTATTTTTCTGCCAGGAAAAATAATTTAATACAAAATATGAGATTATAATTCTGCATGCTGAGTAAAACTTTATAGAGCTTTTTATAGCCTGAGTCATGCAAATGACTTAATATTCAGGTAGCATCATTAATTAGCAGGACAGTCATTTCAGTCCAAGGCTATTTTAACTTTTACATAGCAACATACTTAAATCTGTTAGTTTTCTATGCTGACCTGTTATAAGTTATTCTAGTTTAAAAAAGAAAAAAATAAGAAGATGTGCAGGGTGGTAGAAGTGAAGAAAGAGGCATAAAGTGTATTGGAAAACTACCAAATGTCCCCTGCAAATGGACCCTATTCAGAATCAGTAAGCGTATGATGAGTGAAGTGGTTTTGAATATCGCCTTTAGATTCCATGCTGTTACAAGGCCAGCCCCGAACATGGCAACTCTTATTTCCACACACAGTACCTCTTCACTCTCAATTTAACCCAAAAATCTGATGAACCCATTACTCCATAGTTGATTTCATGGAACAAGGAGTAGATATAGTTACAAATGATCAATCACAAGCCGTGAACCAAAGCAGCAAGGCATTAACAATTCACACCATTTCGGTCCACTTGCTCAAGCAGAAGATGTGCCAGCATATTTAATGCACAGCTACTTCTTCAGTTCAGGAAAAGACATGACTCATGCTCATTTTAGGAACTGGGGACACTTCATAGGTTTTCATGCCTACTAATGACCGAGGGTTAGACTTTGCACTCCTAAACAATTAACATAACCAGGTGCCCACAAAAGGTCGCAGAGATGGGTGAGTTTTTAAACTAAATTTTGCTGAAGTTGCACATAAATGGAAAGATGACCCAAGAAATGGTCCCCACAGTAAAGCCAAGTTGTGTTGTAGGCATTTGCGTGGTGCAATCAACATCTTGTTCAGCAGTATTGTAACATTGCAGACCCCACAGGCATATGCCGTCAATTTAATGGGATCACTGAAACAGCGGAGCAGCTGTGAAGGATCGCTTTAAGTACAGCAATAGTGTGCTTGTCATTCTGTTCAATGGTGGAAAAACCCAAATTCGGATAGGCATCAGTATTTAAGAAAATGACTGCTAAAGCCTCTCTCATAAGTACCTTGGGGACAATACGATTTGACATATAGCATGTAAACAAAAGTACACGGCAGCTGTTGGATTAGTTTCTGTTTGAGTAAAACCATACTGGTGTAATTCAAACAACACAGGCAAATGCGTGTTCTCCATCATTTGGTTTCCTTATATAAAGCCCAATTTTGGGTAGTACATGCCAGTTGCCCTGGACAAAGAGCTCCATCGTGTTTGCTTAAAATAAGAAACGTAAAGGACAGTGCATGCTGACACAACCTCAAGCCCTCTCACAGTGCATCTTGAAAGTACCTTCAGGAAAAGCCTTGTTTCCAGGAAATATAAAAAGAATTTCCAGTATTTTGGTCATATTGGCAGATTTTTTTTTTCCCCATAGTGGAAAAACTGTTGATGATTCATTTCCTGTTATTCAGATACTGTTGTTTATTAAATAAATAAATAAATAAATAAATTACTGTTTGGTAGCTGATTTCCTAAGGGAGTTGGTGTAGAAAAGAACTCAGCATAATACTAATGCCTGTACTCCAACAATGCCATGAGTTTAAGTAAGAAGAAAGTCAACAAACTGTATTTTGGGGAGTTGTTTATATTTTTGGCAGTCCAGTTGTGATGATTACAAATTGCCAGAGGGTGATTTTCCCACTCCTGTTCTGCTTACTTTTAATGGATACCTTACTGAGCTTTGCATGTCATGCTTTCTGTCACTCGATTTGATCAACATTGCACTCTTATAATTTTCAGCAAGTTTAAAGAAAAAACAACATTAAAAAATTTCTTTTTTTTTTTCTCTCCCATTTGCCACCGCAACATCATGCCATTATCTCCATCAATTTAAAATCTCTGGGTTTTGTTTTAGGGAAAATGTCTCATCTGTGTTCTTCAAAGGAGTGTAAAATTACACTGTAAACCAATTATTTTCTTCAAGGAAATTCGATGTTAGTCATGTGATATGAAATCAAAAAATCAATAAAAGGGAGAATACAACCAATAAAGACGTATTTGCACTGTTCAGCTTTGCTGAGGAGCAAAGAACCTTGGGTACTCTCCTTTTAGCCATGACTGACTCTCTACCAACTAAAACTGCTGCAAAGGAAAAAATAACTCAATTAATAAAGAAAAAAATGCAATTTGGTTCTAATGCAGTATTTTTAATTCTGCATAGAAATCGTAAAGAAAAGGGATTTTGTCCATAATTTAAAATATTTTCCATAATTTCAGACCACCTTCCTTTGCTCTCCAACGTCCCCAAAGACATACCTCACATTAGGAGTTGTTCCTAAACTCCACTAGTTGGCTCAAGCACTTTCTTTGTATAAAACCACAGCATCAAAGCACTCCAGTGGAGTTGAGAGGTGTATTAGGGAGTAATTACTGCTCTTTGTTTTAGGTAAGTGCCCAAAATGTATGGAAGTCTGGAAGTAAATACCCGTTCACTGGAGATTATTCTTGCATACCTACATCAGTTCCAAATGAGAACAGCATAAGCATTCCTAGACTAGGAATAATTTTTGAGTGACTGTGTGTTTTTTATCTAGAGCTCTAAAGGTATCTCCTGGAATCATCAGAATAAAGTTATGGAATATTTCAGTAAAAGATACTCTTCTGATCTACTTTTATTCCTTTACCTTTCTAGGGCCACGTGTTTTTGTACTTCAGTGGATGCTTGATAACTTGATACTATTGATATCTGGAATTTTAAAAAGGGGACGTAAGAATGGGCTAAAAAAAAGAAAGAATACAAGCTCTTTGAGACTATAAATCTGGAAACAGTAAGGTTGATTATGGAATGAAGCAAACACCATTATGGATAAAATCAGCTGATGTTTATGGAAATTATTATTGTTTATATGAAATTATGTGGGTCTGATACTAAGCCATTTGGGTGTTAGGTGTGTCTGGAAGAGGTCACACTTTGAATCTTTTAACTTCCAAGCTACCTCAGCTACCTTGGAACTATCCCTGTCTCGTCCTGTGGGTCACTACCTTTAGGGAAGGTGGGTCAGCATGGCTGCATTATGGTGATGTTAAAATTATTTGTGGAAAAATAATGAATAGTATTGTATTTAGTGTTCAAATGTCACATGCAGTGCCAGTGTACACCCATTTTCTCACAGCTATTACACACTCAGAAAGGCAGCACTGCTTGTGTTTATCTTCATTTCTATCATCATTTTCCTCTGGTAACTAAGTTAAAAAGAACTGAGCAAAAGCCATATTCACTGAAGTGAAGCTTCCAGAGACTTCACCAGAATCAGATTTTCACCCTTTTATTTTGTTTGAACTAAATATGACTGTGATGAGTCCTCATCATGTAACATAAATCACAGATTTAATTCTGATGCTGCTCGCTGAAGTATATTCACTCCTACCAGTGTACCAGGTCAGACCTCATTCATTATCTCACCTAATCTTCTTAATTTTATGTCTGACTCCCATGGTAAGGAATAAGTGCATTATTAGAATAGGCTGGAAAAGTATTAATTCACTTCTCGTCATCTTGAAATAATTTTTGCTCATGTTCAATTGCGTGGCCATATCCTGAGAAATCAGATTTTTAAAGGAAATATTAAATGGTTTGGGGTCTTTCCTTTGATGACATATTTTAAAAAAATGTATTTCTTTTTAGGATCATCATAAGAGTATGTTAATATGGACATTAACCTTGTTCAGTGAATCCATATCAGTCTCAAGTTTGTGAAGTCTGGTTCTCTCTTTAGATAAATGAAAGGTAAACATTCTATATAGAAGTTTTCAGGAGTGTTTATGTGAGACTGTCGCATGGTTACCTATTTCTTTATCCTTGAAGATGGATTTAACTGTGTGATATTTACCTAAAAGTCTCTGCTTATTAAGGAACTTGCATTTGAAAGTTTCTTAACTAAGGTCTTAGTTCAGCCTCTGTTCTCACAGCTGAGTGAACAGCTATTGTGGCTAAATATTTTCCATATCCAAATGAAACTCGTCTCCTATTCTAATAAAATATGTGAAGTGTAATTCACATTCCTCTGGTATTTCCTCTGACAAAACCTGCAGTTCTCTGTTAGTATTTATGTAGACAGGAAAATCACCATTAATACCTATATAGGTAATATGAATCTTTGTCACTATAGCCTTGCCTTGCCTTGCCTTGCCTTCCCTCAGTTAAAAGCCTGAAATGCTACTTTATGTTCTTTTTTAAATCAGAAAGGCCCATATGTGTTACACAAAAATATCTGAAAAGCATATGCACCTCAGTAGTACCTGAAGCCAAAATAATCATCCCTTATTTATCTCACATATTGACATCAGGTCCCTTTGAGAGAATTCTCTCAACGCTTAGGGTGATTTGAAATCTAAGAACAGCAAGGAAAACATCTTGGTGAGAGCATGGCCAGGAAGCAATTTTATATATCCTTTCATTTGACCTTTCCTCATTATTAAACAGCTACACTGAGCACTTTTACTTGCTAGAAGTTGTTTTTTTTGGTAGTGGCAATGAGAAGGTGATGATAAAACAGCTTATGAAAACGTTGATTCTATTCTACGAATGTCACCATTTATAATATCGTAGATGTATGTCAGCCCCTCAATGGGAAACTGTACACAGAAACACCAAGGATCTTGCAATTTTATCAGGACAATGCAAGGAGGTTTCAGCAAGGTTGGTTCCAACTCATCTGTGATAAATGAGAAGATAAGGCAATCAGTGCACACTGTGACACTCCGTGCAGCTAGTTAGGCACACTTCAGAACTATTCAGGTGCGCTCGCGGAGCTTATGAGGCTTTCCTGGGGGGTGTCTCAATATAAACCCGTCCTTCATGGTGGCCACTGGAAATGCAGGAGGTGCTTTTCCAAGACTTAACCCAGGTCAGATATAAATAATAGATATTAAGAGTTAGTTCTGGTGCTGAGGCTGCGTTAGAGGCTGTGTATTTCAGTTGGGTCAAAAGAATGCATTTGCTTTGGGTTTCTTTTCCTTTTTTTTTTCCCCTGTTACTTCTTTTCTTTACATAGCTCCTCTGCTTGACAGATGCCTGCAAAATTCCATCACACCTTTGTGTGGACCTGTTGGGGTCTTTAAGAGAGAAGGTTTCAGCCTCTCAGGAGCAAAGATTGATATCCAAGGAGTTCTATTGGCCCTGCACCAGCGATTACAGTCTGCAAACTGTTGCAAACAGGTGAGTTGTCCCACTCTTTAAAAGTCTGCTGTTTTGTTTTGAATTTTCAAATGTACCAATTGCATAGAAGCAATGACTGGCACTGTGTCATCAGAAAGTGTGGCATATATTGCAGAAGTTGCAGTGCCTCTTAGGAAAATGAAATGCTTCTCCTGTAGTGGCAAAGCCAACAATAAAGCAGTTAATTGTGTCTCTCTTTTGGAGTGGAATGTCCTATGTCTGCTCTTTTCCTGCTGCATTACTGTGCCTGCCTGTGATGTTCCTTGTGTGCAAATTCTCTAAAGCAGTCCTTTTTCATGGCTTGTTCTGCACACGCAGTTTTTAATGGTCTTGTAGATCTTCCCATAAAACTAATTTAAATAATTATTTCGTTGAAACATATTTTAAATAAATAAATAAACACTTCTAAGTATGGCTGGTGTTGCATTATGAAAAAATTAAATAAATGTATTGTATTTTAAACCATCAATATTTTAATTGCTATACATGTGCCATCAAACAAATATACCAGACATGCATTTTAATTCTAAAAAATAGTGGAAAACAGATCCTGAATATACTCTTCAGTATTATATATTGCTATATTTAATATACAGTTTAGGAACAACGAGGTGATATTTCTTCTTAATCAAATGTTTTGGTTTTAGGAAATAAAAGTAAGAAACCAGTGATCATGCTTAGTGCAGTAACAGGTCACTTTGATGTGTAACAATGTGCATATTTTTCAGGATTTGGTGAGTATTTCCTAAAAGTCTTTGAAGGAAAAGTATCCCACAGCAATTAAACAGGCAGCTGGGAAGCTCAGCCCTCCAAGTGCTGCCGGGGCGCAGAGTTAAGGATGCTGCAGCAGCCAGAGCTGTGCGGGAAGGGGGGGGAGAGCAGCAGGCCAAGTGTCAGTCACTCTGTTTATACAGCACCTCCTGCTGTCAGATCCATAAAGAGAAATCAGAACTGACTTTGGGGAGACCAGTCCTGTCTCCGGCTAATAGTGGTCAGCGAGAAGAAATCAGGCAAAAAAACAAAAACAAAAACAAGGGAGCATGGGAAAGAGAAACAAGCAGGAAAGAAAAAAGAATAGCTTGTTTCAGAACGGTTCTGAGGCAGTAGAGTGATATATTAAAAAGTGAGAAGCATCTTTACAATTTTTGTTGATAATTCTCCACTTTTAAGACAATGTTGCCTGTCATAAAAGCCACAGAACTGAAATCTGTTACTTTACGGTGCCTTAAAATACAATATTAACTCTTAAATAAACACAAATACATGTAGGGCATACAAGTATTTAACAAGTATAATGGCAATTTGTGGAACAAAACCGACAATGCTGTTTCTAAATAGAAATTCACATTGAAGTAATTTATTTGACTACTTTTTGCTCTTTTCTGTGAAAAACATATAAAGACATTTCAGTGAACTAGCTCATATTAATTATTCCTGTGGTGATTACCCATCAGGGTTCAGCTGGAAATTGCAAATGACAAGAAAATTTAACATTTTTCGTGGATTTGAAATCTCTTCTGAAGACAAATGATTCTTTAAAATGAAAGCCTTGCATATAGACACATGCTCATAAAACCATGTTGGCCATTTGTAACTTTAATAGTAAAGATTACGAGGATAAATGTTGGTACAGCTATGACAGTTAATTGTCTACGCAAAACTCATAATTAAAATATTTTAATAAACAATTATTAATAATAAACTGGATTAATAAACTGGATTAAGTGCTGAAATGAAGATTTTACAGCACGAGAATGTTAAATGCTTTGTGCAGTTAATGTGCCAAAAGCTGGTGGTATTTTGAGTTATGTTACTCCAAAGATAAGATGCAACATATAATTCAGTGTAGAGTGTCCCTCTGCTAATTATTCCAACTACTCTCTAACTAAAGTTGTGTTATTAGTGAACATAAATGAGGCAATTATAGTAACTGTAGGTTATGTTATGCTGTAGATATAACAATTCTTATCGTGATCTTACCCTGGTGGGGTTTTTTTATGTTGCCCTTTTTTTCTAAATAACTGAAACAAGTTTGTTTTGTAAAGTGCACATTGGAACATGAGACAGATACAAGGTTAGGAGGCACTTTGATAGCAAAGCAGGACATTCCATGCTCTCACTTTGTCCTGTTGTGCTGAGGCCTGACATGCAATACTGTGATGACTGTACAGGATTCACACCAGCATAACATCCAGCCTGTACTTGCCAACATTAAATATATTTCCTTGATTTCCATTTATCTCGGTGCCATTTTGACAATTGAATTGCTTGTACTTACCTTGTCTTTCTGTGTAGATAAAAACGGGATGGAAATAAAAAAACAAACAGCAAACATTCTTTGATTCAGTATTACTCTGCTAAGACACTTCGGTCTGTCCATTGAAATCAAATAGCACATACAGCTAATAATATGCCAGCTCACTTCTATAATAATATGCTGATACATGTGCTTCTACTAAAATCCGTCTGGACTTCAGTTTAAAATGCATGTGTTGAATTAAAACAATACATAGTTTCTGGTCCACATAGTGCCCTGGGTGCACAGTGTGGTCTATATAATCACTCTGTTGCTTCTTGCCCCAGACGAAGAGGACGGCGAGGAGCTGCTGCCTCTCTGCTCTGGTGTTCGCAGCCTTTGCAAGAGGACAGGCAGTATCCCTCAAATAGTATTCCTTGGGCTTTATATGGGTGAAGTAAAACAGGTAAAAACTTGAGCTTTGGGACCTGGTTTTACTTTTCCTTTAAATAAATGAGAGAAACACTATCCTATAAAAACCTCCTATCTTGTTCCTTTAAACGTTTTCTAATTGCAACTGCATGTGCGTATAATGAGCTATAAGCTTCCCTAAAATCTTGACCAAGCTTATACTTATGTTTTCATGCCATGAATTCTGCTACTGTAAAATGCAGTTTTCTAAGAAAAAACCCCCAAAACAAAAAAAAAAACAAACCACCAAAATAAACCAAAAGAGAAAGCAAAATTTAAACAGTTCTGTTAGAATTATTTAATGTTTCAGTTGTCAGCCTTTTGCCTGGCTATTTTAAGCATTCAGTGTGGGTGTCTGTTGGAATTTCTGGGACCCCCAAGTATATCTGGAGGTTAAAATCAGTCACTTTTGTATATAATGTATGCTGTTGGGTGAATGTATGCAAGATATTTTTTTGCCTTTTTTCCAGCCATTATAGTTTCTCTTAAAAATGCTTTCAGGGGGGAAGAAAAAAGCACCACCGAAATGAAATTGCTTTGAAGTGAGCTGCGACACGTAACAATAGAAACAGCACTATCTCTGATAGCATGGGATATAGTCACCACTTTGAGGGCTGGGGGATGTCCATCTCATTAGCATTCTTCATCTGTAGTGGGGCTGTTGGTGGGGGTGTTGAGGGAGGAATGCCATTGTGCAGGGTCCCAGTGTTTGGGGACAAACACTGCTGTGGAGGGAACGTGTGAAAAGGCCATAGTACTGACAGTGAATGAGGAAGGCTGTGCTTTCTGTGTGCTTCAAGCAGGGAAGCTGTCATTCACAGGCCTAGCACAGCTAAACAGAGGGCAAAAGAGAAGACTCAAATACCTTTTAAAATGATATTAAATGATTTTTAAACATTTGCTTCATTTCGAGTTACGCTTTATTCAAGCTGTTGATATGTCCCTTACTAAATAATGTAAAACATCGTGTGAACAGGTAAACAAGAATATCTCATTGCCACAGTAAAGGTTTAGTCTGGAAAATGTATAAGTATTTGAGAATCACGAGTTCCTTTCAGCATAATTAAATGTTTTTGAACGTGTGTTACTCACAAGGGTTTAACAAAATCCAAATGTGATAGTTAACAAACATAGCTGGTCCCAGGGTTTTATTCTGCGTGCTTTTCTTTTTACTGGAAGTGTGTGATATGTGGGGATGAGAATTGACAGGAAATTGTGCTGAATGTTCATTAGTTTGATCTAGCAGAACTTACAGTAATAGTAATTAATCATTTGAACCACAGCAAATTACATTGCATTAAAGTAATGGAGCTAATATGCAAAATACCCACAAGAAAACAAAAGAGAATAAAATTATTGGCTGATTCGACTCCTCGCCATTTGGGCTGTGGGAACACAAGCTTAAATGTAATATTTCAAAACTGCACATCCAACAGTTTTGCTGTTGTTATTCTAAGCTACATCTATAAACAACAGAATTCAAAAGCTTTTCCTCATTTTTCTATGCAGATCCATAAAAACGTTACCGGCTTTTAAAAAATTGAAATATTGCCAATACCAGAACAAAGGAAAAAGAAAGTCTGTATTTCTTCTATTTTCTTGTGTTGTTCTCTTGAAATTGCTGACTCAAGTACTGGAGGTTGAATACCTCTGTCATACACAAACAGAAGTTTTTCTCCATAGCTTTCCTTTTTTTGACTTTATAAGAAACGTATCTATCATTATTATTCAATTGATTTTCACAAATAACAGTAATTGCATTGTTCAGTAAGAGTTTTAATTACTCATTTGGTTTTTTTCCCTCATACAAATAAAATATAAACCAGCTTTTAAGTATAATCCTTTTGTAGGGGTTTTGCCTGGCAGAAACAAATAAAATGATACACATTCATAAAGTATTTTTAAATCAGTATGTTTTTCCTACAATTTTTATATCCATCTTTGTTCATAGAGTTATCAGAAATTTATACCAAAGGACACTTACCCAGTTTATAATGTTGTTTTCATAAAATTAGATTATATTGTGATAAACTCAGCATAATAATTGTTAGATATTATTAAACTAGAACTTCTTCAAAATACTGAACTAGATTTCCAGTTCAACTCAATCTTGTATTCGTGTTTTCACGGGGTTTGAAAGTGTATTTTTAAAATAACTTGAGTATCACAACCTTTGTCCAGTAACACCACCCCTTTTTTATAAGAAAATTATTTCCTTCCTCTTCCTTGCAGCTTCTGCTTTTCTAATTTTACGTGACACTGACTCACACTGTTGAAGAGGTGTTAAGTATCTTTATTTCCTTCTTTATAGGTCACAGAAAAATAGATTTTTTTTTTGTCTGTTTGACCTGTGTAGAGACCACTCAAGAAATAATCTCATGTTAAAGTGAACTTTGTGTGGAGCCAGATTCCAGATAGAAACTGTAATATTTCACCCCAGCTTCTTATTAAAATAATATAAAAATAGTGTTGTGGTAATTTTGAAATTGAAATAGAAAGCTGCCCTCTTGATAGTTCAGCTTAGAATGTGGTGTGGTTTATAGATTTGAGGGAGGCTTGAAATTTTTCCCACAGCTGAGCCGCATTCTCCTTACCAGAAGTATTTTAGGAACCTTAAACTTGTGCCTTTTTCGAAGTGTCATGCCTTGAGCAGGCCTAACATCAGTTAAATGAAGTGAAAATTGCATTCTTGTCTTGATAGAGATGAAAATGGATTTCTGGTCATGAAATAGATGTAGTTGTCACTTTTTTAAAAAGGTGTCAGCAGTTTGCTTCAGCAAGTAAGGTGCCAATTCAGTATGACAGTAAACTTGTGATCTGAGCAATCAATAAAATGCTTCAATAACTTCTGCTTCATTACACTTATAATAAGAGGCTATAGATCTGTGGCACATAAAATGTTGATAAAGAGGAGATGTAGGGACTCGGTGTGACATTTTGTTTTAGTAATACAGTCAGTGCAATGTTGCCATCTAGAGTTTGTGCATAGGCAATTATTCGGAAAGCCAAAGCTCCGGCGAAGAAATGCACGTTGATGTTTCCGAGCCCCGTTTATTTCCGTCGCTTAGTGCCATGGGTGTCTGTCTGCGTGCGATAGTTCATTTGCCTTGTCACCAAACTCTTTAGGGCAGGAGAAGGAAGACGATTTGTAGGGGGTTTATGTTTTTTCATTCGGTAATGTGTAAGGGTTCTCCCCCTTCCCCGCCCCAACGCGGCATTTAAATGCATCTAAAAAGCAATTATCATCTAAATAGGTTTGGTTGTTACCAGGTACTAACAGAAATCATAACGTCGCCATGATTTGACACCTGGAAGGGGGATAACGCAGGGTTTGTAGTCACAGGGAGTTAAGGTTGTGATGTTTCACGTTCTGACCAAGTGTTCTTTCGGTTGATTTATGTATTATGAGACCATAAATGGCTCCTGCTGATTTTTCATAAACATACATTGCAGGGGAATTGTCCCTGAGCTATTTATCTTGTAAGAAAATTATTCTGATATGTTAAATAGGCTTTTTTTCTCCTTTTAATATGGACACCACCTGATTGATAGAACATACAAAGAGTTTCCGCTATATGCCATATTGCATTTCAAATAAATAAAACTTAATTTAGATCTAGAGAGACTTTTATTTCCCTGGGAAACTACTGAAAATCCTAAATTCTTCTGAAATATATTTTCAAACAGATGGAGAACCGGCAGATCTGTCTGGTGAGCATGAAGGATGGGCTTATGGAGTTCAGCAATCTAGCACTGTTTTGTTTTGTTAAAAAGAAGGGGTTGAGGTTAGTGAAGACTGGGTAATTAAAAACATCTTTCTGTTGACAATTATAGTGTGACTATAGTGTGGCTGCCCATGTTTCTGATGAGGTGGAGCTTGCTGTGATGGCATAGTCTGCTGACACTGTCCTGTACTTTAATTTCTGCTGCACAGATAATAAAGAGATGAATGAGAGTAAATGGTGGAAATATGTCAGGAATAGTGGCAAGGGGTTAAATCAATACTTTCAAAACGTATTTCCTGGATTGTTTTTTGCCATGAACTTGCATTCTTTTTCCTTTCTCCCTGTTTGAGCATGAATGTTTGCTAGAGACATATGGTTTTCTCTAAAAAATTACATATTAGTCAAAAGACCACAGATGGGGGATGATACTCTTTTGCAAATTAGAAATTAAGTGACCATTTGGGACTAATGAAGTTTTAATTATAGCAGGGCCCAACATCTTTGTCCAATGCATTTGTCACTCATATTTGTTTAAGCCTCACTGGCTAAAAACCAGCTCACCTTGGGAAGATGGGATGTGCTGAAGTGCCTCCTGCATAATTAGCTGAATCCAACTAAGGCGTGGATTCTTTGGTGATGGCAGGGGGAGAAAAGGAAAAGGAATTTGTTACTTTCCATTTTATTACCAGTCTTGTCTTTGAATTACTACAAAACACCTGTGCAAGAACCGTATCTCTGCACTGAACTCTGAATTTGACTTTTTTCCTAGCATTTAGAACTCAGACCTGAGATTCACAAGACTTAGTTAAGACTCCCTGTCTTTGACTTCGATGGCACACAAAATAATGTTGATCCTGTGGGTCCAGGTTCTAAGGGTGTGCCAGTCAGGGGATTATGTTGCTGTGTTTTATCTGCCTTTATGAACACTGAGATTATTTCAGTTAATCTCAGACTACCTGTCTTTCTTCAGGGCTTGTGCAAGGTCAAATGACATCACGTTCGCCATGGACTGAAAGTGAGTAAATGTTCCTTCAACCAGATCAGTTGTGAAAGGGTGGGTTACTAAACAGAGTAAATTGAATTTGTGCCTGAGTCTGGGGGCACTAAGAGATTCCTCAAATATAACTAGGCTTGTAGCAAATTGCTGAGTTTCCAATTTTGTTCTAGTATTCTGCATTGAGAAATATGAATTGTATTGGTTAACCAGCAGACAGGTATCTTCAGTTATGTTGTTCATAAACAGTCTGTAAACCCATGTAGTGTCACACAGACAGGATTGAATTGAGATGGGTTTCAGAGGTATCCTCTCAGAGTTAAGTAAGGAGACAGCTCAATGTGGGCTGCCTGCCCATGTGAAGGTGGCTCTGCACTCCCAGTAGTGTCCTGTCCAGCGCTGGCTTTTTCTCCTTCTTGTGAGCTAAATGAAATGCTGCACAATTATTAGCTCTACTCTTTGAGTTAGTTCTTCCACTGAGCTTATTAAAAGTTGTTAAACTAAAAAGTAAAAGCTCAGTTTAGAACTTTCTGAATATACTGAACATAAATCGTTGCATTTTTGCAACTTTGAGAGTAATTATAGAATTCTATTGCTAAAGTCAGTGGAAGTGGGTTTGACAGACTTTCTCTAAATTACTCAACCACCTACAAGTATTTTGAAACGAGAATAAATTTTATGGAGTTACAACAGCAGAGTGAAAGGGTGTGTTTGATAGATTCCCTGAACTGTTTCAACACCCACAGGTATTATTTGTAAGAAAACAATCATGCAGAGTCTTCAGCTGGTTAGAGAGGGCACAGCATTCCATCTTCACCTGACATCCTATCTGTTCTCTCAACATCCTGTGCCCCCTGCCTCCCACCCACTCCTCCCCACACAAAGCTCACCAAGAGCGTTCTGTGAATGGGCAAGAATATGAGTGTTTTTTAAAGGAATCTGACCAGCATAGAAAACACATTGTCTGTGGGTGACGAGAGGGATGGAGGTGGGAGAAGAAAAACTGTCTTTAGGATTGATTAGTATTCTTCACATTCTTTCCTAATTAATCAATGTTATTCTTTAATTGTTAGAACCTCTCAAAGGTAATTATTTACTGGCTTAAAAGCTGAACATAAGAAAAAAACACCAAAGAGATGAAATTGAAGGTTTTATTTGCTTTATTTCTCTCTTTTTAATTTGACTTGCTTCAGACTTGCAAAGACTGGTTTGTCTTTTCAATTATTCTAAATAACTAAGTCCTGAAATATTCAACGTGGGTCCTTCACATTTCATAAACTTTACCTAAATGAGTTTAACATGAGGACCTTAAGTCTGTAAAAATGAAACATTGTGATGTTGAGCATTTTTCAAAGATGTTTCATGTTGTGATTTTGTTTCAATACACTTTAAAAAAAAAATTATTCCTGTATTGCCTAAAAGATCCAAAAAGGCCAGGGCTATTTATAGTGCATGTACTAGATTTGTTAAATGGCACACAAATATAGTTTCCTGTAATTTATATTATAATTTTGTAAAAATTTTAAAGCCTACTCTTATATATTTTTAAATTTGACCATTTTCCCAGAGAGCTTTTAAACTTGTTTACACTCTTTTTAAATAATCTGCTGTGTTTATTAGTTTGAATCTTGATTAGTTACTGACGTAAATATTGCCATTTAAAATTTAAACCCGTTCAGTTTTATTTTGAATATATTAGGGATGTGGATCAAAACTCTCTTCTCAACTTATGGTGACTTGCAGTTTTCAAGGACATTAAAATAAATTCCTTCTAAACTTTCTTCTCAACAAACAACACTAAATCCATCTTTCCCTTTGTATTGTTGAGTATTTCTTTCATACCCCTTACACTAAGAAATAGTGAAATCACCTTGCTTAGCTTAGTACAACTGCAAATATTGAAGGGCTGTGCTGACTGAGCCAGGGGTTTTCTGGAGAGCGCCCAGAGCAGGAGAGGGTTCTGTTGCCCCATCTCAGAGAGCTGCTGTTCTGTTGTGCTCACATATGAGCTGTGATCTTTTGCCCAGACTGGTGATGGATAAGCATCTGTATCCTGTCACCATCAGGATGTAGTCACCAACCTGCATTTCTTCTCTAGCGTGATCTTCTCTGCAGATTCTCTTCTGTACAGACACAGACATACTGACCCCTTCAGTCCGTGGTCTTCAGTCCTGTATTTTTTTCCTATGTTCTTTCAGCAACCAAAATAGAAATCCTACCTTCTTGGACTTCTGAAGGGCCTTCACAGTTCGGACAATGGGCATACAACTCCGTGATACAAAATGTGCCATGAACTAAAGTGACAGCTCATTGATTTTTTGTCTACCACTGTAGCAAAGAAACCAGTTGCCGGTATTTTCCATTGTGACTTTCTCCCCCTGAGCCACCTCAGCTGCTTCATCCAGCCAAGTCATCTGAGCGCCATGCTATCTATCAGTTTGTCTCATATACAGAAAAACTATTTCACGTAATTTATAGGTAAGTGGGAGGCTTTCCCAATTTATATCGTCAAATCTTAAAGACAGCAGCTGTTCAAAGTAAAAGTAAAATTCCTTTGGGCAAACTGGCAGAATGTGTGGGTATTATATAGCTGTAATTCTATAAATTAACTGCAAGCCTGAGTTGGCCCTTCAGTCACAGTTGTAAACTATTCACTGGTGCAGAAGAAAACTTTCTTCTTAGCGCAGTCTGATGTGATCCTTAAAGCACTTCAGAAGAATAATTGACCTTCAGCTTGCTTTGCCCATTTGGAGAGACCTTGCCAGAGCAGGATGGTTGACTGTGTACCATTTCTCTCTTATGACAAGGGCACATCTCCCCAGGACCGTTTTTAGCAGAGTCCTGGTGTTGCCTGCCAGAAGGAACGGGGGACTTTGTCAGCTACCAGGATTTGGCAGTTTGGCTTTGTCCAGGTAGCCCAAAATACGGGTGTTCTGCAAGAAATGATGTGGATGTGTTGAGTAAGTTAAAAAGCAGCCCGTGTTCTACTCTGCTTCCCAGGCTGGGCTGTAAGTAATAGTTTAATGAGGGCATCCATATCCTCAAATGTATGTAGCTCCATATTTTGTCATGAAATCTTACAATCCATGGCCACTGCCAAACTTGACATCTCCGAAAATGTTGAAGGAAGAAATTGTATGTGAGGAAGGAAAAGATTGTCCTCAGTTAGAGAAAGAGAAGGAGTATTTAATGAGCTGCTTCTCCCAGTCTTTAATGACATATAGAAGGTAAAATATCCTCAAAGACCTGATATAACCATTAACCCTTTAAAAGGTACAGAACTTTGTATGAGGACTGATTTTTCAGTTTTTGCTAAAGGAGACAGGCATCTCCCAAAAGCTTAAAGAATTTGGATAATTCACAACAAACATATTAAAGCCTGCAGTAACATGGTTTTGCCCCGCCAAGACTGAGAGTAAAACAGACTGCTGGAAACAAGCTTTGTTTTATGGTTAATCACATGTCACCCAAGATCCAGAAAATTCAATTCCAAAGCCTGTAAACAAGAGGTCATCAGTGTTCATGCTAGCTGAGATAACTGACAAATTTATAACTGAGAAATATGTCTTTAAGGCTTCCAAATAACTGCAAGGAAATAAAACCTGGGATACCTATTGTACTTATCTGCTAGAGATCCTTATTAAAATCCAGATTGAAATAAGGCTTTAAAAAAGTAGAAAACCCAGGATTCATATCATATAGTATTTATACTTATTAGATGAAATTCCAACTGAGAAATGAGAGTGGAAATACTTGGAAGAGTCTGTCTGATGATATGGTCAAGTTTTCATGTCTAGTTCCTTCAAAAGCTCAAAATAAAATTATACTTAGCTGTTCTTCATTCCTTATTTCTTGATTCCTTATTTCTTGATTCCTTATCAACTTTGTTATCCAATGTTTTGTCCTGAATTTGCTTACAAAAATGATCTTTTTACTCTTTGAAATAGTTTTATTTTGCTTTGTGACACATTTTAATTCAATTTAACTAATAAATATGGATGTGTTATACAAACGGTACTCCAGTTATAATAGAGGGAATGATAGTATTCTATTTTGCTGAAATTCCAGCTGGTAGGAAATTCAGTGTGCAAGCAGTCCTGCTCAGCAGAGGAATGAAAAACTGAGAGCTATATCCTGTTTAAGGGGCAGAGTTGTTTTCACAGATTGCTTCTGCAATGATGATAGTAATTACAAATATTTGTTCTCCCGGTTTTTGTCCTGTTTTCAGCATTCAGAGAGAAGACCTAAACAGTTTTCCTTCTTCATAAGGTGCTGATTTATCTTCAAACAGGCAGTTTGTTAACACTATAAAAAACACTGATTATTGACTCCAGCGATGATGTCCCACCCCAAGGGGCAAGGGAGATTCTCAAGCCCAATGCTCTGGTTAGGAGGATGCCATTTACAGAGGTTTTCCACTCCTTTTTCTCAGGTGACTCCGTTGTGAGAGATTTTGTCATATGATCCAAGTGCCACCAAGAGTTCTGCTTAGTTACCACCAGCCCCTCGGGCAGAGAGGGTCTCCTGGGTTGTAGTCAGCACTTCAAGCAGCTGAAGGGCTTGGACAATACACACTAAATGAGATGCTCCTGGTATGTTCAGTGAAGAAGGTCTGTAAAAACTCTCTGTTGAAGTTTTAACTCTTTCAAGCTTTCTAGACCATTTGCCTAATGTTTATTATTATATTTAGTATCATGTTTTCTTTCCCCTCTCCCTCTTTCTCTGTGTTTTCTTTAAATTAAGACTACATTTTTCTTATGTCATGTACACAAAGATTTAGTTTTGGAGATTACTGCAAATGTCACTGAACAACAGACATTACATTCAGGAAAACAACCTGATGTCAGGAAATATAACAGTCAAAGGCCTGTTTTCCAATGGCAATAGCATTTGCATTATTTCAAAATTATGTAAGTTTTTATTTGTAGGAAACCTGCCATCTTTTAAGGAAAGGTGTAAATAAAGGTGACTCCAGCCTTAATTTACTGTCAAAAAGCATATTCACTACTTACATAAAAGGCAGATGTTTAGGAAAGAATGACTTCTGTTGATCTTACAGACATAAATTCTTGCTGTGCTTAGTTTTTAAATTGCATGCTGTACCCTTCCAATGGGAGAAATTTGCTTTAAAGGTCCTTTTCACATACGATTTCAAAAATGCAAATTCACGTTTGGTTTACCCTTAATGTAATATACTCAAATTTTGCAATGTATATTTTCTGCCTAAGGATAAGGCACATAGCTCTTTCTCAGAAGACTTTTTGGGGTACATACTTTTTAGCATTATTGTTTAATTTATCCTTATATGAAAAATTCCACTACACCCAGTGAAAATATATGCAAGTATTAGGCTTCTGTTCAGCCCTACACATTGGATGCCGGTCAGAGGATGCAGATATCCCACAATATTCCATATTTTTCCAGGGCTGGCATCTGGCTGCCCTGTGGATTCCCGAGGCAGTTCTGTTAGTGCTGTCGAGATGCCTCCAGCTCTGCCATGTGATGGAGTTGCAGATGGAGCACTTGCGCAATGCTCTTCTCTTTTGCCTCTTTTCATCATCCCAGGGAGTCTGGCATGCCTCTTTGTGAGAGAGGGTGTTTGTACATGCTCAAAAAAAGCTATACCCCCCTTTTAAAAATTAATTAACGAAGGAAATTAAAAAATTCAATCTTTTATTACAGTGAGCCTTTCCAAACCCCTCTATCTCTTAGTAGTTTTATTTGATGCCCTACATATATATAAATTTGTTTTGAAAGCTTGTTTATCGAAAGTCATTTCCTATGTTCCAATACTAGCTGAGAAAAAATCGGGGGAATTTAAGACAATTACTGAGCAAGTGGGTGCTTAGGGAGGCTTCTATTCATTGATATTAAAGAACTGAAGAAAATTTATGCATGATAAATAGTATAATTTTGGAAGAAAAAAGAAATCAGGTGCTGCTTCTGTAGAAATGTTTCAAATATTTACGGTATAAAATGCAATTATTTCAGATTATTCAAATGTTGGTATTTATAACTTCTGTAATGTGAAATGATTTAAATTCATATTACATATAGCATGTAGTGAAATCTGGGAGATTTGGATTGAAGTATGGCTTATGCTTGACTTTGGATTATGGAAGACCATTTCTGAACCTTATTAATTAAAAGCAGCAACATGTTCTGGCTTCATTCTTAGGAAAACCTTTAAAGAATGAATTTTTTTATTGGTAGATAAGTGCATGTGTAGCTAATCCTTTACTAAAGTGGCAAACTTTTCCTAAGCATATTCTCATTGCATTTTATCATATCATTTAAGAACTATTAATTCTTTGTCTTCATAGTAGTCTCAAATTAATATTTGCATAAAATTCTTCAGATCATTTCATTATTTTGTTTAATAGAGTTTTCCTCTTAAGATTACAGCCTTTTCCATTAAATTGCAAATTATGCAAACAAAGTATGCCCACTTAAGTTTGGCAATTTTTCATTGCCAAATGAGTATTGTTTCACTGTTCATTTGTTCAAAGGATTACTTTTTAAATTAGTGAACTAAAACGAAAAAGTGCATGTTTCTGTTCTCTTGTTTGTAACCCATAATTTTCCTAAGGCCAATTTAAGGTATATTGTCTTTTAGAATGACATTAAATTAGACCTCAGTCATCTGCTTCCTGTCACTTTCTATTATTTTGTACTTGTTCATCAATCCTTGGGGGAAATCAAAGCCTGTGTGGCTCCCATTTGAATCTGCATAATTCTCAGTGATGGCTGGGTCAGGAGGTGCCTCCCCATGATATTTAAATTTCTACCATAACTGGAGCCATTAACCCTTCAATGACATGGTCATTCTAATAATCTTGTTAGCATGTATTGTGTTAGTCATTAGAGTAAAATATTTTCCCTCTTAAATTTAATTCCAGATTACGATATTTTGATATTAATAAGAATGTCAGCGGAGTTTTATAATACTTGCATTGTTTTATTCATGTATGTGTCGATTCTTAAGTCCATTCTAACTACGTCTGGCAGCAATTTTTACAAAGATCCTTTAGTCTTTTTCGTCTGTTGTGAAAATAACTTTGATGTATTAATTTGGTTTCTTAATATGCAAGCTGTTTTGCTCCTAGAAGTTAAATTCCCATTGTACCTAAGTGCTACAAGTAAAACTCAGAGTGACCAAAGGTAGCTCTGGGAGGCCAAGGGCTGATGACACTGCAGCTCACTCTCATGGCACCACCAGAATGATGGAAAGGTATGGAGGAATCAAATATATTTATATATGAGGAGAATTAGTTATTTTACTGGAAACATCTGACAAGAGGAGACATTGAAAGGTAGAAGTGCTCTGTTGTTCAGGAACACGGTGTGGTAACAGCTGATCCTTCAACTGAGTGGTCTTATCCAGTGATTGTGGATTTCTGTGTTTCTTGTCCCGGCTTAAGTTTACAATCTTTATCTTGGCTCATTCTGAATGCCTGAGTAAAGGCACTTGGCACCTTCTGCAGGTTCCCAGATCTATCTTATGTTTTATAAGGTGCTGTGGGAAGTTCAAATCCTCATCTTCTTGTTAATTCAAGACAAAGTAGTATTAACATTAAAGCACTGTGTATTTGCACTCTCTGTGAGTGCAAGAAATGCACCACAAATGGTGGTGAAGTTTGAAGAGCTCTACTCCCTTCTATCTGCAGGCAAAGTAAGCCATTAATGTCTGCCTGGTTAGGAACCCTGCAATCCACTGGATTCTCTGAATCATACAGATCTGCTCAGAGACAAGCAGATTTTTTCCAGCCATTGCATCATCTCAGAGATCTCAGCCAAAACTACTGTACCATTTTCACTTCTTGGTATGGCTTTTACCTTGCTCAATGTATTGACAGATAAAATCTTTCAGAAAACGGTATAAACCCTGATCTTCTCCCTCCTGTGCACAAAGACCTGGATTCTTCCGTGTATCCAGCTTCCACCGTGGGGCTGTCAGGGAGATGGTTCCAGCTCTTTGATTTTCCACGTAGCCCCAGGCCCCTGCGTTGCTGTAGCCTCTGCCAGCTGGCAGCTGTTCCCCAGGGACCATTGCAACATGGGTTTAGAACTCCCTGCACTCTGTCTGTCCTCCCCCAGTTAGAGCACACAAGGCTGCACACACGATGGACAGTAAACAACCTACCTATTACCTGGTAGGTACGGGAAGACCCTGTTTCTTTGGCTTGTGTGGATACACTGCTGGAGATACCAGATCAGAAAGAAGAAATCTTTGAAAAAGTTTGTGTTTTTGGTCGTGCCATGCTGAGTGAACAACTCAAAACGCAGTAATGGTCACAGTCTCTCATTTTTGGAGCGTATCCTCCCTGTGCTTCTTGGGTTGTCACTCCACTTTGCAGCAGTGTCCTTGTTTTCTTCTTGGTAGCTCGCACTGTGCTGTATTTTGAATTTACTGAGAGTAACGTTGATAAAACACTGATGTTTTAGTTGTTGCTAAGTATTCAAACGTACTCCAGCTACAGAGAAGTTAAAGGGAACCAATTGCTTCATCAGATGATTTTACCAAAGGGCCTTGGGCAAGACCTGGCCCATCACAAGCCGTTTATGCAGTAGGTGTGACTTCTGCATTTCAAAGAATCCATGAAACGGCTTCACATAAAATGTACCAAAATCTCAAGGTATTGTAGTGCTGCACTTGAAACAAAAAATGCTATTTTTGGTGACTCTGATCAGAGAAGGTTCTTCCACTATTTCACTCTCTGACCCAGCTGTGAGGATTTTCAGTTAATGAGGGGCTCATGGACCCAAATGTTCAATCCATCAATAGAGACTGGCTCTTGGAACTGCAGCTTCTCAGCTGAGAGTCCCACAGTACCTTTCCTATGGCATTTCTGGATCTTTCAAATATACTTCATGGGTTATGAAGTATAAATAGATTTTTAAAATAGATTTGATTTGTAGGTGTGTAGAAAGTTCTTCAAAGTCCATTGCTTTTCATGCATATTCAACAGTTCTAAGGCCCTGTTCTCCAGGTTTGCCCTCATTTGGATTTTTTTTGGTGGTTTGTCTTTGTTTTGGGATTTGTTGGTGTTTACAGGTCTTTATTTGGTTTTGTTTGTTTGCTTGTGGGGTTTTGTTTGGTTTTAGGTCAAAAACACCAGGAGAATTTCAATTAGGGCACCACTTACAAAAAACCAATCAAGAATACCTGAATAAATGTCAAAGTATTTCACTGTGGAATATTCTGTCATGTGGCATGCAAAGGCATAAAAATGCCTTATGAAGCCAGATAAAATGAAATAGAAAGTAAGAGCTCACTTTTAATCACACAGATCAAAAAACTTGTCGCAACATGTTCCTAATTTATCAGTCAAAAACTTGCATTTAGTTTGGGTATCTTTCTAAAATATATACCTATGATTCTTTTACCTAAACACTGAAATTGCTTGGTGATTTTGTTATCTGACATCTCAAGAGAGGCTGTATAACACCCTTTACCTTGCAATTTTGTAGAGTAAAACAGAGCTGGTCAGTAAATTGTACCTGTAAAATCATCTGTAAAACCTGTGCATCGATCAGCCAGGACACAGCAGAGCCTCCAGCTCTCCTCAGGCCAGGCTGGATGGCGAGCTAAACCCTACAGAAAGCAGCGCTTCGCCCATTCCTTTTCTGTGAACAGAGAGTTTTAGCACCAAAGAGTAGGGATAGAAGGCAGAAATTCCTGCCTTTCTGGTTGTGACAGTTCCTGGAGGACTTTTGTTGGCAGCTGGGGCAACTGTTGAGTTGGAGAAGTCTCCTTGATGCCAGACAAGGTAAGGAAGGCACAGGGAGGAAAGAAGAGGATGACTGTAGCAAAGATTATAATTAAGACATCTTTAAGGCAATGATGAACAGTATTTAAATGATCTTAAGTAAAGGTGACCCACCCAAAATACATTTATGTCAAGGCCTCCAGCTTACAATTTGGGAATATTGAGTGGGATTAGTTGGTTTCTTACGACACAAGTTTCCTTTTTGACCTTGGGCAAGCCACTCCTCCTCTCAGGTGAGAATAACAGCACATGTCTGCATTTTGTACTCCGAAGAGAGGTAAATAAAAATGGAAACATGGTGAGATAAAACAGAATGGAGAGTATAGTATCTTAAGAGTATGAAATCTAGAATAACACGGTGGCTATTTTAATTAGTTTTCAGAGCACAGCAAGATGAGATAGTCCGTGTGTATATGTAGAAATTAACACCATCCAGAAGTATTGCCTGATACTTTCTGCCTTTAATTCTGTTGACTATTCTTGATGTAAAGTGACAGTAAAAGGTATACAGATTCCTAATCTACATACAAAGTGTAATAATTTGCTTATTTCTATTACTTTTTTCTGTGAATACAAAAATTTAATACCTGTACTTCCTGGAAGTGTTTAAAACCTTTCCAGACAAGCACACCTGAAAAGATTTGCAGAATAATGGCATCAGTTCTTTTATGGAAGCGGACACAAGTTCGATAAAGCCTGACAAATCTTTATTTGCTACATTTTTCTCTAGAATATGGAAATGGTCCAAAGTAAAGGCCTGTGACTGACAAGACATTTGTTTAAGCTACAAGTAGAGGAGAGTCGAAATTAGAAATCTTCATGATGGATAGGTCAGGTCTCCTGATGGCTTTTAAATTTGATGGTCTGAATTGAATCCCTGGATCTGGAAATCCCTGTCTGTCAGAGAGTGGATGTCACCACTCTGTCCCTGAACTCTTTGGTTTGTTTTTTTTCTAAGCATCCATTCACTGGTAGAAATGGGTGTGGGAAATGGGTCTGACATGTTGTGTCTGTCCTAAATCCCATCTCTGATCCTGCCCTGCCTCACTCTTCTGTCATTATTGACCTCCATGTGTAAAATCCAAAATCTTGACTTCCACATTCCTTCCGTTTGGCTTTCACTCAAACACATAAGGATGATAATAAGAATTACAAATTGTAAAAAAATGAACGTTTTTTTCCAGCTGAATGTTTTGCTGGATGTTTTGTTGTTTATTTGTTAATTTATGATTAAATTGATGGAAGAGTTTAGACAGTAGGATGCCTTACATAAAGGTGACTGTCCAGGAGGGAAGAACCATTCCCTCAGCATGGAGTTGCTTTGTTTTCACATATAACTCTGAGATGAACTTTTGAAATTGAAAAGTTCAAAGGATAATTTCAGTTATAAATAAAACAAAGAGCGTATCCTAAAGATAATTGATTAATAAGAATTACAGTAACTATATGCACTTTCCTGCTTGGCATTGTTCTACTTCATTTAAATTTAACCTTGAGAGTATGTTCCAGTGCACAAGGATTTTTATCTTTTTTTATTTGACAGAAAGCACAGACTGACTAAATGGTCGTACTGAGAGAAGGCTGGTAACATGTTCTGTACAGTGTCATTATTTTCAGGTCCCAAATAGCCTTTCTAGAAATTTAATAAAACCTGTTTTAAAAAACTCTATCCCTTTCCATTAGCTGGAAAACAAATTTAAATTCTTGTTTTGGACGTAGCTATTTTGGTCATGTATTTTGGAAAGAATATCTCCATGCCTTCAAAAATTCTGAACTTTACAGTGAGGATTTTTTTGGATTTGTGAGATAGCCCTCACTACATATCATCTTATGCAACACTCACCTCCTCCAGAAATCCACCTGTAGTGCTATAAGTGCAAAGTTTAGTTATTTTAAAAGAACTCAACTCCTATTCAGGTATTAAATAAAATAACTCAAAATATAATGGAAGTATTAAACCTTATAATTATTGTAGTTTCCAACATAATAGAGCTGAAGTTTGTTAAAGATTGAGTAGGAGAAAAAATGGGAACAAATTGAGGTGTGTTTTTCTTTAAAGCAAATAGACTTTTTATGTATTGTAAGACGCAGACTTTTTTTTTAATCCAAGTAAGAAGCATAAAAAACCCAAATGTGCCAGCTCTGACATTTCCTGTCTGATGACAACGATGAGATCCAGCCTGTTAGGGCTTAAAATGAATGTCTTGTCTAATTTGTGCTCTTCAAATTTCTTTCTTCCCTCCCAACTGTCTCGTTTTACCCCACCTGTCACACATCACACTCGCACACCCCTACCTCACTTTTGCACATTTTACAAGCTTTGCCTTTTGTTTTTCCTCAGCTTAAATGTGATCCTGCCTTTTCTCTTTAACTATTCCCTTGAGTTTTTTTGCCCCTTTGTTGTTTAATTTCCTTATCTGTGTGCTGTTTACTCTTTTATTTGTTAAATGAATTCTGGAACTCTTAAGGAAAAATACAACAGTAAATTTAAATAGCATCACACATAAATAATAAAAATAATAGTGCTTAACGGCACAGATATTTCCCTTAAAACCAAACAGTAATCACATGATATCTTTAATAATATCGTTTAAACAAAATGTGAATGGATTCTCTAGATGTACTATTAATGTTATAAATGTTTGAGATGTTTATTTGCACCTTGTTAAAATTCTGGCATTTTTGTTAGAATTTTGTAAATTCTGTGCAGCTGCACAACAGCAGAGTTGGAATAAGCACTGGCAAGGAGTTGCAACTTGTGAGTCTTCAACCTTTTTCACATATTGATTGTTAATATCTGCGGGATAAATTGGCTTCTCATGAATTGACTCTGAATACGGGCTATTTATTTTGGGTAATTTCATGTTCCCTAAAACAAGTACTTCCAATGTTTGTATATTGGGCATGGGTGGCTAACTAACTATAGGTAGTCTGTACTATTAATTTTATTAATCTTTGGGTCTGGACTTAAGTGAAAATCTTCTATGCCTTTGGGTGTCAAGAAATTTTGTAAAACCCTCTAAACCACTGGAATATAGATGCAAATGCCAGAAATTTCACTTAATAAATAAGGATGTCAGTGTTTGGTTTGAAATTTGGTTGACTTGCTTACGGAGGTGGTTAAACCATACAGGTTTGATTTTTAGCTAGTTATAATTGACAATAATTGACCAGTGACTTTAGTTTCTTTTTAACCTGTTGAATTCTTACTTCTGTAGTTCCTTTTGTTTCTTTTTATTCCATGCTGAGAAACAATTTTTGCTTTACTTTAAAGAGGGCACTGCTTCTTTCCTGTCATGATAATCCTGAGTTTTATTTTTGTTTTGTTTTGGTATTTTTTCATTTTTTTTTCCCAAATATCATTCAACTTTTTCATTTAAGATTGCTAAGTACGTCTGTAGTGCTGCCTGTCACACATTAATGTCAGTGACTCTAAGCTATGTTTAAGTTATCCACTGGCATCTAGTAATTATCCAGAACCATGAAATACAAGGCAATATTCTCTGATGTGTAAAATTTCAATTCTCTATGCAATTCTTCAGCCTTAAACACATCTAGAGAAAATCTCAGTTAACTTTTGGTATTGAATGTTTTAAAGTTTTTGGGTTTTTTTTCCTCATGGGCCCTTTAAACCTGGAATTGTTGTAGTACAAAGCAGTTTAAATACATGTCCAAACTGAAATGGTGTGAAGGTGACCACACATGTCACACTATAAACATGCTTATGGATGAAGCTTCTGTCCTAATTTATATTTATTTCTTTAATGCTGTTCTCTGAAAAGCTTCTTATGAAAGGTTTAAATGATATCAGAATTAATGATAATATATTTTGCCAGCACAGGTTTTAAACAGTGGAATCTCCATTATGCAGAATTTGCCTAAATCATTGGTATTTTTCATCTTGTAACACGCTGAAAATGTACAAGAGAAATTCTGTAAATGAACAAAAGAGGAAGCCCTTGCTTCCTTCTAAATCTCGTGCTTTGCCCTTAATTTGGAGATATGGCTTCATGTGAAATGCCTGCATATGGACACAGCGCATTGGTATCAGACACAAAGTCTGTGGATTCTGATACCTTTTCATCAGTTGTACACCAAGAATTCTATTTTTTAAATGATATCCTGCCAGCTTTTTCACAATCCATTAATTCCTGGATCAACATCAGAAGGAATGTCAGAGCCGAGTGAAATTCTTGTAAGACACAGATGTCAGGATCAAAAGTCAGAGGCATTCTCGGAGCAGCGGGGAGGCGTGCTTGTTAGACCTTAATCGCAACAATTAGTATCTGCCATGTGACACCCTCCATACCCTGCCTATATTTCTGGGAAGTTCCGGCCATGCTGCAAAGGCAAAGGATTTACTGAAGTTGGCTAGAAAAGCACATGGGCCATCGCTCTCTTTATTTCCCTTTTTGACACTGTTGGCAAACTTTTCTGAAGTGTTTCACCCTAAATGGTAAAAGGAAAATAAATCCCATCAGCCTAATTTTAGTTTGAAATGATTTCACGTTAAAACGATGTAATTCTGTCCTGACTGTTATGCAAAGGTACTCCTTTAATGTATATGGTTAATGATTAACTAACCTTCAAGCAAAAGGCTGCTGGTAACTAGATTTATCTGCACTGATAGGTAGTTTTCCTGGTAGGAAAAAATACTTGTATTCCTGGGAGTTAGTGGTTAGCATTGGGCATGATTTATAAGTTTGTTGGTTTTAACCATCTCAGCTCTGAATAGTTTGTTTTCAGAATAATAATCTCAGATTTTTTTTAATAAAAAGAATCTCAGTGGATTAGAGAATAGAGGACACTGATTTGGTTGCACTCCTTTCTGCTACTCTGTTACATGATGGTATTGGCACTCCAAGTTTGAGCAAGATTTTCAGGAACAGGCAGGTTTGCAGGCCTGTGTTTGTCCTTCTTCAGCGTGCTGTGCTATAGACACATCACAGGTTATTTTTATCACAATTTTTTATCCTCTTAACCTTTAATTATAATATTGGTACAGCAAAGGCTGTCAGGCATGCAAACTAAACTTTTCATTGTGGCGTAGTGGAGAGGAGCAAGAAAGACAAAGGGGAAGAAAAGTATCCTTGAAGGAGGAAACAGTATCTTTGGAGGTGTTGAAGGTGTTAATTAATAGTAATACTGTATATAATATATAACATTCTACATAGATATCATATGCATAAATAGTACTGAATATAGCAAGTTGGCTTTGTTAGAGGTGAGTAAGTTAAATAGGCTACTCCCAAACCCCTGATATTTTCTTCTGCCCTAGAGAAAAGTGCAATGTGAGGAAACAATGACAGAATGGCTTAAGGAGCCTCACGTTTGTTCTAGAGATGTAAGAATAGATTTCACCCTCCAGACAGTCTGGTCAATTTGGCTGGGGAATTCAAAATATCTGAATACAGGATTTGGAAGAATTCAATGATTAAAATCAATCAGCAGAGGGAGGAGGATGAATACTGAATGTAGGATTCAGAATTAGCCAAGAAAAGGTGATTGTAGACTGGGGTGACATTTTCCAGTGCCTTGTGTCTCGTGAAAGGAGAGGAGAGGGTCTAAAAAGAAAAGAAACAGGCATTTCAGTTAATGAATTCAGAGTATGAATGTGAGGAAAACCAGGAAAGAGTGGAATATACCAGTGTTAGGTTCTTTATAATAAGAGAATTAAAATATTGTTTGGAAAAGAAATTAAGTATTAATAGACAGAAAAATGTGTAACAAGTTTAGAAGGATTAGGTAAAAAAATGGTCAGAAATTTCAACCTCAGAAATGCAGGAGGCAGTGATAGTTTATGGGAGAACAAAATAATGGGAGAAGATTATATGAATAAATGAGAGTAAATGAACAACAAAGTAGAACTATGTTTTGAAAAGGCTTAAATAGCTCACTTTGATCATCCTCTCACCTAAAATACTGGCAGAACATCAATTAGTTTAATGTGCACGTGTTCCATTTCCCTGCCTCTAAGTTTCTTGCTATTTGGCTTGTAGACACAGGCTTGTTTTAATTTTATTTCATTCTAGTTTTATGTCATTCAAATGTTTAAAAACCACAAAGTGATAAAACCCATGATTTGCTTTGTTTTGTTTTCTTTTGAACACATAAAATAAATATCTTCTGAAAATAGCTTTAAAATCTCAAATCTAGTTAATTGTAGCTAGTTTTGTGGTATCTAGTAGCTCTGAACACGGACAAGCAGAAATGCCTTTAATTTAATGATGAGGAAGCACCAAGGTGCTTCCAAATCAATACAGAATAGCAATTTGGATGCCTCTTTTGCAGGTAAGTCAGGTCCAGTGTGCTCTTTACTTATTTCTTTGACTGACTTTTAAAAATTTGAAGAGGTTCATCCACACCTCTTTAAAGATGCTCCGTATTGCAGCTTTTCTGGCTTATACGAGCAGCTTTTTATTTATATATTTGTGTGTATGTATGTGCATATGTACCTATCTGCTACTGAAAGTCCATCCTCAGCATGATTCACCATAGAAGTGTTACCATCCAGGACCAAACGGTGCTTTTTCTCTCTGAGAATGTCTTTTTCCCCCTCTCTGGGTTGTATAAAGACAAGAGACACTAAAAGCAGTTAAGGCTCAAAAGATCCTGAATGAACTAAGGCAACTTGTGGATTTAATGCAAATATTCAAGGTAGTTCTGATGTAAATTCTTCTGTGCTGAGGAGAGCCAAGGCATACAAACCTGTGCTTCCACTTTTTGAGAAGTATCCTGTTTAAAACGAAACCAGACAGAGAATGAATTATTGCACTAATACTGGATTTCAGTATGTTTTATAAGACATCGGTTTCTAATATTTGGGTAGTCATCAAGCGCTTTGACTTCTGAAACTGCCATGAAAGTGGAAGTGTTCAGACACAGTGCATGAGAGAACAGCTGAGTTATATTTTCATGAGCTCTATGAGCATGCAGCATTTTATGTTCTCAAGAGAATTCTGTATTTATTTACTTTTAGCCATAATTCAGTGCTGAATATAAACAAATTAGATGGTCTAGAAAAATGTGTGCTATAATTATAAGCAAAAATTCAGAAAATAAATTTTTATGTCACTGGAAGTCGGCATATCTACAACTTACATGGTTTTGCTTGCTAATTAATTAATTAGGCAATTTTTTATGCCAAAAATTAGTGTTTGGAAGTAGAGAGGGATTTCCCCTGTATTCATTATTATTTTTTGCTGTTATGATAGCCTTTATAATCTGTCAACCTAAAGTTCAATGGTCCACAACCATGTCAGGCAGGGATGGATAAAAATTTTTAGAACTGAGATCTCTTGATTAGTCTTCATCTGAAGGTCCAAAACCCTTCCATGTGGCACTGAATGGATCTCTTGACTAGAAAGGTTTGTTTCTTTGTCTGATATAGCAGATCTCAGCTGACCATTTAACTGTGGTACTTGTATGTTTAGCTTCATTCGTATGCAAACGCCAGAGTAGTGCTTCTGCAACTATTCCTGTATTCCATTGAAAGGAAGTAAATCATTTTCACTTCATGTCCTGAAAGAGAGAAAAGAAGGAGACTTGTGGAAGTTCATCCAGGTGCTGCAGACTGAGGTTTAGTTCATATTTCATTACAGAACATCTGTAAATGCAAAACTTAAGTACAGGCCATTTTTCTGCTGCTGGAAGGGCAGAGGAGTGACTTCTTACATGATATATGGCTAAGGGAGTTTTCAGAAGAAGGTATAACTCATACCTATATTAAAAAACAATGAAGCCACTAGATACTTTGCCAGGATTAGAAGAGAATAAAAAGACAAAAATATGTCATGGAACTGCATGAGGGCCTGGATACCCAGACCATCACATCTCATTATTGTGACTGCACCAGTCTGATTACCAGGGGCAGTTTGAGGCACTGCAAGAGAAACTCTGCATTGAGGATACTGAACAAAAGTAATTCTGAATGCCACTTATACTTAGAAACTTAAGTTAGATTGGTGGAGGGGAAGGGTTCTAGTGCAGGTTAGTGAGAGGGTAACCTAAACCAGGCCAGTCTTGAGCTCAATTCTCAGACCTGAGATCTCAGCCAAAGTTCTGCTGTTGGCAGGCATTTGCAAGGTTGACTGCTCCATTCAAGAGAGTTATTTACCTAATTGTCTGAAATCCTCTACGCTTTATATTTGCTTATGTAATTTACTGTGCAAGGTTCAGAATTCCTCATATAAAAAGCTTTACGCACCCCCAGTCCAGCCTAGAGTCCAACCCAGAACAACTTATTTTGGAGTCAGAGGTCACACCAACACTGAAAGTGGAAAAGTGTACCTAAGAGTAGGCTATGTTTTGCCTTTGAAAAGTATTCATACTCTCAAATATTCTATTTACAGATAAAACTTTGGCTATGACAAAACCGTGTTTTCAGTGTCACTAAATGTAAAATCAAAATTATGTTCTAATCTGTTACCGAAGGTGGTGCTGGAAGAAAAACAAAGGAAGAGTATAGAGAACTTTGGAACTGGAGCGAATTACAGATCCCTCCACAACTGCAGAACACCTGGTGATTATGTTAACTGCAGCATTAGCTGCCTTCCTCCTCCTTTGTTTAAATGGTGAAATGTGTTCCCAATAACACCTAAGGGCTTTTGTGTCCATTGTATTCTGGGGTCACTATATTTTAGCCATTTAAACAAAAAATAAGCAAAAAGACAAAAATGAAAAGACAAACAAACAAAACAAAACAAACCTTGAAGTAAGCAAGGAGTTGATGCTTTTTCATGAGGTGACTCAAGATGACAACAGAGAAATTAGTTTATGTTTTAGGATAAACCAAAGGACTGAAGAAGTGGCATTAACTTCCAAGAAGTAGAGGATTTTCTTGCCCATGA
>VWZF01002953.1:617572-840072 GCA_013396755.1 Sclerurus mexicanus | reverse complement strand
AAAAAAAGGACCAGGTAGTGAGTTTGAGTACCTAGTTCAGGTTTATCTCCATCATTTAGTTACTAGTTCACTACCTGGCTATGTTTGCTTTCTTTACAAATAATATTCTGCAATACAAATCTGCTGGAGATAGCTCTTGTCCTAAGCAGTTAGTTAATAATTTGGTATTTTATTTGGTATTTAAGACAAGTAAAACAGCCATGACAAGTATTATTTGTTAGTGTCCCTTTTCACTGTGAAACAAGAGAAAGAAGGGATACCAGTTTATTACTAATTGCTGTGTCCTTGAACAATCAGAGTCTCTCTGCCTAGTATCTGGTTTTTATATTTTTCTTTATCTCCTTTGCATTTTTTTGTCATATGAAAGTGAATAGTCTCAGATTGCCTCTCACAGGGGAATTCTAATCTGAACTTTTCTCTGTGATGAGAATTGATAGTATTAAGAAACACTTAGAATGTTTGTGTAAGTGAAATGTTTATAATTTTTCTTCCATTTTCATAAAGGAAAGTATTCACATCAGGAATGTTTCTTATCTCTGTCTTTAATGACTATTAGTATTTCCATTCAAAGTAAGTAATTTTTTAAAAGTTCTGGCCCAAGCTTTTTTTCTCAAAATGTCTATGTATGCCTACTTGTATTATGAAGTTTGTATATTTTCTTCTAGTGTTGCTTGGCCACTTTAAATAAAATTATTTCACTTGATTGCACAAGGTATTTCCTTCTGAAATGCATTATAAGTTGTTATTCATTAAGTGGTTTTTGACAAACCAATTTCAAAAGGCTTTGCATGACTACAGAAATATCAAAGTATATACCAGTATCCACTTACTAAAGCCTGTTAAATTCAGCCAACTTGTGCCTTTTCCCTCCAGTTTACAATATTCTTTTTTTCCTATTCCTTGAAAATCTTCTAGGACGCAAAGACTGAGCTGTATTGTTGTTGACCAGTATCCGTAGCTGTTACATCAGTCCTTTTTTTAATAGAGGAGTTATTTTTGAAGTGTGATATATTTGAGATTAAATGCCTGTCATCCCTAAGCCAGAGCTATGGCAGACTTATTCTGTCATATTCACTTTTTGCTCTTTATTCAGTGTCAGATCAATATTCCTTCTGTGTAAGTGACTTGGGCCACAGAGTGTCCATGATCTCAAGAGGATCTCAATATCCACAAAGTAAATCATATTGAAGGGAAAAATGTATAGCTACATTTCCTGGAGTGCTCTTTTATTCCTTGCCTCTCCTGAGCACTTCTGAAGGTGAACTCTCAGTTCAGAACTCAGTCTCTTACCATTTTCCAGAGTCCTGAGATGATGTGCCATTGTCAGCCCTCCTTTGCAGACACATTTTTCTTAAAACCCGCTATGGTGGAAGTCCAGCCTCTATGTTTTTATTCAGAGGAACTGTAGCTGGTCTGGGTTTTAGCAAAACTTCTAAAAGCATCCTCAACTTTAGTAACTGTTCCTTTTATAAGATTAATTTCCTGTATCTGCTCTGAGTTCCTCAATGATTATGTTCACCCAGGAGGGCACCTTGGATGCAGAATCTCATTATTCTTTGAGAGGCAAAAAGAATGAATAGAAATGTAGCTGCATCTCATAACAGAAACTACTAAAAATCACAAGTTTCCAAACATAATTTAGCTTGACATTGCACTCCACCTGAAACTGCTGTGTAGCCACGGAGAGGGTCAAAGGCTGTGGAACAGCTGGCATTGATTATACAGTGTGACCAGGATTTTACAGTGCGAAACCATATTGATGAGCTTTTCCTGTTGGGCTTTCCCTATTGATCTGCCTCCTAAAGGATACTGACTGCTCATCACGATGTTTTGGTTGCTTTCATTCTATATTTCTTTATTACTTAAGAAATGTTCTGTAGTCTAAGGAAGTGTAAATATTTTGAGACATGGATAGAGCTAATTTCCTGTGTGAATCTGTGCTAGTTTCACAGGATGATACAATGATTATGGCTTTTTTCTCCAGTTTTACTGGCTCAGTAGTTTCTCAAGAAAAGAAATTTTGATTTCTATGTCACTGTAAAGTGTACCTCGAATATCGTTCTTAAATTAAAATAGAATTACTTGAAAATTACTGAAGTTTGTAATTTTTAACAAGTCCAATCTAGACTACAACTGTGAATCATCTTTAAAACACTTCCACATGTGAACAGCTTAACAGACATGACTGTAACCTCCCTGAATTTCTTTTAGGAAGGACAATATTGTTTGCAGAACCTCTAATTTTTATTCTTAAATTTCAAAGGTCAGAAGAAGTTGGGGTTGGAGGGTAAGGAATCTTACCCTAATCTTAGCTAGGTGAACAAATATAACATAAAAATTCCTTTTTTAACCTCCAAGTCTGAAATGAGATGATTCAGCATCTATGGGCTTTACTCTCTTTTAAAGAAGGAACATGAAATAGTGTAAAGATGCATTAAAGTTCACTTGCATGCTGTTGAGTGACTAAACTGCCACTTATTCAGTAAACCTTAAGCTCAATTATATTTAGAGTGTTATTCCTTACACTGCCGTAGACAAAATAAAGCAGTCAAATCTGTTATTTCCTCTCACCTTCGGCCGTTTAATCTTTATGAAATCAACCCAACATTTCCAAACATCCCTGGAGAAATTGAGAAGTGGCTGAAACACGTGAATTGCCTGCTGGAAGTACACGCACGACACAAAGTGCAGGGCAAGGCTGGCGCAGGACCGGGATGATGTGGCTTTCCTGGGACGACCAGCAGCCACATCTCTTTTCCCATACATAAATGGCAGCAAGCAAGAGCTAGAAACAAAAGGCCCCTCTCTCACTCCCTGAATACAGTGACATTCATTCTCAGAGAAGCAGGGGCAGCTTTTTGAAAGCGGACTTCTTCAGTCCAACAATAACACACAATGAGTTATTGACTTGTTTATATATGGAGCTCTTTTCAGTAACTAACTCTGACTCCCCACAGTCTGGACAAATGATTGATTTCGTTGTTAGAAAAAGAGAAAGCTCTTGCACTAAACTCTGTAGTGCAAACTACTTTTTCCCCATTTGTTCCCCCACTGAATAGGACCTTATTAAAATGCACTTTCCAAAAAATACCTGCAGCTGGCCTTTATAAGCATGTTTTGTATATATAAATAAGTAATTTGTCCCACTCTTTTGTATGGTAACAAACCGTTGGGGAATCTTGTCAACATATATATGAAGGTTGAGTGTCATAGGGTTTTGGTTAAACAGTGTTATTTATATTGATATGCATAAATAGCATAATTGTAAAGGTATTTACAGTAGCTGTTCACTATTTGGTTACAAATAATAACTTTTAAAAGTTAATAGGCTTGATGGTTTTCTATTGAAAGATTTCCTTTTGGTACTAGTTGCTAAAATAATATGCATAAACATGTTATTCTGATACATCTATGTCTACTGGCAACTAAACAAATATTTGATGAACTATTAATTGACCTTTTAACTTTTGCACATTTCTTTTAGTGCATGATTTATTTTGTTTTATTTTTTGTGTGCTCCTTATGTTAATTCTCCATATACATATATGCATAACAATTTATTTTAAAAGAAGGGAGCCTTCTTCTGTCCTCTTTTATCATTATGCGTTTTCTTTAGTAAATAAATCAGTAGTTGGTTTCTTTTTTATAAATTTAAATGCTAAGACATACTTGCAGGCAGTTAAGGGCTACTTAGAATGTTGCTGGGGGTGTTTCCAATGCATTTTACTAATGCATATAGAAATGTAATGATTTAAAGGAGCTAATGCCACATTTCTGCTCCTTCTCCAGGTTCTTACACCTGTGAAGTTGTGTCAGCCATGGCACACAGAATGTAAAATGTGAGCATTTTGCTGCAACTAAGTGTAAATGCTGCAGAAATTTGCTCAAGTTAGAAGGAAATAAGGTATCCTAGCCCTTGTATCCACGTGAACATTCTCTGTGTTTCTTACAAGGTTCAAGGAAGTGAGGATTTTTGGTTTGCATCGGTTTCTATGTCAGAAAAAAAGAACTGGGAAAGTGTAAATCGGGGATTTCTAACCTGGAATGTCAGTCTTGAAACTTGCTGATTTTATTATTCTGATTCTATGAATTAATCATGGCATACCTTGATTTTACTGATTTGTATTCTTTTCAACTTTTGTGTATGGATTTATTTATGAATTTATCTGCTTTCTTTTAAATCTTAATCTTTAACTTGCTTTCCAAACAAAAATATTTTGGCTTGTCACACTTACTTTCTTTTTCTTTCTTTAATGGACTTTTCCTAACATAATTGAGTTCCATTTTGGAGTCCTAGCACAAGTCACCACTTTCCACCCATCATTACAACTGCCTGGGCAGATCTGTTTAACAAAATAAATAATATTAACATAGTATATGATATGATATTCTGATGTTCACTAAGCCTTTCTAGAACTCAGAATTACCAAAGATTTTTTTTTTTAAAAAAAAGCCCTGGAAAAAAATTAACTAAATTTCTCTGCTCTTACCCATTTTCCTATGACCAGGAATTAGCATACTTTTGTAAAAGCAAATATAAGCAAAGAGCATTTGGAAAGAGCTGTATTTTCAACAGAAATTCATCTGTAGAGCAGAAATTCACTGCAGAAATTAGTGCCTGTCTTGTTATCTTTAACTTCTGCGTGTCTGGCCCAGGGATGTAGATGAGGAGTTCATGGTAGCATCATTCTTAGCTGGTTGTGGAGGCATGGGGGAGGAAAAGGAAGAGCTATTCTTCTGCGTAGCTTCTGTAGCCTTTTGTGAGGATCCAGAGAGCCAGAGGATTTCCCTGTGATCTCAACGTACCCATACTTACAATCGACTCGTCCCTCCCCCCGTGTATGTGAATGTCCTGGGACAGACCCTCAGCTGAAGTTGGTGGCTTTTTACTCGTTTAATTGAGTGACAATCCAACCTGGACTGACGCCTTCGCTGCCCCAGCCTTTCAGAAAATCCGTGAACAGCAGCTTTGTAGAGCTTGCAGACTTCTGTCTCTCCTCCAGCTTCAGGTGTTGCACAAGGAACCACACAAGGACAGGAGGAAACAGATCCTGGTCTGTGACAGACATTATGCTGTGGAAGTGTATTTGTTTTATTGGGCAAGTTCCACTCGTTTGACTGGAGAAACACACCTTTTCTGAAATGTGGCCAAAAGGTTAAATAGTTTTCAATCAGTACAGTCCCATCCAACAATGATAAGGACACAAGAATAAAATTAAGTATATGCTGAAAAATCAGGATACAGGATTTATATCTGTCTTTTTTATTAAAGGGAAATAAGGATGCTGTATGCAAATTTGCAAAGAGCTGTGACTGAAAACAACTTTTTGCCTTAAACTTCTGTTTAAATTTTCTCTAAAGATGTTTTACTTTATTTTTGCTTAGGAATAAAAGTACAGGTCTATGTGTTTGGAAATCCTTCATAGCACTCAGAGAATTTGTCAGAATAAATTCTTGGATCCTTTGCAATTGTCCAGGCATTTTCTCATCTTTAGAATCAGAATTTTAAGACTATTTTCTGTCAAATGAAAGGCATGTGCTGTATAACTAACTCTGTCAGCCCTTAGCTTGTGGCAGGGAGAAAGCCTGTCTGTGCTAACAGTAATCATCTTTAACTTTTATGTTTCCTTAAAAGCTCACCCATCTGCTCCCAGTTCTTCTGGTTGCCTTTGGAGCTGTAATTGCTGAAGGCCAGTGGGTGTATTGGTGTCAATCAAATCCGCCTGGTGACAGCCAGCACGTACAGGGCTTTTTCCCCTTCCAGAGGTTTCATTTGCCACACTTAGATGAATTAGTTTGGAATTGTTTCTTAAACTTTGGGACATGGATGAAATCCTCGTTTCACTGAAGTCAATTATTGATCCTCCCATACTGATCCCAACTGACAAAGGTCTTGGGGAAGGCAAAGACATCTCAGAATTCCCACTGTTTGGAGAGGAAAATGTAGCCAATCCCTGCCATAGGTAGGGGATAAGTAGGGTTGAAATAGGAGCTCCTCAATAAACTGGGAGCTTTAAATAACCCCTACAAAACCCATTGACTACTGTCAAAACTAGCATGGCCTTAATTTTCTTTTTAACCTCATCTCTACTGCATAGGACTTAAGCACAGTTTTTGCCACTTTAAAATAGTGGCCACTGAAAAATGTATTTAGGATATATGAAGTTCTTAGGTTATTCACTCTGAAAAGTGGGGTTTTTTAATAGTTATATTGCAAGCCAAGGAACTCTAATAGCATTTAAAATATATGTCTTTTCAATTTGATGCAGAACAAAAAACAAATGAACATAAAGATATTTATATGAAAATGTATAAGCTAATACCATCCATGTTTCTATTAAAGTGCTCCATATGGGTTTTTCATCTATGTGTTTGTACATTTTGTTATTCATTCTTTGGCTAGAGTTTGCTTTGGGAAAATCATTAGTTATTCTTTCAATGATAATAGGGGAGTTATATTTAAAGCCAGAGGAAGTAAGGGAATTATATAAAGCAATTTTATTGAAAAAATAAGAGAAAAATAGACCATTAAGACTATATTTGAATTTAGACTCTCATTGGCTTATGATCCAGCTACATTATTCAATTTAACCATGCTTATGAGAAACAGCTAAACACCTTGTGAAGTCAGTATCAGTGCTGACTGGCAGAGAAAACCTCAGTCCTTATTTAACTAAAAGGGCTTTATGATGGATGATAGTTTTTCATAGAACAATTACTCGTATTCTGGAATATCTCTGAAAATAAACCTTTTCTGTGTGAAGACAACTATTGCATTTTCCCCTCAGTTTTGTTCTCTTTCTTTATTTACCTAATTCCTTATTGAGTGGTCTGAAATGAACTCTTTAACTTTCTTTTCTTTTCTAGCCCTTTCTGTGTGAAACTACACTGAAGTTTAACTTCTAGCTCCAATTAACTCAATGACAAATCAAAAATTGAGAAATTAGGTTCCACCCTTAACAATCAAATACTTGGTTTTTCTGACATCTAACAAGGATAAAAAGAAGTAAAAGCAGCTCGTTCCTAGTTCTGTGTAAGAAACAATGCTTAGCAGGTATTCTGCCCCCAAACAGAGTTTTGGTGAGTGCAGTTTTATTCTTCTTCCCTCATTGTGCCAGAATGGAAATAAATTTGATTCACCCTTTTATTCAAACCGGTTTCTCCCTCATGGCCAGCTTTTCCATGATGAAAATGTATGGCAATGGTTCTGTCCTCCTTATTTCTCCCAAAGAGTGTGGAACAAAGGAGAAACACCCCATGACTGGGTGGGAAGGGTGGGTGAGAAGCTTGAAATGAGGTGAAATTCAATATATTCCAGAACATTCTCTGTATTGCTCTAAATGTGTTGAATGTCATCCACGACTCCAGCGCTGTGTTGGATCCCAGGTAGAGGATGTTTCCCACATTTTTTAATATATGATTCTTTTTGCTTGTAAAACTAATTTTTAAAGACTTAAACATAGTAAAATATTTAGCATTCAGTTAAGAATTTAAGTAACTCCTTTGCTTTTGTTAGAACTGCGGTGCTGCTCTAATTATAAGCATTAAACTCTGTTCTGTTCTTTTAGGGGGAAAATGTAGTTTACAATGTCAAGACTCAGTAAGCTAATCATAAGATTATGCAGGAAATATTATAATGAAAAGCTATTAAATCAAACGTTTTTCTTACAGTATCTCATGCTGTGAAGTTGACAGCATATTTTATAAATGAAATATTAATACAAAATTGATGGCAGTCAGAAGTGAAGAATTATTTCAGCATAAGTTTCTGGATGGCGAAAAAAAATTAGTCCTTCAGATATGATATAAATACATGCACCTTATTGGAATGGAACCAGTAAATATGTATTAACATTTCATTTTTTGGAATAATTAAAAATATGTTTAGAACTCTAGCAATGATATTTCATTTCCTTACCCATAACCTGTATTTGATATTAACTTTTCTCAGTAACATTATTTTTCCTTTTTATCTACTAATTTCTAGCAACTGATAATTTTCTTAAATAAAACTGACTCACTAAACAACAGATCCGTGTAGAACTCCTTACTTTGGCAGAAATCCTAAGCTCTCTGCCTGAGGTCCAGTTCCACATACTTGGTATTTCCATGTACTTTAGCTCTGCCTGCTAAAAACATGTAAAAAAAATAAAAATAAAGCTTTTAATGACCCATCACTTACTGCCAGAAATATGGAGGTAGAAGATGAACACTACTTATTATTACCATAAGAAAAATACTGCCCAGAACCATCCTTGAAATGCTCAGAAGGCCATGGAAATAAAAAGGAACAGCAGAATTTATGTAGGAAAAGAGCGAGAAATGTGTCTTGTGGGCAAAATATTGAACGCCTTTGTGATTCTAGATGCCTAAGATTTCCCAGTAAATGTTATTCAGTTAATTGAAAGACACTACTTTTTCTCTTTGGAGCTTGTAAATTAATAACCCACATACACAAATCCACTTGATTTATTTTAATGTTGCGACCCACGTGCGAGAGCCGGTCAGGTTGTTCACTAAATCTTAAGCAGGGCACTTTAACTATCCCCCTAAATGTTGGTGCCACACCGAAAAGCATGGAAGTGCTGACAGGCACTGCACCACCCAGTGCCCGAGCACCTTGTGTGGCAATGGCCACACCTGGAACTCTTTTAGGAAGAATTTCTGCACAGGGAAGGGGATTAGCCATTGGAACGGGCTGGAGTCACCATCCCTGGAGGTGTTTAAGGAAAGGCTGGACGTGGTACTCGGTGCCATGGTCTAGTTGCCAGGGTGGTGTTTGGTCACAGGTTGGACCTGGAGATCTCTGAGGCCTTTACAGTTGGTTGTCAATATTTCACACGTCCTTCAGTGTGAATATTGGTTTCATTATCACTCAACGTTGGCCTGAAACCAGCTCAGTAGTACTTCCATGTTAAATGATCCAGCTTTATATTTAAAGATTCTCATTTTTGTAATTCATCTCACTAAACAATTTCTTATAAGTGTAACTTGAACAGAAGACATTGTAACACACTAATGGGCATATTAATTATTATATGTATTATAAAAATAATAACATATATATATAATCTATCCAAGGTAAGATTTTTATTCACTAACAACTTAGTTACACATTCAAGCTACCAAACAATGACCCATTGTTTAACACAGTTGGTATCATTGGGATATTCAATATTTTTTGTATTATTGAAAAGGTTCTGAATCTGAAGATTTGCACTCATAGTAAATAACTAATTGTGGCACCACCACAGCCTTACTTTCAATGCTTTTTCTCGTTTCTGATTACCTATTGAATAGTCTTGTTTCTGTTTTATAATTAAAGCAATAAAGGGCCATGACATTCTATTTCTTTCCTTCCTTGACATTCTCCCTCTGAGATTCTCGGAGGTGATTGCTGTTGACTCTGTATTTTGAAAGTATTTGGGCATATGAAGATGCAGATAAGTGCACAGTGTGATTTTCAAGATCTGGACAGTATTTCCTCTCTACTGGGAGGGAAAATGCTGGAAACTTTGGTTGGGGAAGTCATCATTACTTCAATCATTACTTACTAAGAAAAATCTTCATGATTCCTGATGCCTTTTGTTTTGCCTTGTTTAGAAAACAATTACAGCTGCTGAGCTCAGATCCTGGAATAAATCAATAGTGCAGCTGTTGTAGCTTGGCTGTTCTATACCAGCTGAGGGTTTGTTTCACCAAATGTAAACTCTTATTGCTGCTCTTACAATTGTGTGTCTCCTGCCCCTTGTTCAGATTTCAATTGACAGGTTCAGTGCAAAGTGGCTTAGAGCGCTCTGGTAACAAGAGTGGGCTCTGAGTAACACAGCATTTAAACTGACAGCTGACTTTGCAGAGCCAAACCAAATGGGAGAGGCATGGACAGAGACAGATAAATATAATAGATATAATAGAAATACATGATACTCTTATCTGCTGTCGATTTGCAGGAGCATCAATAGGCTTTAAGTTATAAAACACCTCATAGAGTTGCCTTAAACCCAATAATCATAAGCAGTTCATTAGAATCTATGATACTACAGACATTGTATTATAAACATTTATCAGTCCAGGTACAGATGACACATCCCTCACCTTGGTGAACACAGATTATGGAGGAAGAAAACAGCTTTAGCACAGCAAGAAAAACGTGCTGCTCTCATCAGGTGGAGCTTTGCAAGGCTGTAATACAGAGTTCTCTCACATCCATGCCCTCACCCTGCCACATGCCAGCCAAGGAGATGACCCTCCTATATTTTTACTGAGAAAAGAAGCTTATTCTTTGCATGGGTTTTTTTTTGTTACGTTGTGTTCTTTTGCCGTTCCCTCACCCAACTCCTGTACAAGTGTCACTTCCATGATGAGTTTTCCTGGCGAATGAGGAGTAAAATGTGTAGGCTCTCTGTAGCACAATGAAAGCATGCATTTTTTTTCAACTTATGCGTACGTAAGCCTTCTTTTGTGAATAAGACTCATAGGGTCAGATAATGTTTAAAGGGAAAGGCTTTATGTCTCTCAGGCCTGCATGTTTCCACATGGATGCTCCTACACACACACAGATTGAATTATGAACAGACCTATTAATGCTGGGATCACAAAAGGTCAAGTTTTGTCTTCTTTTACCTCTATTCAGGATTGCTTTTGAAAGGGAGGAAAAAAGGGATTTGCAGGGGAAAAAAAAAAAAGATTCACGATGAAGAATTTTACAGGTCTTTTTTTTTTTTCTGTCCTTTAGCAACATCTGGGAGTTGGAAAAAAAAAATCTTATTATGTAAAATAGACTCGGGGTATTGTATTACCAGATTTTAATATATCTCCTTTGGGTCACTTAGAGGGTTACCTAATGGAATGACCTGCAACATAAGGAAAAAAAAACACCAAAAAGAAACTCCAGGAAAATTTTCCTGCTACTATAATGGATGTATTTTTCTGAAGAAAAATCATAAAAATATTCCGAGAAAAAACTTTTTTTTTTTTTTTAATAATGGAAGTCTAGTTCCTAAAATATTTTCTCAGGGAAATCCTGCACTGAAATTGAACTATTCCTTCAGACTATTCATTTGAAAAGTTGTATTAAGCTTTAACATCCATGTCCACATCAAAGTGCTCTGCCAGATCTCATCATAAGTAATATTTATATTATTTTCACAAATGTCTTCGCTAGAAGAAAACCAAATGATCTTATTGAAGAATTCCTGCTGCTGTATTTTCATGTTCAATCTCCAGTAATGCGGAGTCATGAAATCACTCATACCTAAGCATATTTTCTCCTGTATTTTCTCTATAAAACGTGGTTGAGAGAACTGAGAGAACAGCAGATGCTTTTATAATAGCAAAAAGTTAACATTAGACCCTAAAGCTCTGCAATATTTTTGGCATCATTTTATGTATGTATTTTTGGATGAGTGCAAATACTTGCATATATGAATTTATAAGTACACCACTACTCACTTTTCTTAATGCTAAAAATGTATTGCAGTGTATTTATGCTTTGCTTATATTTGAAAAAGACTGTAAAAAATACCCTGGAGTAGAAAAATGCACAAGAGATGTAGAATTTTTGAGTGCGATTAAGGCTGGACATTAATCATAGAAGTTCAGAGAAACGAAAGGAAACTAAGAAAATGGAAGTGGTGATAAAAAATTAATAGCATTAATTGCATTAATAGCAAATGTGATTCACATTTGACATTATTTTTATAATTTAAGAATTACTGATTCAAAAATTGATTGTTGCTGCTCAGTAAAATCATCTAGGAATCCCTATAAGCTGGAATAAATGAGATTAATGGAAGGAAGTCAATTCTAGCACTGTATAAAATTAGGAAATAAAACAATAGCAAAATATTGTAATGCTGTTACATAAATACCATCATGTGAAATTTCATATTTTTTTTTCTGAAGGCATAGGAAAGAAAGCAGAAGTAAAAATACAACTGGTTAAAGCTTTGTCTTAAAAAAGAGTGGAAGTTTTTTATTTAAAGTAAAAATGAGAAGACTGTGGCTCAACTAGGATGAAAATAAAACAACATTATAAAATCCTCCATGCATAAAATAGTTATACAAGATGAATTTCAACAAAAGCAAAGCTTATTACATTTTTTTTCTTCTGAGAACTTAATGAAATTCTGGAACTCAATATTGCAAGTTACCATTGAGTCCTGTACCTTTGCTCTTTGAAAATAAGCACAAACTAAACAGATAATCCTTGTTATCCACTGCTTCAGAAAATCTAAGTTATTATAATGGGGGGTAAAACTGTGTAATAAGTCATTAACTTAGCAAGGCCAATTTTTCTTTAAAGGAGGTTTTGTAGCAGTGGTCAATGCTGGACTGGGCTGGATTGGGCACTACATGACAATGTTCATCTTTTTATTTAATACGCAGGTTTGGTGTTTTCATAATTGATATCTTTTACTAATAATGGAATAGAATAACAACTATCTAGTAATAAAGAAGAAGGATGTTCTGCCATTCAGGCCTTGATGGTGTCACTATGGTTTTCTGTGTATATGTACATATTTTGGAGCAAAATCATGGCATTGCCCGTGCAATACAAAGCTCTAACTCTTTAGTTGCCCTTCACATCCTATCCCAGTTATTTCTGCTAAGCCATTAAAACTAATGGTATATGTCATCTCATTTTCTCTAAGTTAGATGCACAACTACTTCTGAAAAATGTGTTTAGGAGCACAAATGGAGACAGCTAAAGGCATCAGTTCAAACGCACTGTGGTCCCAGTATTTTGTGTTTGTACGTGTCAAGTTTCCTTTTCCAACTAAAATAAAAAATTTGTTGTTTCTATACTGAAAAGTAACTCCTTAATTGTGGTCCTGTGTGTAAATTACATAACTGGTCTCTGCCTGGTAAGACTTAGCAACTGTGAAATCTGAAATTCTTCTGCAGCTGAAAGGTTTGAGAGCATTCGGGCTGGCTTTTTGTAAGTATCCCTCTTTTGAGCATCCTGCTGATGTCAGCCCTTTTTGAAGGCTAATTTTATTAGCATTTCTTAATGATTTACACAATCTAACATTATGGTGTTGATGATTGCACAGTTAACATGATTGAACATATTGAACAGCTCCAGGAATGTAAACTCTGAACTGTAACTTCGTGGTTACTGTGTCTGTCAAATATAAACACTGATCATTGGAAAGGCCACCTTTATTTTTTTTCAGAGGACATGTAAGGGTAATGTTGGTATTTAAATGAATGGCAGTGATGATTTTTTACTTTATTATGGTGTCTTCCATATTTCTTTGATTTGAAGCATTCTGTCTTCCCAAATTCATAAAGAATATATGTCTGGCTCTTATTGTAATGAGAATATGGCATGAAAGATGTGCAAAAACATTGAAAATATTTTAATGAAAGCCAATAGAATGCGTGCTAAATATAGTTAAATAAACATATAGATTATACACACAACTTCTGTGGGAGTTAGAGAACTACGCTTTTCTTTTTATTTCAATGTGTGCCATTTGTCCATGAATAAAGAGACTGTAAAATACAAATTCTGGAAATAATGTGTTTTTTCCAGTTATTAAAGATCATTTTAAGTGTATAATTACTGGTGATTTACGTGATTGTCTATAAAAGGCAAAATAAAGGGAAGGCAAACTGCTTATTCCCTGCATTTGCCCCTCTTAATTGTGTTTTTTTGCATATGGTTATACCTCTTTTTCCCTAGAGGCGCAGCCATACAATCAAAACACAACCATACATCACTATTAGAAACTCATTGACATATAGAAGTTACACATATGCGTTATGGGTCTTCCCCAACTTCGAACTGTAAACCTCCCACACTTTCTGCAGGTTTTTAAGGAAAAACCAGACAGGTGTGACATCAACCCGAGCTCCTCCCAGTCACCATTGTCATTTAACTGCTCCAGAGGTCACCTCGCTGAACTCCTCTCTTACAGGCTAAGGAGGAACTGAGGGGTTGTTGTAGCTCTCTATATAAACCAGAGCTTCCTGCAAACACGAGTCCACTGCAGGATTTACATCCAGGGAATGTTTCAATAAGCTAATATGGCCTCATGCCTTAATTAGTTTGGTAACATTGTGTATACCTTTATGAATTCTGAAATGTATTTTTTTTCAAAGTTCGGCTGTGTTTCTCATCATTTGGGAGGGTTTGTATTAGTTTCTAACTTGAAGTTGTTAAAATGTATGCTGTCAATTCATTTCATTAGTTTTTAAAGTCAGTGAACAGGATATATGTATATATGTAGTTAAACTCCTTTTTTGAAAGTTAAATTCTATGAAATTAAGCAACACTGCCTAGAAGACTTTTCTGCAACATTAAAAGGGCTGTTTGAAAATGTATAGTGTTCATAGAAGAGGGTATTAATACATCTGGGAAAACACACTCTAAAGTGTAATCAACCTTACCTTGCCAGACAAATATTCCAAGAAATTCCTTGATCAGTTGCATATCCCCTTTAGATGTGGATGTGTATATCCACTGTGACTGGTGGACAGGCTATGTGAGAGCTAAAAGAATTCAGGATGATTTTTGCACCACAAGGTTTGTTCCGCAGTGCCAAAACCAGGGTTAGATGGGGCCTGAGCAGCTCAGGTGAAGAGAAGGGGAGCACTTTGCTGGGTTTGGGTCAAGCTTTACGAACAGCTTGGAAGCACTTTTGGAATTTGCTGTCTTAACTTCCAGCTTAGCCTTCAGTTGCTTTAGCAGCTCCATCGCTATAATGGTAACTGAGTCTTGTTTCTGTAGCTGCGTTACATAACAGCAAAGATTGTGTTTTCTTCTGCTTTCTTTGCTCTTCCACAGGAAGAGAGTGGGTGAATATTCAAGTTTTAGGCATTAACTTGCCATAGGAAACAATGACTGCACTGAGTCCTGGGCATCTGTTATACACCTACAGGAAACCTATGCAATTCCTTGGTATCTCTCAGGAAATCATCTTCTAGGAAAACCAAGTTGTAAAAGCAGAATTTTCCCTTTTTGGATCACGGCATTTTGCTATGTTGTAAACTCTGGTAGTTTCAGCCTTTGTGTTTTTCATTTCTTGACTGGAGAAGACAAGAAGTTTCATGCAGGTCAGATTGTGCTGGTGTCGTTTGACAGCTGTTTGTGGTGAAGTCCCAGGAAAGCACTTACAGCTCAGTTGTTGTACGTGAGTGGGGAGATATTACAAAGCTGAATATTTAATCTTGAACACTCAGAAAATGAAGAGAACCTCCTCATTTCTGATGACAGTGCTTTATCTAAGCTGTGATAGAGAGTTTGGCCATTTGCTGCAATCAAAACTAATCCATAATCACAGGGTTTTTTCAATAGACATTCAGAATGAACTGTTGGCTGAAGCTAAAACACTTGTCTATCAATACACATTTAAGTTGCTAACTTTTATGTTTTCCTGAATTAATCAGTAAGAAAATGCTTTCTCCTTGCATGATTCAGGTTTCTGCTGTGCAAAGTGTAGCTGTTCCCCACGGCTGCTGATCCATCCAGGAGCTGCAATTCGGAATGCTTAGTATAGGTGGGTCTCCAGGTGCTGCTGGAAGCCGAATAAAAAGTCTGAGCTTGTATTTTGTTGGGATTTTTTATACGACTATTGGAAATTCTGGAACTTTTGGGGGAGCTTTAGATATTTTTGAGTATTCCATTTGCTTAGAGTAGCAAAATTTTTAGGTAAGTTGTAGAGTGGCCAGTGAAAGTAAGCCCTCTCCACCTCCTTGGATGGTGGAACTCTACTTCACGTGTCTTGAAGGCAGGCATCTAGTCATACAATATAGTGTATGTTTCTATAATTGTCAGTCATCTCGGATCGGTTTTTGGCTTTCTCAAGTTTGATATTGCTTCTAAATGTTTGAAAGAAAACCTTTTTAACACTGACTAGATCTTTTCTTGTAAGTTATATAAGTTTGAGAGTTACAGAAATGTTTTTTTGAAGTGCATCAATACTTCACTGAAAATAACTTATTTAATTTTTATTAAACACAACACTTGTGTGTATGTATTGGAATCTTACCTATCACAAAGATAGTTTTTATCTTGTATAAGTCACTTTTTTAATTAGAAAAAAAGGCCTTGCTTTTTAAATTTGGATGACTTTAGTGTACCTCTGTGTCACACCTGGTCTGAGTGTGGAGTGACTATTCTTAGAAAAATTTTGATGCTTTTTGTCAAAGCTTTTCTTTTTTTGTCAGGGGAAGGCTTCTAATCTCAAAACTGCAAAGGAAGAGTATCTGTCAGCAGGCAGAAAACTTCTTTTCATTGTTTTGTTTCTGTGAACATTTTAGTCTTCAGAAGACTTGAAATGATCAATAAGAAAAACATACCATTAAGTAATATTTCTGATTTTTACATTTATATTAGAACTGTAGTCTCTAGAGGTATTTAGGATGGGTATATTGTAATATGCTGAAATAGATTTTCACATTATGTGTAAGAAGCTCAGATTGAATCAAATATGTTTTACACAAACATCAGACTACACTTGTGGACTTATTTATAGACCACACTAAAACCTTTAATATGAGTAGAAATAGGTCTTGAGTAACTTTTGTTTGAAATATCATCTCTATGCTCAAGTTCAATCACAATTATTCTTTAGTTATGTTCCAATTATAAAGGCTTCTTCTATTAGACTTGCATTTTGCAACAGTCAGTCTCAACATGTGTTTTTCCAAAACTTTTTTCTCATGACAGTTTTTGCCACTTTCTCCACAGAAACTAAGGAAAGTCCCATATAAGGTTTATTCAAGGGGTTAACACCTCACAGGGTCCACTGCTTTAATGTTAAAAAGAAGAGGAGTGGGTGAGGAGATGTGGTTACACACAGAGCTGAGCGAGATGCTTATTTATTGGGTTTTGGTGCAATTTTGACCTCTGATTTATGGCTGTTTTTTTATGTCCTTGTTCTCCGGTTCATGGTTATTTCTTAGCATGTTACAAAATTGATGCAAGGTAAAAAGTTTATTTCATTGGGCGTTCCCCGTGCTCCCCTCCAGTAAATAATTGTCTAACCACTTCCCCGACACAGACACATCTGACTGCTCCTCTGAAATCGTCGTTGAATCGAGCATTGTGTATGTGCAGACTGACTCTTAATTAAATCACGTATGACCAAGCCGTGCCATAGGTAGAGAAGCACATTTTGTGGTTAAAACAAATAGATAAATGAGGAGTACAAGGCACAAAGCATTCCTGTCATAAGCCCTGGGCTGCACAGGCTGCTTTAATCCTTCCCTGCCTGCGCTCGCAGGTTGGAGCGTTCCGAAGCGCCAGTGCTTTCTCCTGTGGAATGCCAAGGCATTAGGTCATGTCTACAGGGAATACAGAGCCTGGATTGGAGAATATGGTTGGTTGACTCTGATTTGTGTATGAGGTGTTTTCTTTTGTATGACATTAAAGGACAATCATAGTTACACACAGAAATGCTAAAAATTACACATTTTGATGCTGGTTCAGGTGAATTCCAAACAGCCAGGAGTCCCAGGATATAGTACCAAGCTTTTTAGCTCTTTGTGAGGCAAGGTTTGCACTGCTTACCTGTGATTTTTCATTGAGAAGTGACATTATTTCACTGACAAAATTATTACATTGGCTATAAATTTTGCCTGGTGTTTCTCACTAATGGTCTGATTCTCCTCATTGACTACAACTGGAAAGTTCAATTCGGAGCACGAGCTGAAGGAACCTAGGCTTCCAGTTAAAAATGGAGTTATCTTTTTCTCATTTATTTTTTGGTTCAGAGATATGCACGTATAAATGTATGTATAGATTTATGTGTGGTGTGCACTTATTTAAAATAACAAACAGTCTACGTCCTGTTTTCATGCTTTCCAGTTCTGAAATATGCTGGAAGATTGTCAACTGCCCTTCGGGCTTGAATTTTCACTTTATCTCTGTAGTTAACTGTAAAGAATAAGCTTTGTGTGTGGTCTGTGTATCTGTTTTGACTTGTGCATTTCATCAAATAAGAAAGCTTTGTGTTGCAGCAGTTCTAGGTAACTTCAGTGTGCTTGCAGCACTGAGAATTAAATAAAGATGGGAACTGGAAGCAACTTGGCCAACTGGTTAATTTGAGAAGATTGAAGCCAATATCTCTTAAAAAGCCCCCGAACATAATATATGATTTCTAAGATTTTGATCTTGAACTAATTGTGATTAATGTAAAAACCCTTTTCAGAAAACTATCTCGATCTGGCCCTTAAACAAGTTTTACTTTAAATGATGTTTTTTTCTGTGAGAATGGTTTTAAACACAGTTATGCTCTGGATTAGTGCTGTTTTAAAGACTGCATGAAATATTTCAATTTTCTCCTGAATCAAAAAACACTCTGAAAATATATAAATTTTTGTTGTTCTTGTGTCACGTGGTCCTTAATATATATATAGAAAATAGAAATTTCTGAATAGATTAAGATCTGTCTAGCAGTAGATGGGTCCATTTATCTAATTTTGCTTCTTCCTGGGTGCTATGGTGTGAAGAGAAAATAGAGGTGTAGGAAAAAAAAGTTAAATTGGTGCAAATTAAGATTTGTTTTCCCTCTCTTAAAAGAATCCTCTTAGTATCTTCAAAGATAATGGTTATAGAGCTCTTGATATGCACATCATTGTAGCAATGAGAGTCTTATTTGATTCAGGTGCTTTGCCTGAAACACTCCTAAAGTCCTCTGCGTATAGTTTTTAACAGCTATAATATCTTCCCTCTGGAGGTGTCCCTTTGGATCACTTCGTCTTGGCTGCAGAAGATCCTGGATAAAGGTAGTCTTAAGCTGAGCACACCTTGTTTTTCAGCCTTAGCCCTGTCAGGTACTGAGATGTCCTAGTCTGAGGCGTGTCTTTTGTGAAGTGATGTGAAATAAAACCACCCTTTCCCTTACAGGGTGCAGGGAACTGAAATGTTTCATTTCTCATTTTGGTATCTTTTAAAAGCAAAAAAAAAAACCCCAAAACAAATAAGTGCAAAGAATGAGCATCCCAGTTATGAAAGTCAGTGCTGTGCACAGTGGTAATCCTTATATACAGAACATCTAAAAATGTCAGCATTTATAGGCTGATATTTGAAGCTCAGTGCTCATACAGAGAAAGCTCTGAATCTTGCATTGCTACAGTTGTTCTGCTGAAAACATCATTATGAAGTTTTTTCATATATAAAATATTAGTTGCTCTGAGCCTAAACTGTGAAATACAGAAATTAAAATCTGCAAAATATCTGATGGATTTAAGGAATGTCAGGCTTATGTAACTAACATACTTCAGGAAATTTTGTTCAAGACTATATCTTATAAACAAGAAGCCTCTTTATATTTGGGTTTTTTTTTTTCCCATACTTTACTGTAGTAATTTGTAAGGGAACTTAAGAATATTTCAATGCCACCTTTTGCTTTCAATAGCAATGTCTATGGAGCTTTCAGATCCCTCCTTAGTTTCTTGCAAGCCAAAAAATGTTGAGGTGCTTGGAGTTTCCCGGACTATGCCTATGCATGGCAAAGATTGACACAGAGACTCTGGAGAGCAAAGGAGTGGCTGCTGATGGTCCTGAAACACTCAGTGCAATCATGTTTGGCTGGATTGAGAGTGATCTGTAGCCTGAATGTCTCATTTGTGGTTGGGGAACATCAGATGTGTTGCAGCCACACGACATTCCACTAGGTTCTGTAGGAAAGGAATGCAGTTCCAAGACCGGTGGGTGAAATGGTGCATGGACAGTGCAGGTGGCCAGGAGACCTGCCTCAAAGGTGTTTCTCTAAATTAAAATGCTCATGTAGATGCAGCCAAAATGATCGTTGAGAGTTAATTGTTCTATTTTGCATCTTTAACTTGCATATATTTTTTCCAGGTATGTGAAGATGACAAAGGGACATGGGAAGTGCTTCTCTGTTAATAAAAAAGAATGGAGGATCAATCCAGAGCTATTTTGAAAAGGGTAAGTATATGACAACTTTTAATTCAAGTATTAGATCGTTCAGTATTAAGTGATTTTACGTTTTCACTCTGAAAAATTGGGCTCTTACAGCTTTGATTGGTGGCCACCAGGTCTTCCACAGGGATCAATGAGTAGGGCCTGGATCAGAGTGGGAGCGACCTCCCTGCAATTGGACACTTACCAGGTAGCGATGCCTGACTCAGACAGCTGAGATGCAGTGGTGACACTGATGTGCAGGAGCAATCCTCAGAGGAGCGGTGACAATAGCTCATAGCCCTGGTACAGGCTTGGGCTGGCATTCCTGCTCCGAGGCAGTTAGTGGACACAATGGACCAAGCTCCCATCAATGTGACTCTGAGTGAGAGAGCAGCTGATTTATCTCCTGCCCTGTTACCTTAGCTCATTCCTGACATAGCCAGCATATTTTGTGGTGAAAATGACGTGTAAAAAATCTCTTTATTCTATCCCTTGTCTAACTAGATGGTCATATAATATCACATGGTTAATTGATTTGAATTTTGTATCCAGATGTGAATGTGTTCAGTTTTGAAAAGGGTTGTATTTACTTTTTGTGCCTCTTCTGGTGACTGCTTTTACAAAAGTGAGACATTTTTTACACATTCATGATAACCATAGTACTTCCTTCTTTCATAGGACAGTTCTGATAGTCCTGACTATTCTGTACCTCGACTCTCCTGCAGAGAGGTCTTTGAACTGCAGATACATCACCAGTGCATTCACAAAGCTGGTCAGACTGCAGTTTCTGTGTAAACTTTCAAATTCTCTGTAAGAAGGTGTCTTTCCTTAATGAGAAGTTCATTGTCAGATGAGTTAAACAGTCTGGTTCCAGGGAAGCCTGGTAGAAGCTACCACCAATCTGATCTATGCTCAAGTATGAATACTGAAAAAATTGATTTACTGGATCCATTAAAGCTTTCAAATTTGGATCAAATTGCTCTGGCATCATTGAAACACCCTAATTCATAGTGATTTCTTGTTACGTGTTAAAAATTCAACGGCTTTGAAAAGATACGTTAAAAGCTGCCTCCATTCCTGGAGTTCTTTATTGAAAAATCTCTTTAATGACAATTTTCACTTTTCTTTCTGAGAGTAATTTTCAGTGGTGATAGTTTCTGGCAAACCACAAAAAATTGTCCAAAATTATTTTAAAATTGCATTCAGGGCTATATTCAAGCTTCAGTATAAACTAGTTATGAATGCAATTTTTTTTGTCAGTAGTTCTGTTTCATTCTTCTTCAGAATCAGGTGTCTACAGGAATATTTATTTCATTCAGGTCAAACTACTAAGTTGTTACTCTAAGTGACAGAAAACCCAGGTGATATGAAAAGTGACAGGTGAGACTTCCTATGTCAATTATCATAAACAACATGCACTAAATGAGATCTGTTGGAAGGAGGAAAATAATGTAATAAACACATACTGCAAGATATTTGAAAGCAACTTTGTGCTGTAATATCAGAAAAAATGTGGACCTATACTTTTAAAATCCTCTGTGATGGCTTGAACTCTTCATCCCTTCACCAGTGAGACTCTTTGTTTCACTCTGCCTGTCCCTACCCAGCAGAGATCCAGGGACAGGTTGTTACAGTGTTTGCAGAGTAGTTGATTGGTATTATCATAATTGTTTTAGTAAACAATTGTTATATGCCTGACTCCTGTAGCTTAATTTTATTTCTCTGAATTTAGATTAACCATTGAGAGCTTCACAACTAGTGCTATATTTATGTCCACAGCTGACCAACCTAGTGGCATTCTGCAATGGAGTGACTACCTCAGTGGGCAAGGGAAGGGCTACTAATGTAATTTATCTGGAATTCTGTAGAGCCTTTAACATGGATCCCCACAACCATCCCTCTCTCCAAATTGGAGAGATGGATTTGATGGGTGGCCTGTTAGGGAGATAAGGAATTGGCTGGATGGTCACATCTAGAGAGTAGTGGTTGATGACTGAGTCTTGATGGACATCAGAGACAAGTGGTGTCCCTCAGGGGTCTGTTTTGAGGCCAGTGTTATTTAGTATCTTCATTAATGACACATACAAAGGGATCAAGTGCACACAAAGTAAATTTGCAGATGACACCAAGCTGAGTGGTGACGAAGGATGAGATGGCATCCAGAGGGACCTGGACAAGCTCAAGAAGTGGCCCACAGGAATCTCATGAGGTTTAACAAGACCAAGTTCTGGTGCTGCACCTGGGTTGGGGCAGACCCTGGTTTTAATCCAGGCTGGGGGATGGACAGATCAAGAACAGCCCTGGGGAGAGGGACCTGGGGGCTGGACATGACCCAGCCATGTGCACTCACAGCCCAGAAAGCCAAACGTGTCCTGGGCTGCATCCAAAGCAGGGTGGGCAGCAGGGGAGGGAGGGGATTCTGCCCCTCTGCTCTGCTCTGGTGAGACCCACCTGCATTGCGCCCTCCAGCTCTGGGGTCCCAGCACAGGAAGGACATGGACTTCTTGGAGCGGGTCCAGAGGAGGCCGCCAAGGTGACTGGAGGGCTGGAGCACCTGTGAGGAAAGGCAGAGAAAATTGGGATTGTTCTGCCTGGAGAAGAAAAGGCTTTGGAGTGACCTAATTGCAGCCTCCCAGTACCTGAAGGGAGCCTACAAGAAAGATGGAGAGAGACTTCTGACAAGGGCATGTCAAAAGGAGAAGGGGAAATGGATTCAAACTGAAAGAAGGCAGGTGTAGATTAGATATTAGGAAGAAATTATTTACTGTGAGGTTTGCGAGGCACTGGAATAGTTTGCCCAGTGATGTTCCCGGTGCCCCATCCCTGAAGGTGTTCAAGGCCAGGCTGGATGGGGCTTTGAGCAACCTGGTCTAGTGAAAGTGTGCCTAACCATGGCAGGGAGTTGCAACGAGATGGTCTTTAAGGTCCCTTCCAACCCAAACAATTATGAGTCTATGATTCTATGAAATAAGAACCACCTGTCTGAGGTGACCTTTCCAAATCTTGCCTCTTTACTTGTGAATACTTCCAGAGATTATTCTGTGAAAATGCATATCTGTCAGATTCAATTAGTTTAATCCCAAATTGTTTCTTTTTGTCAATGTTTCACCATTGTTCAGTTTCTGTCACTGTTATCCATTTTTCAGCACAGTTTCCCCTTTGGTGTTTTACCAAGAATTTCACTACAGAAATTTTTAAACCTTACCACTGTTAACATCAATTCTGCCCTATCAATACTAGAAACAGTGTAAGTCTACTTTTTTAAGCCGTTATTGTCAGGCTTGTTTTAAGCAGATCTGCTCAATCACATTACATGGCACAAAACATCATGTGCTGAATTGTTACCACTACTCATTGCCAACAACATCTGGGTTTGCTAGGGCTGGGAATGGTGATGTGAAGGTCTGCACACTTAGACAAACCTGTTTAACTCTGAACAGAAACCCACCAAGAGCTCTGGAATACTTCTCCTATCTCAGTTAAAGGGCAGTGGCAAATTGCTTGGGCACTATTGAATCCTAAATTGTTCTATCTTTTTGGATAGAGAACAGGATGGCTGCACAGCATGCCCATGATGTGACATTAAGGTATATTTATGAATAAAGACTCCTTTCATATGAACACATTCAGATGCTGTAAGGTGCTGTTCATCATTCTGAGATGTTCAATGCAGAGACGAGAAAACCAAGAGGGGTGGCTGTGCTTGCAGTTTCGCCCAGTGATTCCTATATAAACCCCTATATCTACTCCAGGTACAATCCTTCCCTTGGAAAGACACCAGTGACTCTACAGCGTTTGTTTATTAAAGAATCCATTATTACCTACCTATTTAAGAAAAAAACCATACTTGCTGTTTTGTTTTTCAAATTATGCCTCATTTGTTCTACTTTTATCTGCTAGATTAAACAATTCTTTTTATAGAGAGTCAGTGCTTCACTCAATGCCAATGAAGCCCATGTTATTGGAGATGAACGATCCCACACTTTACTGGAGGAGTCTCTGGGGACAGACCGCTTGTTTCTCTTATTGAAACAACAGGCATTGCTACCTATGAGCCCTTTTGTTCCTGGAATCTGTGAGTTTATTAAAGTTCAAAAGAAATGTTATTTATTTATTTTCTCCACACATAAAAGCCACATAAAACAAGTTGTAAAAATAATTTAAAAAAGGACCCCTATGATCTTATTTACACTTTGATCTTTTCTTGATGGTTTCTTGAAGTTCATGTCAGCTTCTTTACTATTCCCTACATAACGTGCATTCTCTTTCACTGTGCTTCCTTCCTTTTACCAAGACACCCTTGATTTCCCCACATGGTTTGCTCAAACTCTTCTTGCTTTTGTTAACATTTTAACACTTACTTTTTCTGCTGTGAATGTGGAATTGAAAATGCTAAGTTTTGTCTAACAGGGAGACAAGAAGGCATTTGACAGTCCCCTATCTCCTACCACTGGGAAGTTATTTTTCCTTCTCTTCACCTATTTTCCATCATCTTGGAAAGAAAAAAGCTTCTTATTCTTTGATAATGGGTTATATTGGCAGATATAACTGTGGCACCTTTTTTCAATGTGTGTCTTATATCTCATTATTCCAATGTTTTCATCATAATCAGAATATAATCAATATTTTTTCAGGGAAATTACTTTTGCATTGAAATCTGTGCTACAATTCTCCTTATTTAAGAGACTGTGATGGCTGGTTGGGTTTTAATCTGCTGATGGAAATGAAGTTCCTCTGTGTAATCGGTTTATTCTCAATAGAGAGAGATAATGATCCAAATGCCTTGTTTATCCTAAAACCAACCTGAATTACCTCAGGTGGTTGCCTATCTCAACCTACAAATTGCAGAAATATCCTAAACAAATACCTGAGACTAGATTACTTAACTTTTAAAATCTCGTTTCTTCTATAGAAAGCAAGAACTCAAATTAGTGGCGGGAGTAGCTGTTGTGGTTACTGAAATTTAAATTGTCATGCCTCCGTGTTTTAACTGGATGGAGGAAAATGCTCTATCTATAAGTTGTTTTTTTTTTCCTTTATCTGCTTTACCTGATACGTAAATTAGTGGTTCAACTAAACTTAGAAATATGTTTATAGAAACCCTCAGATTTCAAATTAGAAGGCATTTTTTCTACAGGCTCAAAAGCATGTAAGATTAAGTGATCAATAAATGCTACTTCAACTATTAGGGTACTATCTTTATCTTTCCATGAGTAATCATTAGATACTTCAAATATTGATTTGGACTGATTAATATGGGTTAATTAATAGGTACTGAAATACCAAGACAACTGGCATAACAATCTGGAAAACATTGTTTGGTGTCTAGTTAATCTCCAAAATTTAATTTTCCATCATCACCTAAGTAGATTATTTAAAAATACAGAAGCTTATGTATGTGTGTGTACATATAACCCCCGTTCTTGATCTAAAATGCGAACTTTTACATAAGTAATATATCAATTTTATCTATTGTTCTACCTCACAATCCTTCCCTTTCCTTAGGATTTGTTCCCAGTGTGACTCCACTAGGTGTGGTTAGGAGGCAATTTAATGAGGTGGTAAGATAGAGTGTCAGTAGATATTATACATATACTATATAATATATTATATACATATACTTCAGTGACAAATGTGTTTAAATAGTCCCTGTCCTTGATACCTCATCCATATATTATTGCCTCCATCTCTCCTTTTCAGAAATAAACCCCAAATGATCAGTTTTCTAGCCTGCTTGATCACATGTCTAAATGAAGTTCTGAAGGTGAAGGTGTGAAGAACAGGTTAGAACAGCTATGTGAGCAACAGAGCAGGAGAGTGGATGGGAAATTGCTCCAGAACTGTGACCAAAGAAACACGAAATAGAAGTAACCTTGCTTCAAAAGTTAGCAGCGTTTGCAGAGAAATTGCTTTTTAGTCAGAAAAGAGTGGTGAAAGGAAAAGGATTTAAGATCCATAGGACCATAATGGAATCATAAAATCTATTGGGTTAGAAAGGACCTTAAAGATCATCTCGTTGCAACTCCCCTGTCATGGGCATCTTCCACTAGATGAGGCTGCTCAGAGCTCCATCCAACCTGGCCTTGAGCATTTCCAGGGATTGGGCAACCACGGCTTCTCTGGGCAACCTGTTCCAGTGTCTCATCACCCTCACAGCAAAGAGTTTCTTCCTAATAATTAATCTAAACCTACTCTCCTTCAGTTGAAAGCCATTACTCCTTGTAAAGTCCCTCCCCAGCTCTCTCGTAGCCCCTCTCAGTACTGGAAGGTGCCATAAGGTCTCCCTGGAGCCTTCTCTTCTCCAGGCTGAACAACCCCAGCACTCCCAGCCTGTTTCCAGAGGTGCTCCAGCCCTCTGAGCTCTCTGCCCCTTTTCTGGACTCGCTCCAGCAGGTCCGTGTCCTTCCACTGGGGACCCCGGAGCTGGACCCAGGTGGGATCCCACAGGGTCAGGGCAGAGGGGCAGGGTCCCCTCCCTCGCCCTGCTTTAGGATGCCCTTCGGAGAGTGCCGAGATGGCACTTTGTGTGCCGGTCCCGTGGGACGAGTCGTGCCCTGGGGATTCGCTGGGGATGTGCTGGGCAGGGCAGGTCTAGGGGCGCGGCCGGGGATGTTGAAGGATGCTGGGGATGTTGAAGGATGCCCGGCGGTGCTGAGCGATGCCCGGCGATGTTCCCGTGGGATGATCCAGCGGGATGCGGGCGGTCCTGCCGCGCCCCCTGCCGGAGCCGTCCGGCAGCGCTCCCATCCTGCTCCCTGCTCGCGGCATTCCCGGGAATTCGAAGGGAGTTTGTCCCGGCTGCGAAGCAACACCGCTTTATCAAAAACAGTCGCCTTCTTGGTTTATTTATCATTATTGCTGTCGGCTTCGGTGCTTAATGAGCTCCGAAGTGCCGCTCAGCCCTTCCCGCTCAGCTTCCTGCGGTAGGGGAAAAGGGCAGGGAATTAAACACCCGCTTTTATTCAAAAAGCATTTAAAAATTGGGTTTCTGGTGGTAGAGACCACAGGTAGGAGCTAAGTGTGCCTGCGGCTGTCAGCAGCGTCCTCGTTGTCAAACTAATGCGAGGGGAAGTTTGATAACCCCCAGGTAAAAGCCCTCTGATTTTTATTTTAAATTCCAATAAAATTTTAGAGGTCTTGTTTGAGGCAGGATTGTTTGCGGGATATGACATCTCTGTCTCTACTTTCTGTCTTAATGCCTTGTCATAGTTCTTGATGTCTGCCTGTCAGCACAGCGAGAGGGATTTTTTCATGTCTGAATAGTCACCTTAATGATAGCAGATGGAAACGCCACGGGGGGCCCGAGCCCATCACACTGTCATTGTCACAGGCTGCCCTGACCTGCTTCCACTCCTCTATTTTTTTGTCCCTTTTTAAAGGAGAAATGGATGGTAATTGAAAAGGATCTTAAGCAAGACTTAGGAAGCTGCAGACAACACGATTCCCCACTATCTCGCTCTGTTTTCACAAATAAAGTCTTAACCTCTTAAGCACCCATAAGAGTAGAAAGCAAGCTAAATTGGCAAAGCTTTATAAAGACTGGCCTACCAAAGCTTTTTCTTTTGCCTTCTTGGGATACATCCAAGCAGTGTTACATCCTTAGCGAGGTTGGCATGTGATTATTTCCTTAGATATATCCTTTATTTGCATAGAATTATCAGTTTCCTAGGGAAAAATGCATGTGAGCTATCAATTCATTGTTGTGCTATGTGTCTTGGTCATGCATGAAGTTATGCATATTGACAGGAAACTTCTAGGCTCATGTCTAAAACTACTTGGGAAGACTCAGGAATTCACTGTTGTGTGCTTTAGCATTTTAGGATTATTTTTATTAGGATTCTCTAGTCTGATTTGCAAAAACTGTGTTGTTACATTCAGTTAGAAATTAGATTTTGGTTTAGTAAAAATATTTCGCTACAAAAACCTTAAAATCATTACAGTTTTAAGAGAGTAGCATGTCAATGGAATAATAAAATAACATTTTAATAATATATGGACTTATGTTTAATATCACATAATACTAAAATATCCTTCATATCCCTAGAGAAAAATCAAAAGCTATCAGTTGTATTGGATCACAAGTAAACTTCAGAAAGCTGGGACTGTGATGTTTTACAGGCAAGGTACGAGTTCTGAGGCGTCAAGAACCTCTGTACATGGATTTGAATGTCCCTTCTGCTGCACAGAAATAATATTATTTTTCCATTTTAAATATTAGAATAGGTTTAAATTAAATTTTTTTAGCCCAAATACCTTTCATTATTCTAGTTTCTTAAATGTGTTTTATCAGCCTCAAAATGATTTAGTCATGCTCTGACTGAAATATATAAAGTGCTTTCTTAAGTTAGGATGGAATCATGCACTAATTATCTTCATTGTTCCTCAGAAGCTAAATAAAAATGAAGAATAGCATTAAAACTAGGTTAACTCCTTAAGATCTTGGATGAAAACAAGTTCAGGATGCCGGAGAAACAATGAAGTCAATTAAATGATTTTGCAGGGTATTCCATTTAAATGAAAAGGTCACACTATGAGATTGTGAGTCACTTGCTGCTTTGCTTTATTTATGTTGCTTTTGTTCTTTCTTTTTTTTCCCTTTATTTGTAGAATGACATTGAAATGCTTACATCTGATGAAATTAAATGTGTTAAGTGAGGATGCACTTTTGAAAAAGCTGCTGGGTACCTGTGTAAATCCTTAGGCAATGAGTTACCTTGGAAAGCCTGGCTGTTATCTGGATGTTTGACTGCACCAGTGATTGAGTTAATTGATTATTTTTTTCCTAAATGCCTGTACTAAATCTAGATTCTGTAACACTCTGGGTGAATTCAGAATCAATTAGAATTGGAAAGTACAGTAAAATTTACTCAGTGGTAAATCTTCCAGTCATTGTTTAGAAAAGATTCTAACTGAAATGTATTATACTTTTAATTTTACTTTCTTACTTCATACAAGCCAATTTGACTATTTCATATATCAGGATTGCTTTGGCTATTCTTATATCCATACTCAAATTATCAGCTTTAAACCAGCAAAATATATTAGTTCAAAATTCAGTGGAAAGCAGAAGATGGACTATTATGTGATTAATATTGAGTAGTTGCAGTACTCTGATTTCAAAAACAGTTTTGCTCACTCTCTCCCTCCTACTCTCATCAATCTATGATGGATTTACTTAGAAGGCAAGAAATGTATTGAGCAAATAACATTTTTTATTTTATACAACTTGTAAATTCACATTTTACATGTTTTACTGTGTTTCTTTTACTGTGTTATGAAGTTATATTTCAGTCCATTAAATCTTACTGTAAAATGAAACTGACAACTAATACTGGCTTATTTCACCACAGTTAATTAAAAGTGGGCTTGTTTGGTTTTTAAGTTAGGCTGTTTACTCAATTTCCCTGCAGTAAAAATCAAACACAACAAATAATCACAGGGAGGAAAAAAAGAGGATTTAAAAACAAACAAAAACCTTCCTTTTCCCAAAAACCCAAGAAGCTCCCAGAATATTTACTTTCTGATTATCTACCTGAAATATCCAGATCCACAACAGGAAAATAAATGCCAGTGTGGTGGAAATCCTTTAGGCACAAAAGACTATAAAATGTATGCAGTGGAAAATATTGAAGGAAAATAAATACAAGATTTTCTTTTTTCCAAATTTATCTGAATAATACTTATCCTTGCTATGACTTGCATCTGAAAATAACCAATGAATCTTTATGACAAGTCTCTTGCAATATCCTTTAATACAAAAAAAGAATAAATACATTGCTCCTACTTTTATTTTTGAATGGATTGAATATTTGCAGATATATAATTGTATCATAGGTCACTGGTCAGTAACTGTCTTCAATGGGTATTTCCTAATTGTATTCAGGTAAATAATCTTAAAATATGTATGATTTCCTAATATTTTATCTAAAGACATCTACAATGCTTACAAATCATGAATAGTAACCAACCTTTTTCATCAGTGTAAAGACCACCATATAGTTCAAATATCTCTCTTTCCAAAGGGTTCTTACTTCTGCCAGTAGAAATGTAGCACTGAAATATCAATCACATTGAATTATTCTCTATAACAGGTTAAAAAACACAAAAAGCTGGCTGCTGGGAGGGTGTCTGAGCTGGAAGTTCTCGAACCAACCCCAGCCAAGTGACTGTTTGGTTGTTGCTTTTGTGTCCAGCACATAAAAATGCAATACAAGGTGTTCATATTTCCTGTCTTAATTCACTCTGCAGAGTACTCATTGCCATGTGCACTGGCTCTGTGTACATAATCTCATTACTGGCTTTGCAGCTGCTTGATTTTACTCAAAGGTCAGCTTTGATGTTATTTCTATATCCAGGTCTCCCTTAAATCATGTTCTGAGGTTGACCTTTGACAGATGAACTGCAGCTGGAAACAGTGATGTTACAGTTTATTTATATAACTTTTCTGAATCCTAATTTTTATTTGCTGATTGGATGCGACAAGTGCATTAATTCCCAGTCTGTCAAAGTTCTCTGATATAATAGAATAATTGGGCTTAGAGGGAGTGGGGGGAAAGAGACTTAAAAAAAATTAAATCCTTGAAAAGCCTTTTCCCTGTTGGAGCTCATGGCTGGTAACGATGTAGCACAACATAACTAACTTTTATACCTGTTGAAACAATGAAAAACTGGTGATAAAGTAAACTTATTAAAGACTTCTCATAAGAGCATGTGTCCTACAATAAATGGGGATATCATCTCCATTCCTATTTGCAAAAGTTTAAAGGTTATTTCAACTGTGCTTACTGGAAATCGAGAAGAAAAGTCACACTTGTTTTGACATTTGCTAAAATGATTCTTAAGTAAAAACTGCCAACAGGCTGAACCAGAAGCATCCTGGGTTTCTAAATGCATTAAGATGTCATATGTGCACTTTTGTCCCTAGGATGAGCTCGATCCTGTAAGTGCCTGCACATCCAAGTTCAACGTTCAGCATTTGATTGGCTTCACTCAGCTTCAGGAGGATGCTTGTGTGGTCAGAACAGGCGGCCACAAATACACGTGCGTTTGCAGAATTGGCATCTGCATGAAATATTATTAAATGTACATATTGATTCTTAAGTACTAGCCAAGAAAATGGTTATCTACAACAATAATAACCTAAATTTATCTTTCTCAGGTCTTTCGTTGCTATGGCTCACTGGCTGGCTTTTTTAAAGGATAGCTGAGGTTTGCAGGAGCAAACTCTCTTTTTATACAATTATTTAACCTCATACTTGTGTGCATCTGGAACAAGTAGTCACAATGTTCACTTAGGTACAAATTAAACTTTTTGGTTTTGTCAAATAAAGAGGCAATTTATCCATAAGAGGCAGGTACTGAACTAGAACTGATAACCAAAATGGCATAAAGCAGTTATCTACTGTGAGTTGTGTGACTACCTCTGTATTTAACTGAGGTGAGCACACATTTGTAAAGAGCTATGAGTGGCATCCTAAACTCAGTTTCTCTGGAATTTCCTGCTTTGCACTGCATTTCTTATTTCTCTGCACTGGCTCAAGAGCTGGGTTGGCTCAGATGTGGATGTTCTGAAGGGAACTGAGCTGACCTTCACTTCTGTGGCTGTTCCTGACAACAGTGGAGAAACCAGCTGAGTTGTCTCAGAACGTAGGTGATTTTGGGTAAATTCCTGGCCACTGGAACTGTTGGTTCCCTTTCTTGGTGGGACTCAGGGAGGGTGCATGCAGAAGATGCCAGAGGTGATTAGTACTTCCCTAACTTGAAGACTTGAGTTTTACCCAACTTCTTTTTGGCAACAGAATAGTAATTTGCTCAAATTTCTTTTTTTTTTCTAAATAGTTGACTTAAACATTGTTTATTTGCTGTGCAGTGGTCTTATATTTTGTCAGCTCACAGTGATCTAATGTCTCTCAAAGAGACGGTTTTATGATCTAGAACATTTGAATATTCTTAAAGTAAATATATTATAAAATGACAGGAATAGATAATAGAGATTTAAACCCAGAAACTGTGCTTATATGTTCTGGCTTCGATATTAGAAAACAAGATGAAAGAATCCAACAGGTATACATCTGGAATGAGCACTACACTGTAAATTGTAATGTAGTATCTTCAAGAGGGACTCTTTACAGCTAAATTCAGGATAAAGGTGCTAGGTACAGTATGTTTTTATTCTCAGAAGCTTAAAGTTCAGTGAGGTACAGAAAATTCTAAGAGGATTACACTAAGAGGGGAAAAGGCTCAGACACATGTTCTGGATATATACACTTTAAAAATGTCTTCAGATTTAGGTATTAGAACTGAGCCCCTGGCTGTTACTTTTAATCTTTTATTGCCAAAGAAAACCTTTCCAGCAGAGGAGAATTCAGGATGTATAATCCTTGTGCATAAGCCTGGGATTGCAGCTAACCTTGACAATTACAGCCCGTTGTTCTTTTATCACTGAGAAAGATCATCTATAAACCAGCGAGGTGGGACAGACAGACATCAACTGATATAATCTCTCAGAATTTTATCAGCTGTTTTGTTGGGGGTTTTTTCCAGAGGGCTGAGGGGAGAGTCACTGTGGTTGGGTTTGGAGTTTTGTTTTGACAAGTAAGTGTTGCCCTTGTAGCGTTCAGCAGTCTATTTCTGCTGAGATTTTAGAAGCATTATTGTCTACCCTTCTGTGTTCTTGATCTTTTGCAGAATGTGGAATGATTTAAATTTCTCCCTAAAGGTTACTAGTTTCTTTCATTCTTGATGGGAAATTGTCAGTGTTTTGGTTAATTCAAGTCTGATTTTCCATCTTGCTGTTGCATTTTATGTATAACTATTCAATAGTCAGGGTACTTTGAATACAAGAAAACATAATAGATGAAAATAATTGAAACCCATTTATGAGTTAAACACAAAGACTTCAGCCCTTTACTATGAATGCTTCATCAAACCATTGTTATTAGAATGAATTTTTGTTAATATGAAAAAATAAGACTGATAAAACTTTGCCTACAGTTTTGATTTGACTGCACTGAAGTCTTTTGCCCTGGTATTTTTTAATATTACAAGGTTTCACTCAGCTAACTAGTGAAAAAACCCTTTTTATTCTCTTATTTACTATTCCTTTTTTTTTTTCTTTTTCTGTAGGCTTCTATTAGATGCATTTTATTCTTTTCTAAGTTTTACAAACTAATTTAGGAGAATCTGGTGTTTATCTTAAGAGAAAACTCTAAAGTGCCATAAAGGCACTGTGTCAGTAACGTGTGATACAATAGCTCTGCATGGCACAATAAAACAATCTCTGTAGTTTCTCATGCAGTTTGCAAACTTCACAAATTTTCCAGCTTTGTTTGCAGCTTTGACTGTTCTGTCTCAGCTAATTCCTCTGCAACTGACTCATGGGCTGCTAGTCTTGAACAAGCTGGACAATTATATAATGTTACTATAAAAATCTCTTACAATTACCTCTTTCTGTGAGTGCTACTTCTTACCAAGGGTTTCCATTTATGGAAAGGAGTCTGAACTTCCTTACATCTCGAGATCATGGGAGCCCTACCAGCTCTGCTCCCTGTAAGTGTGGATGGGGAGGTGTGAGGAAGGGAAATCCTTCTGATATTTCCATGGGGTGTGGGCTGTAGAAGGCTTGAAATGCCCATGGAAGGGAAGTCCTTCTGATATTTCCATGGGGTCTTGGCTGTAGAAGGCTTGAAATGCCCATGGAAGGCAGTGTGGAGAGCTGACTCTGCTTTCACTGGGTTTACATCCACACCGGATTTTGAGTATTTCTCTCACAACAACAATGGTGGATTTTGTCCTTCTTCGGAGCAGAAAAGGCTAAATGGATTTGAATTTCAAAGAGAATTGAATTTTTTGAATTTGGGATTTTATACTGTGGAGGAAAAATATTTTCTCAGGCTAAACCAGAAAAAAATAAATGATACACTTTAGTCTAATTGCAATGATATGAACTCTAGTTTCTTTAATTTTGCCAGTGCAATGATTGTAAAAGTCACCATCATGATCTTAAAATGCTTCTAGTGGAAATAAGCCTCTCACTTTTTCTTTTTTTTTTTTTTCATAAAAAATAGAAAAATAACTGACTAGCAGGTAATTCCTGAATGACAAAAGTAGGCAGCCTGTTCGAAGTTGCTGCTGCTCCTATCTCAGTTTAAGCTTTATTCACTTAAAATGCATCTTGACAACTCTTCAGATGTTCAGATAAATTACCAAGGTCAGTAAGTTTTCCTAGAGGAGGTTAAAGTTAGCACAGAGTTCCCTTGATTCTAGGATTCTAATTTCCAAATATTCCAAATATCTTTTGTTCAAAATCAGGATTTAATTACTAGATTTTTTTTTCCCTCTGTAATCCAGTCCTGTTTGACTGGAAAACAAAATGTAAGTTAGATTTTTCTTCTACATTTTCACATCATTTAGTTACTCTCACTTGCAGTCTGGAATTTTCCTAACTAAGTGATATTTTGAAACATCAGTAACTTGTCTCCTGCTGAGAATATGTTATTATCTGTATAGTTTTAATCATTCCAATTTTTATAGTATGAAGATAAGAAGCTTCTTACTATAAATTTCCTAAAGGTCATAAAAGTTTTAGAAAACCCCTTTGGAGGTTCTCAAGACCTGGAAGCACTAACCACTGATTCCAGGGTAGATGAACCCCTATGGTCCCTTGCAACATGAATGATTCTGTGCCTTAATATTTTTTATTTTGTTTTGGTTTTCACCAGAGCCTTACAAAGCATTTTATAGATGAAACATTTTCTAGACACATGATTGCTGAGGTGATCCTGCATTTCACTGTGGGCTTTCTACTCTGCTGGGATGGAAAGGGAGTGCAGCAGGTCCGTGTGGCACACCCTGAGCTGGACTGCCTGCCTGTCGAGAACCGGGGTAATTGTTGGCTGTTCTCCCAACTGGCAGCAGAGGGAGCGAATTCCAATCAGAGCTCATGTTCAAATTCTAGGGAGAAGGGACAAGATAGGCTCTTTGACACCAAGTTATTGGCTAGCAGGGAGTAACAGTTGTATTTCTTAGCAAGGACCCTGTTGGAGGTGATGGAAAATGGGGGAGAAACTACTATTGCTGCCCTCCTCTTGACTTCCCCTCGCTGAACAATGTAGCACCATCTGATGCCATAAACTGCAAATGCAAAGAACTCCATATGAATTCCTGAAGAAAAGGAGAAACTCGACTTAAGCCACTTTATCCTGCGCTTTAATTGAAAACAAATGTATTTAACCTTTTAGAAAGCTTGTAGAAGTCTTGGAATATGCCTTTGTGAATGTTAGTACAGCTTGGATTAAACAAAAGACTTGAGCACATTTAAAAAATATTTCTACATGAAAAACAGGCGATATTGCAGAATAAAATTAAAACAGTTGTGTGATTGACTTTTTAAAAAGTCTATTACGTGCCAGATGTTATTAAAACCTTGCTTAGCCCACAGTCAAATGCTGAAGACCTCTTACTGACGTTCTGGATACTAATTGCTTCCACCACATCATCTTTGTTGTGAAGCTTCTCCTCTTGATGAACGTAACCAGTCGCTGAATGCCAAATCAGCCCCACCAAGTTCAAGTCCAAGGTCTGGCAGCAACAGAACCTTTCCCCACTCATCCAGTCCGTCATCACATTGCCAACTTTGCTGCTCCAGGTGAACTCCTGGATGACGTGGGTGTGTCAGCAGGGAGCTGGGGACACTGAGCAGCACATCACTCAGCCAGCACAAGGAGCATTCACCCACTTAGCTGCTTCAGCCCGGGATAGTGTTCCACTAACTGTTATTTGGAGCTTTGAGATCTCTCAGGTGTCTGATCTGTCTGCGACGTGTGTACATGGCAAGTTATGTGTCTGTGTGATTTGCAGAGTTTAGCTAAACCCCAGCTTGTTTATTTCTGCTGTTAATAGATCTTTTTTGCTGATACACCTAAATGGGAACATTCTCCTCGTTCACCTCACATAACTCACTATCCAAAGTCTGTTCCTGAAATCTTGGTGAATGTGCTTTCTAAATGTACTATTTTTAGTTAAAATTTTTCTGGCATCTAAAGAGGGAGATTCACAATGCTCTAATTGGATTAGTTTTTAATAAGCCAGTCAAATCTGGTATTGATAGATTTTTGAAATGATATAAGCACAATCTTTTTTTTTTTGCCTTTTTTTCTTTAAAAAAAAAAAAGCATTTATTGAAGTGTCCAGTGTTACTGCAAAATTATTTAAGTACATTTTAGTAGACCCTTTATATAATCATGAATTTGTCTAAGAAAGAGTTTGTTTTGTTATACGGGTCATGTTAGAGCTCCAACACACATGATTAACAGCATAATGCCTCAATTCCTTCTTCAACTGTGTTTTCCATATCATGTTTGAGTAAGGACCAATGGTGTTTTTGTAATCAAAATGCTAATATTAGTGTTTAAAGGCTTCCCCCCACCTTATTTCAAGACACACGGGTCTCCCTTTGCACCCTAATACTCTGCTTAACTGAGGTTCGCCTGCCTTTTTACTGTGAAAACATGTATTTATTGAGTTATGCAAAGCAACTTATATACAATGCATGCAATCAGAAGCCAAAGTTGACCATGGGACCGTCAGAAGTTCATTTAAATCAGTCTGAAAGCTCCTTTGAATCCACTTAAAATGCTTCTGTATGGAAAGCTCAGGAAACTGGCATTTTTATGTTTTCCAGTATCTTCTGTCAGCTATTCAGGACAAACTTGTGATGTTTCCATTTCTGGTCTCAGGGAGCAGAAGGCAATGCAATACCCATGAAGTTCAGATACAAAACTTTCTCAGAATTTGTAAAATCATGTAGTCCAACTCTTGGATATGCTGCTGAAACATTTATTTTCACGCTTAATTAAGCAAAATAATGTTTTGCTGACATTCTACAGTACACAGGTAAACTTCAATTATCATTTGTTTATCCCTTGCTGTTCTGTTAGATAATGTTATCTGAAGTATTTTCAGGTATTGAGCTATATTTGTGCAGCAAATTTTTCTTAGAAATTGCAAATGATCTTTGCAGACTGACATTTTTCTAATGTTACTGCTTAATCAGTGGTTCAGAATGATTATTTATCATCATGTAGAAAAAAGGTACAAGCAGAAAATGTTCTTAGAAATACATAGAGAAAACCCACCAATATTCCACTAATAAACAGCTTTTAGTAGCATTTTCTGACTATAAGATTTAGGAAGGGCTGAAATTTGCAGTGTTGACAGTTGTCACTGATAATGTCCTTTATAAAACTATTCTCTTCATTGCTGATCTTTTCTTACTTTACAGTCAGTGTAGTGAAATGATGAAATACTGTAATGATATTATTACTATAGCCATGCCTATCTTCAAACAGGGTTTAATTAAAAAGTATTTTTGAGCTGTTGACTTGTTGACTTTTGTTTTTGGAAACAAAAGCAGTTCAAATTGAACTTTTGGCATGTTTAACCAGCGTTGTTTCAGACTTGGAATAAAACTTTATATTAGCTCAAAGTCTATAGATTTGTTGCAATCTTTGCAGTTCACTGAACTTTTTTTTTTTTTCCCTGTGCATACATATTTCAAGTAAACTCTGTAGTTATAACAAGTGACACGTTATGGACCCTAAATCGTTGCACTGTGAAATATGCACAGAAAAAGGACAAATGAAGATATCAAGGGTCTGTTCCATTTCTCACTGAACTGTAAAATGCCACCCTTGTTGTACAGCAGATCACTGGTTCTGAGCAGGGCTCATTGACTGCTAAGTTGTGGATAGTGTTTCACTTTCTGCAACTGTTAATATCCTGGGTTATCCAGGCATAATGACCTCTCTATTTGTGACACATTGTTGAATTTTCTGGTTCTTTTAACTTATTCAAACATTTTTTTTATTTTTTTTTTCCCTTTTCTCCATTCATGGTGAGCTGGAAGGACTCTGAATCGGGCTGTGGTTCAGAGCTGCCTCGCTGTTGGTCAGCCAATTACACTTGAAACCAGTGGTGGTGGCACATCTGTATGTGAATATAAACTTAAAAGGATGAAGTAAGGATATTCGACATCTGCACTAATTCTCCTTCCGTATAGGGTAATGCATGTATTCTGGATAATATTGGTACATCTGCAATATTGTTTGGTTTCATTAGTTCTAGTATACTAAGCAATCCATACTATAACAATCCACATTATGTTAGCTGACATTTGATATTTAAACCAGCTGGAATTAAATTCCAAATTTTTAACTAGACACTAGGTATTCATAATAATGCCTAAGGTATTAGATATTTTAAATATTGATAAAGATTTATATTTTAAGAACTTTGATACCTCAAAACATGAAAAGAGTACATCATCTGCTGTGCACGTTTCCTCTGGTCTGACAAGGATCTGAAGTGAGTGGAAGTGTACCATCTTAGCTCAGATTAGGACCCAAGACTATATTTTTAATTCTTCTATTTGTTCCCCACCAAAAGAACAGTGTTTAATTATTGTTATTTGCACAGTGTATTGTGCATAGCTCCAAGTTTACTCTGGCCCTGCAGAGAGCAAGTTGCATTTTGGGGGGCTGTTTTAGCTGCCTCCAACCATAAGTAGAATATGTTAGGTTTTGTATAAGTATTTTGTTTTTCTCCAACATTACTGGCTGTCTTCTCTGCTGTTTTCTATGCCTCACTCCCTCTTAAGATCTGTAAGTCTTGCCATACTTCGCTGACATAATAGAAAAAAATCCTTGCTACTTTCAGAGAACTTTGAAACACAGGCCCCATGCATTGAACAATATGGTGCATCTCATATTCAATACTGAGGACTTTTCTCCTGCTATCAGTTCATATTCCTGTCTCAATCACTGAGATGTTCTCAGAGTCTCTATTGGTAAATTGAGGGCTCTATGATGTGACTATTCAAAAAAAAAGATAGATATCTGTTTAGATATTGGTGCCAGTCTTCTATAGCCTTCAGGAGCCTGAAAAGAATCCTGTTATTGTCTTTCTATGTGGCTCCTGTAAAAGCACCTGCAAATATTTACAGCATGTGCTATAACCAGGCCTAGGGACCACAGAAGAGTCAAAGGGAAGGTCCCTTAATAAATTATACCTATTACCTTGTTCAGCATGACATCATTTGCTAAGATGGATGTGTTCCCAATGGCATAGCTCCAAGGGTCACTGTGCCTTTTATGCCTGGACTTTTCAGAGGAGAAATGACTGAATGGGATAGGATGAATGTTTTACTAGACCATTGGGCACATTGATTTTTATTTTCATGGATATGTAGATCAAATTGAAATAACCTAAAGGGGCTGATGTGATACCCTGGGACTGTTAGACATGTCAAGATTTGTAGTAAGTCTCTATATTTCTACTTCTTGGAACTCCCTGTAGAAAAATAGCGTGGGGTGTCATTGAGATCTGTCACTCGCTGACACTTAGGGGGAAAAATAACCCCTACCCATGCTAGACATTCCCTAGACATGTCCCAGATGAATAAGATTGTGTACTGAACCTAGTTTTGATTTATTTACATTTAAAGCAAGTGTTATGCAAGTCAGACACGCACAATGCTGGCTGGCTGATATATCCTTAAGCAACTGTCTGTATATTGGCATGTGAAGAATCCCTTCTTGCCTGATGTAGGACACTCCAGAAATGTGTTTTTGTAAACACCCTGAAACTACAGAGCAAGAACAGCTTCTATTTGAAGACTTGCTAAAATTGCGCTTATTTAAGCAACCTCTGTTCAACTGTCATGCTAAAAGCAAACTATTTATGCAACTATAAAATGTCAAAATTCATAGAGAATGAAGAAGTTTGGAAAACTGAAATGAAGAAGCAACAACAGCATAAATTAAACAATATTTGAAATTTGGACTTCTGAATTTGCCAGGAGATTTTAAAAGATTTTTTTATATGAATTTTTTTCACCCAAGGCTCAAAGAAAAATTATGTTATATGGGTTATTTAGATCTCAGAGAAAGTAGGAATATAAACTGCATTTTAAACATTTGGATCATAATTTTCCCTGTGCTGTTCCTTTTGCTTTTTTTGGAGCAGTTTTCAATTTTTAAAAAATGTGTCAATCTTAGGTAAAGATGAAGTTATCTTTATATCATACAAATCTAGCAGATCTGCCTGTGGAATATAAATTTAATTTTTTTGACTATCTGATTTTTGTTCAGCTGATATAGAAAACTTAAAATCTATCTAATGTTTTAGAGCTTGTCAGATTGACAGGGACATTGCAGTTCTTGTCTGACTGTCAGCAATACCTACTTTTGTCCTTCTTCTTAGCATGTACTGTTCCCAACTTTCATATCTGGCATAAAAACGTTGTTCAGTGTCTCCCTTTTAATATGTAAAGAAAGGTTGTTTATAGTGAAGAAGTGACCATGAGAAACTAATCACGGACAACTTAGTAATTTTACATAGTTTGAATCATGAGTTGATGCTCACCTTTTCCTTCAACTATAAATAACCAAAAATTTGGACCGGCTTTAAGGACTTTACTATGGGCTTTACATTCCAATATGCTAGACTTTCAAAGCTCCATAATATTTTTATTTTTTTTTGGTGAATCCTCAGAAATAGATACAGTTCTGATGTTGGAAATCAGGCTTAGATTATTTTTCAGGGAAACATGATCCTTTCTGATGTATTTATGGAGTATTTCTTTAATACAGATAGCAACATAAAATGTATATGCCCATATATATCTTTGGATTCACAAATAAAATAATATTTATGTATTATGAGAAAATGAATCTGGCTGGCAAACAGTCACCAGGGGTGCACCTCAAGGTTCAGTTCTAGGGCCAGTTGTGTTCCAGAACGTTATCAGTGATCCAGATGCAGGAGCTGAATGCACCACTGGCAAGTCTGCTGATGATACCTAAACTGGGATGTGACTCTCTTGGAGGATGAGGGACCTTGCAGAGGGCCCTAGACAGACTGGAGCATTGGGCAAGGGTTAATGGGATGGAATTTGGTGATTCTGCACCTGGGATGGAGTAACACTGGGCACAAGTTTAAACTGGCAGAGGAGTGGCTTGAGAGCAGCCCTGCAGACAGAGATCTGGGGGTGCTGGCCAGCTGCAGGTCAGTAGGAGCCAGCGGTGTGCCTGGGCAGCCAGGAGGGCAAACCCCATCCCAGGGGGCATCAAACACAGCTCGGCCATCGGGGAAAAGGAGGTGAGGTGTTTATTCCACTGAGTTCAGTGCTGGTGTGGCCTCACCTTGAGTGCTCGGGCAGTTCTGGGCCCTGCAAATTGGATGTGAAGGTGCCGGAATGCACCCAGAGAAGGTGGAAGGCTTGGAAGGGATCATGGAATCACTGAACACGCCAAGTTGGAAGGGACTCACAAGGAGTCCAACCCTTAGCCCTGCACAGGACCAACCCCAAGAGTCACACCATGTGTCTGAGAGCACTGTCCAAACGCTTCTGGAGCTCTGTCAGCCTCGGTGCTGTGCCCACTGCCCTGGGGAGCCTGTTCAGCGCCCAACCACCTTCTGGGGGAAGAACCTTTTACTAATATCAGCCTAAACCTCCCCTGACAAAACTTCAGGCCATTCTGACTTTGGGCTTGTCTAGATTGGAGAAAAGGAGGCTGAGGGGTGACCCTGTTGCTCTCCATAGTTTCCTGAGGAGGGTGAGAGGAGAGGGAGGTGCTGGTCTCTTCTCCCTGGGATCCGGTGATGTGTGGGAGTGGTTCAAAGCTGCGCCAGGGAGAGTTCAGACTTGACATTAGGAAGCATTTCTTTACCAAGAGGGTGGTCACACACTGGAAGTGGCTTCCCAGAGAGGTGGGCAATGCCCCAGGCCTGCCAGTGTCTAAGAGGTATTTGGACAATGCCCTTCATGATATGTTTTAACTTTCGGTCAGCCCTAAAGTTGTGAGGGAGTTATTGTAGGTCACTTCCAACAGATCCGATCCGATTTTCAGAAATCTTTTTTTCTCTTAATGAATGGGGTTTGGGTTCAAATTCTGTAAAAGATTAATGGCAGATGTAATGGTTTTTAAGCTGATTTAAAAATTCCAGTGTTATTGATAACATATACAGCTGGAAAATTGTTCTGCTTGAGGTAGTATTTCTGATTTGTGTTGCACTAGTATAAAAATTAATTCATTTTGACTCCAAAAAGTTTTCAGGTATGATTCATTTCCCATTCCTTTTATCCAACAGAATAAGCTGCAGGGGACTTAATTCTTTTCCACATCTTTATTTACTGCATTAGATGCTTATTCATGGTGTTAGCTTCAGAAATCAAGGGTTCTTTCCTGGCAAAATCATGCTATTTGAAGTGTAAATGCTGTTTTATGTGCTAATTTATTTTTCTGTTTTGGTAAAATGAGAGATAGCTCTTTGAATTACTCTTTTCATAACAGGAACAAGAACAGCGTCTCTCAACAGTGGGCTCAGGGAACACGGGCTCCATGTATTGCAAATATTGCATTTTTATGCCGGTTTGTTCTGTTAGTGCGTTCTCATTTTCTATATGAAGCCTTCAATGAATGATGCTTGCTGTTTTCATGCTCTGATATCACTCCATTATTTGGTGTTCATTGATACTTTTATAAATATTTTCCATTTAAGGAATAAATGGAAACATACTGCATTTTATTAAAACTTCTTTAAATTTCACACAACTTGTTCATAGTTTTTCTTGTGAATTTTGACTTTTATTTTGGTTTTAATGCTTTGTTTCTTGGTAATTGTAGTGCATATTTTTTTCATTTCAATTATGTAGTAAATTGTTCTTAATCTTTATTCTGTATAGTAATTTGTGGTATATGAGAGTCAGTGTTTAGAAGTGAGACAACTCTAAAAATAATTTCTAAGGAGCAATTGACATCTATTTTGAGTTGTTCCCTTCTCTGCCCTTATATATATATTTGTTAACAGAAGCTTAAAACATATTCTGGGGTAGAAATGAAGACCATTAAGCTCAGGCTTGGTTGCTAACACATTCTATTAACAGCTAACCAGCACAAAATACAAAAAATTCATTTATTGAACAGCATGGCAAAATTTAATAAATAATGAAAAGCTCTTTGAAGAAAGGAGTTACAGTCATCCTGTTTTATTGTAAATCATGCAACACCTTCGTGTAAACTTAGTGTGCTCTGGGGAGAGTTTTGAGATACTGTCCTTAGTGTAAGTATGAATGTGAAAATTGATTTCTTTTTTATATTTTTATATAAATGCTAAATTTAGAAACACCTGTCCCCCCAGTAAAGTAGAAAAAGTAATTGCAATAGAGGAGTTTTTGTTCAAAATAATATTGCATTACTGTTTAGTTGTCCCCACTCTTGCATAGTGAAAGAAAACAGTCCTTTTAAAGTAGATTGTTGATTAAAATAAAACATGTTTTCCCCGAAAAATAAATTTCTGAGATGTTCTTTTCCAGTTCACTTGGTCAGATCAGGTGTTTAAAGGGCAATGAAAACATGGATGGTGTGAGGGCAATGATCAGCATACGGTGCTGGGAGAGGTGGATTCTTACCCCCATCAGCCTTGTTATCTTCAAATAAATAAATAACAAGTGTTTTTTCATTAGCATACCAGCGGGTTCTATCCGGTGAGTCATGCAGCTGATGATTCCTTAAATTGTGCCTTTTTCTGATCACTTGGACACTTTGAAGACATTCAGAGACCTGCTGGGAATATCTGCAGTGTTATATATCCTTAACCTCGGGCAACCTGCAGAGCAAGTGTCCGGTGGGAAGTCAGTAAGAGACACTCCACTCCAACACCGGCCCTCTCCTTTCACCTGGGCACTGGATTAGACTCTATTACTCACACAATTCCAATGTTCCCACTGCTTTGCCTGTTACCTGGAATTACGCTAGAATGATCCAGATCGTCAATAAGTAAAAAATTGCCAGCAGTACAATTCTTTATTTTTCTATGCGTGCTGATTGTTATTTATGAACAAAATATTGCAATTTACATATAAAGAGGAGAGAGATTTTCTAAAGTTTCTGAGAGTTAATGACTGTAATGCTGGTTCTGGTCTGAAGTCCTTTTTATCAGCAGAAAATACTAGTAGTTAGCAGCAAGTCTCTTTGGAAAATGGTGTATTTCTCCACATATTTTACATTCCCTTTATCTGTAGTGTCATGTTATTTTAAGTTGCAGCATATGTAGGCCAACAAAAGCTGACATAAAGGAAAGCAGCATAATGCAGTGCAATGATATGTGACACACACAGATTGAGAAGGAAACTCACTTTCTTGGAATTAATACCTTTTCCTTATTGTGTTTGCCATTAACATACTCTCCTCCACGCACACACCCTCCCTCCCCTCTGCAGTCAAGGCGTTCTTTATTTATGTCAGAAAATACTGGCTTGTTTGGAATAAAAGCCCAGTAAAATCATCAATTATTTTTTGAGATGTTGATTCATAATTCAATACTGATATTGCTTTCCTGAGTCACAAACTATTCTTATGCAGAGGCAATAAGTTAACCTTGATATTTTTGCCTTACACTTTAATTAATAAATTAATATTTAACCTTATCCATATTCATGAAAGGTCAAGCTACATTCTCTTATTCATGTGAACCTTACGGACAACTTAAAAAAGAAGGGTAAGCCAATAAAAAAGTAAGCTTAAAAATAAATGAAATTATAAGTCAAAATCAATTCTAGGGAGAACTTGTTATTTAAAGCAATGGAACCCTAGTTCATTATTCATGCAGTCAAGTCTGAAAAAGAGACCACAAATTTAAGTGAGTGTATTTTGTCAGAATTAAAAAGCTGATGGAACTATGAAGTAAGAGATAAAAGTTTCATAATATATTGTCTATACAAGTTGATAAACAGCAGGATAGTTACAGTTATTGATTGGTGAAGAATTTTTTTCCTTAAGAAATAAAAGCACCCCACTGTTTATTGTATTCTTGCTATTGAAGGGATTTATTTTAAAGGAAAATATAAGTTGTCCTAAATTGAAAATAACAGCACTCATGGGAAAAATCTGAGAGAAGGCTCAAGAAAAAGTCATGCAACCAACACTAAAACTGGAACTTAATTGTTACTGTCCAGTACAAATCAAGATCAAAAGAATTAAATATTTTAAAATCATTCACTATTCTTCAGAGACAAGCAAAACAGTCTTCTCAGAACTCAAAGGCAGGTTTCAGTTTTGGCACTTTGCTTTCCACTTGAGCTTAGGAGTTTCACTGAATCTATGGGATGCCCATTCAGAATTGGCTTTGGAAAACATTCCCAAGTGCTTAAATACTGTGGTACTACCTGCCTTATAAATGAAATTGCTTTTGTTTATTCACTAATGAGTGATGAACAGAAAAATACGACTTGTACTTGTGGGACACTTCATTCTGTGACGGCAAGGTTTTAACAGATTATTGATTTCCATTTGTTACATGTCGAAGTATTTTAATAGTTCCTTGTTTGGGTCTAATTTAATCTAGTTAATAGCTGTGTATTTCCTGTTAAGAAATAGTAGAGGTGCTCACAGAACTTAAAACTAAAATTTTCAGTATAAATAAAAGTATTTTCTATAAATAAAGATTCTGTCCATTTCAGCACAAAGGCAGCAGAAAGACTACCTGAGAAACTGCCACTCACTCATTTCGCAGACTGAGCTAAAGAAATAAAATTGATCGTACTACCATGGTATGAGATCTGGATTTTATAAGGTTAAGCAGATGAGATGTTAATGTCTCAAATTCAACAGATTGTATTATTTAAGTTGCAGTTGTTTGGTTTTACATTTGCAGCATTTTGCCACGTGAGCAAGGATCAAAAGAGTATTAAGAAGGCAAACTGGCTTCACTAATGAATTAAAACAGTAAAATTTTCTCTTGTTTCAAAACCATCAAGAAAGTCTTTTCTGTATGTGATGTGTCTTGATTTCAGAATACGCTGGTTTTAAGTTCTTATAATATATGGGAACAAGAACCAAAATGAACCTGTATTTTAACAGTTACCTTGAGGCAGGGATACAAAATTTTGTTTCTACAGATTTATAACAATTTTCATTTTGAGAGCTCTTGGTCTTTATTCTTACAAGATTCAAATATTTTTTTTTAGTGCATATAAAAAGGTCATTATCTAACACTGACTTTGAAAACTTAGCGAAACACAAAGTTATCTCCACGCAGGAACTCTCGTGACATTGGGTCCATCCACAGCCGCTTTTCCCATTGTTCCCTGGTGTTTAGACTGTTGGGATTCTGCTGATGTTGCTGATGTTTTTCTTCATTATTCCTCTGCCTTTGTCCTTTCCTACAGGCTTACCCTGAGTTTGTCCTGACCTACCTAGAGGAACTAAATGAAAGAGAGGAGGTGACCCAGACAGAAAACCGTATTCACCATGGGGCCTGGTCTGCAGCTCATCAGGAGATAGACAGCAGCTCAGCAGAAGAGGTCACAGTATTAAGCCAGAGGCAGGTCAGAGACAGTCCTTTCAAAAACACGTTTTGAAAAGAGAAATATCAGCGTGGAAGTCAGCTTATTTCCTTAAAAAAATAGCCCATTTGTTTTCTTAATTTAATATTTATACAATAGGCAAATAATAGTTATATACAGGATTATAAATAAATAAAAAGCTGTTTGTATTTCTGTCTTAGAACAGTTCCTGCTTGTAGCCCATGTAGGATGGATTTTTGAAATTTTCTATGTGGAAAAACTCGAGGAAGGAAGAGAAACAAACAAACAAACAAACAAAAAAATCACTACATCTCCAGATTTATGCCTCTTGATGCATCTTGACATAGCTATTTGTATTTCTGACATTTTCTGCTAATCAACAGCCTTGCTTGAAAAAGTAGACACACATTATTTTAATTAGCGATATATAAATTACATGGTTGTACTTTCCTCTCTTAGGTTCCGCAAAAAAATGTCAGCAACCCCAATGAGAAACAACTTTCAGGACCTTTGGACGCCCATTTAATGCCTGCAGATGCCCTGGGGGAGACTACACAGCTGACAGTGGCACTGGTGAGGAAACTGGAAGCGAAACATCCTAAGGCCTCAGCTCAAAGGTAAGCCACTGACAGAACTGATATTTATTGTTCAATGACATTAGATGTTTTCCTTCAGTTTCATGTAAGATTGATTTCCTGGATATTATTGAAATATCTCAGAAAGCCTCTGGCTGAGAAGCAAACGGGGATTTTGACCAAAATTAATGAAAAGGGGTGACATTTATCTGCTTCTCTTTTTTTATTTTTATTTTTTTTATTTTTTTATTTTGAAGATTGATGGGGATGATGTTTGGTAGCAATTGCAAGTTTACTTTTAAATTTTTTATCTGCAAACCTCACATCATGCAAGTTACATAAGGAAATGGGACTCATATCAACATTCTGACATATTTTGTGCCACAAGACTTAAATCTGAATGGTAAAGGTTTTGTTAGAAAGCTGAAAGTAGTGTTGAGCCAAAATATTGGGTGAAAGTCACTTTCAATGTAGGACTGTGTTTTAATTTCAGTAAAAGGTAAAGAGTAATGCTGGTAATTGCTTCTACTTAGACCTGGCAGTAGACTTTGCCTCTCTTTAGATAACTGAAACTGGCTTTTACAAATGGCATTTGGCTAGTTATTTTTGAGGCTTTGATTATTTTTAGATCAAGACATTAAAAATGAACCTCCCATTCAGATGGAAGACCACAAGACATCACTTGCTATTGGGATTAAAGTCGAACTCATTAATGTTGTTACTAGTGACAATAAATTAATGACATTAATTTGCTAGACTAGAGTTTCAGGTGTTTCCTTTATAACAATATTTTACAAATATTTACTCTTTCAGTACTCTCAAACGTGCCTGGAGACTGTGACATGACTGAGGTATCTGAAGGTTTTGGCTATTCTCAGCTTTTGGAGAGCTGCATAGCTAGAGGTGGGTTACCTGTATTTTGGAGAGTTTTATTTTATATTTGATGAATCAAATAACTCCAGAGCTTTGTTAAAAATAAATTATTTAACTACTAGTGGGTGCTCTTGTATGTTTAAAATGTAAATTTGAGTACTGAAATTAATATTGACTGTACTGGCTCTTTCTAAAGATGCCATCTGGAATGTAACATGAGGATTTATCCAACATAACTTGCTATATAGTGGTTTGAGTATTAATTGTTATGCTGTAAGTAATGTGATGTCAAGGTCTCTACAAAGTATTTAACTTCATTTAAGTACAATGAAATAAGTGAATTTCAACTAAATGTCTGTGCTTTTAGCTTCAGATAACAGGACATAAATATTAAATTAAAAGTCTCTTCTTGCAGAACAAACACCTTTGATTTAGAAAGCTGTCTGCAGTCAAGATCTCCCCACCAAAAGCGGAGTTATGCAGTCTAAAGCACTTTCCTGAATTTGAATTAAATATAGAAAAATACATTTTAATACCAAAAGAACACTATTTTACTGTCAGAAATATTTGGCATTAAATAGCAATTATAACTAATTCAAAACTGCAGTTACCTCTGTTATGGGAGGTACTAAGTGATTTAAATTCTCTTTTGCTGCACTTTCTCACTAGGCTGTGATAAGTACTAATGTCTTCTGTTCAACAGCTGCCACATCCCACTCTGTAGTTCGTAGAATCCTTTCAGTGACTGAAAGGTGATGTGAGATTAGGAGACAGGGCTTTATCTTCTGTGATTTGAAAAGCTGTTCAATTTCCAAGTAGCAACAAAATTTGCCTTCCTTTACAAAATAACATGAAAAACTGTCATAAGTGCAAATGAGGTATGATTTGTGTGTTAGAGGAAAATGTATCTCTGTGTCCTAGGATTTTCAGTTTCAGTTGGCCCAGATATATGACACGATAAAGGGATGTTTATGATCACTGTTCCTCCAAAGTTCAACTGGTCTTTATGAAACTCTTTTGGTTAATGGCCCTACTCAACACATTTGCAGAACTTCGTAAAACTTTGGCTTACTGAGAGGGATGGAAAGAGATTCAGCTGCCCAGACATAGGTGTAGGGTAATTTTTAGGTGTTAAAGGGTTTATCACCAGGCTTCCAGCTGCTTTGGATTGCTGCATGGCTCCTGCCAGTCCTGTGATGCATTTGTGAGAACTATGCAGATCCTTTGGGTACGTTGGCAGTCTCAAATACTGTGTCCCTTTTTAAGCTATCGAGTCCTGATGGAATCATAGAATGTTCTGAGGTGGAAGGACCCACAAGGATCATCAGGTCCCACTCTTAAGAACCTACGGAGATCAAACCCACCTTCCATATTTTGTTTTCCAGCTTAGTTTTGTAGGAATATGCACTTCAGACATGTCACTCTGTTTTTCTGGTTCAGTTTCTGAGAAACAGTCACACTTTGGTGGTGAGCCAGAACAGCATGAAGACAGACAAAGAAAACCCTTTTCATAAGGCTCTCCCTACCACATCCTATAGGATAAGGTTAAGTGTCAAAGAGTATGGTTAGCTAGATTGCAAGCTTGTCTATTTGCATAATCTTCCTGCTTTCAGACTTCCTTTCCTTATTTATTTTTGCTGGCTGAAGGCTGCAGTCAGCCCCTTCCTTACATGCACATTATCCTATGACATGTGTTAGTATGGATGACAATGAAAGAAATGTGCCTTATCTTAGCGGTCTTGGTAAGTCCTTAGTATCTTGGAGGACACCTTATTCAGTGTTCTTTCCAGTGTTGGGTTTTTTTAATGCATCTCATACTTTTAACAATTTGCATGACACATGACACCTGTAAGACAGAAAAACTTGAACCTCATCTCTGTTTTACCTGACTGAATCCCTGAGTCTTTATGTGGAAACTGAAATACTTCCACATTCCAGAAAATGCTCTTGGGGAAAAAATGACAAGTATTACCCCAAACAGACCAAAATCCAATGCAAGGTAGTTTCTAGACGTGGAGGATTCAAGCTGCTGAGAAGAGGTGGTTTTTAGGAAAAGGATGAGCCGAGTGAGCAGTGAGCTGTGCCACTGTGACTGACTCCCCTCAGTGCACAAGAACTAATGACTTAACTAAGTGACTAACGACCACTGATTCCCTTCCCATCTTTATTCTCATTCTCACTGTTCATGTATGGGAAACAGCTAATCTGTTGCCTCTTTCACTCAAAAATTGTTCATAATGGACACTTTTATAAAGAAATGACCTGTTATTATCTTTTCCTGGGCCAAGATAATGACTTAATGTTTTAGGTGTTGCCTTGTGGAAATGTAACCCCTGTAACTTCTGGCAGTGTTTTAAATTGCTTCTCTCATTGTTGTATTACACATCGGGCACAACCAGGAAAGTAAGAGTGCGCTCTTGCATCAGCTGTAACAGATTTGTGGTGTTCTGGCAACACCTTCCATTTGTGAATTGTTCCTTTAAAAGGTACTGGTCACATTTCTCCAATTAATCACCTGCTTTAACACAGTTTTAAAACTTGCTTTCAGGCCTTATCGGATCACTTTGTTTCCATAAGTAAGCTTGATTTCACAAGTTTCTGAATAAATTTGGTCTCTAATCCAGATATGCATTTGAGTATGCTCCAAGTTAAGTACATGCTAGGTACAAGCATTCTTGGATCGGAGTCAGAATGCTTATGACCTTGTCATATTTAATACTAAGACAGATGCATCCGGGACACTTGGTTTCATTTTAATTTTTCTGAATCACTTGGGCAAATTCAGTTATTCCGTTTTTGTAAGACTTACTAGTGTAGGAAAAATGACTAAGGAATACCCCTGTGGAGATGGAAATGTTCTTCCCCTTCTGTTGTTTGTTATAGCTAAGGAAATGCTCGACCTTGATTCTTCATACACTGTTCATTCATTCTAAATTCCATGTGGGGTAAACATAAGTAAAAGTCATAATCTACATCTGTATTGTAATTGATTACTCCGTGAAGACAGATGAGAATGTATTAGAAACACTTATTCATTACTGGATTATTTTAAAAATCTATTTATATATTACATATTTCACAAAAAAAAATGATTTGAACTGTATTTTCTGCATTTTAAAAGTCTGTATTCCCTTTAAGTATCCCCTCAGATTTCTATTTGTGGGAAGTCCTCTCTGGTAAAAACATCTTTTCAATAAGTTGCAATGATTTTTCATGATAGAACTGCCATGTAAGTGTTCTAAAGGTTAAAGTTTGAATTGTGACAAATTAGCTTTCATTATCTGCTTTAATCACATCTTGACAAAATTATCCTCATAGCTGCATCTGCTGCAGATACAAATCCAGCTCTCTGCTCATCACGGAGAGGAAATTCATGTGAAAATGAAAGGAAGGTATAATTCATAAGGCATTCCCATTTTCAGAAAGCATTAGAAGATACTTGTTTACATCAGTATTCCAGCTGGAGCAGCTTACCTTCCTTTAACTGGAGTAAGGACTGGGGGGCTGAGCGGGTGTGGGGAAGTTTGTAGCAGCCGACAAAGCATGGTGACCCAGCTTGTCACCCAGTGACCTGTGAGAAGGAAATAATGAACTGTGAGTAGCTGTCATCTTAACTCCTTCTGACAGTTTGGCTATGGGCACATCTGTGTTAGTTGCATGGAAAGGCCTTTGTTGTTTTCCCACTAGTGACTTTGCAGACCGCTGTGGGGTTTGCTGGCTGCCCTGCTCCTACACTTCCCCTCCTTTTTCAGTAGTAAGAGCAGCTGCCACTGATAGAGCTGACATTTCTTTTAATGATTTACTTGGCATTTATACCATTAAAACCCAAGAAATTAGATTGAAATACAGCAATCAGTCATATTGCAAATGAAAATATTCTCGATAACCATGTAGAATCTGTTGCAAGTATTCACATAATCACTGTCTGCACAACTTGCAGCAGTGTTCTATGTCTGTTGATACCCTTCCATCCTAATACCTCGCCATGCTTAAATATTTTGGGTGAAATATTGAGTCTTATGGTAATAACATTTTAAATAATCCAGTGTGCAATGAAACTAGGCAGCTTTTCATGGCTAAATGATATATTACTAAATAAACAAGCAGCCTCCCCCACTTATTTATTATTATAGGAAACTATTGCTTCCTTTTACAGATCGACCAAAGGCTGCCTGTCTTTTCTGGTACACTGGTGCTAAATCTTGAGTAGCTTTGCTTACATTATTAGCATTTTCAACTAGGAACATGTCAAATACAGGCATGCCTGCTTTCATAATAGGGTTCTCAGCTGATTTGTGAAAGATGATTGTTAAGAATATCTTGAAATCGTGACTTATGAAAAATAATGACTAAAAAATTACCTAAAACCTCTAAAGCTATCTATTTCAAAAAAAGTTTTTACGTGGTTGATAAACCTTATTGCTTTTGAATTCTAATATACTTGAAGTAGGTTGGTTCAAATTACTTGAATAGCTGAATATTCAAAGCTGCACTCAGTAGACTGAGAGTACATCCTGCTGAATCTGATATTATTTTAGTGCTAATTGTTTTGCTGCTGTAGGTTTTGGGGAGCTTAAATTTACTTCTCTTTTTTATCCATCCTTAGCTTTTTCATGCTCCAGGTTCAAGCTGTACTGGACAGTGTTCACGTGCAAGTGAAAAAAAACTTATATTTTAACTCTGAGGACACAGATTTCTGAATTTGCTCCTCTGAGGGCTGTAGAACTGCCTGCAACCTGATCTAGGATGGAGGTCACAGTCCCTTGCCTAATTATGAGGTGATGGGGCCATTAGATACACATAACAATGGGTCCTGTTGCTCCATTTTTGCTCTATCACTAGTGCAGTCCTCTGTCCTTTGTGATTTAAAAATGCTGCAAAGACTTGTGGTGAACAGGAGACGTGCAAATACAGCACAATTCTCTGTCCTGTCATCTCTAGTTCAGAGAAGCATTGCGGGTGCCTTCTGAATCCATGTTTACACATCTGTGTAACATGAAATCAGCCAAAAAACCCCCAAACGACCAAACCCAAAACAAAACCAAGCATTTTCCTGAGTGCCAGTGCTGCTGTTCTAATCACAATGAGATACTGAGGATGTGAAAAAAGATTGGGTGTTCCCTGAGTAGATATGAAATCTCTTTATTTATACACTTAAAGCACACATGAGTTAGGTGGAGAAGATGCTGAGGGAGAAGGTGACCAGTCCAAGTTTGTTTCGAGGTGGCTGGTGGGGTCAGCATGCTCCAAAGGGATGCTTTAGTTCCCTGACCGGTACCTGCTGGCCCAAGGCATCTCAGCTGCCAATTCTTTGTCTCCATGCAGTGTGTGGCTCCTGGACATGAGGAAAGGCTCAGTGGTCCTTGTGCCATGAAGTTGCAGAGAAACATCCACCAGATTTAAGAACTTGCTTATTCTATGCAGAGAAATTGCCCTGCTATCATATTTATTTATGTGCACCTGCATGCATTTAAGGCAGTTTTGCTAGTTAAAGGCAAAGGCATTGTTTTTCTTTCTAAACTACTGTTTAAAAATAATTACAATATGTATTAATACATATTGAAAAGGTTGCAGAGGCGGGGGCCCTCAACTTTTGCACATTTTGACACTTTCATTTGGAAACCCTATCCGTTTTTTTCACAGCTTGTTAATATTCTTTTGAGTTGGGACTCCAATAGGCCTATGGAAACAAAAAAATATATTTTAATGTAATGTCTTGATATGACAAATAGATTGTTACATAGATAATGCACTTGAAGGGAAAATGAAGGCAACTTTTATTTGCCGGCTGGCCAGACACTTTGGTTTTTTGCAATTGTTGTCTTAGAAGAGCAATCATAACTAAGAATCAGTTAAAAAATATCATCTGTTAGAAAAGTGATATATCAGACTTACATTCCCAAGACAGGGCAACAATTACTTTGTTGACCAGTCCATTTCGAAGGATTCAAAGAAAATGAAAATTTACAATGAAAAATTTATAAGAGACTTATTTTTTACAATTGGGCACATTTCTACTTTATGTACAAATATTTTTTTTCATATAAAATGCTAACTTTTAATTTTTCCTGTATTAAAGGTAGAATCCGAGGTATTATAAAAATTTCAAGAATTTCACAATGTTAAATATCTTTCATAGGCAGTTTCTTATATCTTGATAGGATGCAATTTATCCACAGATAAGTGTGTAAGTCTACATAAACTAAAACATGGCTTGATTAAGCAGCAATCCGATTTTTTAACCTCCAAATATGTTTCAACCTTCAAACTATTTTTCATCACAGTTCTGTATGAAGTTCAATTATGTTCATTTACTAGTTCAGAGATAATTTCCTTAGATCATATGAAACACTCTTCTTTCAAATTAGCTGAAAATACGCAAAGTCTTCTATAAAAAGTCAGATTTTATAGGTAAATTGCACTTGAAATCATACACTATCTTCACCCAGGTTCATGTATTTATCAAGTGCTTATTATCAACTGATAATAAAAACAAACGGAATGAGTTAATGAACTTGAATAAGCAAGACCACAGCAGGAATTGTGTCATTGACAACACAACCATGCTTAGCAAAGGTTGCTGCTTTTTTAATGCTTAACGTGTTGGAATGGGAGACAGAAGGGGAAAAAAAAGGGTTTTCCCAGACAGCCAATGTGTGCCAGGTACCAATGGAGCCACTGGTGCAATCCTCACTGATTTGTCAAAATTGAGAGGGCCGTGCTATGTTTGCTGTGGTGATTGTGGAATAGAATTGTGTTCACAAGCAATCAAACCCTGGTCTTGTTTTACGTGAGTTAAGTCCTCTCAGCCCATGCCAGTCGGGTTTCTTTTCTCACCCTCTTCTTGGATTTGTGGCACTTCGTTAAACAATAATAGCAATATCAAGTTGTTCAGGTGCATTTCAAGGAATCCTGTCTTCAATTAAAGAAAATCAAATAAAACCAAAACCAAAACTCAACCCAACCTCTCCCAAAGATATAGAGAGGGCATAGAAAATACTGGAGGGATTTAGTCATGAAGAGGGATGGAATGCACAGAATACAAAATAACTAAATAAGTAGTAGTGTATAAACATAAGAGCAGTGCACAGACACTATTAACACTTTCCAGGTTTTGAAAGGTTCTGTTTGTTTTGTGGGTTGTTTTTTGGCTTTTTGTGGTTTGGGGAATTTTTTGTGTGTTTGTTTGTTCCAAACAATATTTTATTTCTGGGTAAAGGAAAACAAGAGTGATGAGAGAAAGAGAAGTGTGTTTGTTCTTAGCTTCTATTTTGAAGTAATCATATCTCCTAATTCGAATATAATTTAATTAATGGAGATAAAAGATGAAAAATTATCCTAAATTACAGCGAAAAGCAGTTGATATTATCTTGAATAATAGTTACATAATCCTTGTTTCTAGCTAAAGGCAGGTGTATGTGGAAGTGACAGTGAATGTGTATCTGAGGAACTGGGCTGGATTTCTCCTGAGAGAAAACTTTTAAATGCAACAGATGGGATGGTTGATGGGTTTTGGTGTTTTGGTAGGTGTTGTCTTTTTTTTGTTAGTATGTCAAAATTCTGAGACTTAAAAAAGTTTAGAACATGTGTCAGTGACTCTGAAATGGAGAGGATCTGATAGATTTGTAATGCAGTATGTGACAAAAGAATTTCGTATGAAGGCTTTGTGCCCATAATCCTCATGTCGGTGAAAGTCTTAGTATATCAAAATTGAGCAATGTGGTTTTGCTCACTTATCTCATTGTGCTGAGCATAGAACCCCCCCAACAAAGGTAAAGCTGACAAATGCACAACCAATCTCCCCACTCCCAAGGACAAGACAATTAGCTCTGTGCTGTTGGAGCACAACTCCAGGCTTCTGCAACAATAATAGAGATTAATTTGTAATTGTGTGTTGCCCCCTGCTCCTCTAGCCATCTGTACGTGATGGAAATGGTTGTGAATGGCAAGTAGCAGGGAGGGAAAACCAGTGGCAGACTGAGATTTCCCTCCTTCATATGTGTGGTCTGTGCTCCTCCAGTCATATTCTTTAAATGACAGAAATTAGAGATAAGAAAGATGTAATACGTCATATTAAAACTCTTTCCAAAAAACGCAGGATTTTTCCCTCCAGTGTCTTCTTCTGCATTACCTTTTGCACTACCTTTCTGCAATCCCTTTTTAAAGGACTGAAGGAATGAGACTTCTAACACTTCCCTTGGGGGTGTCTTTTCTGCAGTATAATAGTCATCCTCTCCGTTAGGAATATTTTTTCTGACATTCAGCCAAAAAATATTGTCTGCTCAATTTACTCCCATCACTCCTTTTGTACTACACAGGTTTGCACCTTTCTCATATTTTTATAGGAATTTATCCCAATGGTGGAGCTTAGTTTAGTCGAACGTGGTTACTTCACCAGCCTGTGTGATGAGAAATGCCTCTGTCTGAATTCCTTGATTCCTCAGTTCCAGGACTCAGTCCAGTACTGCAACCACTTCTTTTTCTGCACTCCAACTGACGTGCCTTTCTTTGGGCTCTTTTACACTATAAGCTCATTTGAGAGGCAATTCTGGAATTTAAGAGCCTTAAGAGCAAGTGGGTTTTTTCATTAAGCTTATGCTCAGGTTTCCAAACATGTTTGAAACATTAGAACCTAAAATTCACTACTCTGAAGTGGCTTCAGTATTCTTATGAACACCTTTCATGAGTTTTCAACAGGACAATACAAGGTCTTAAATATTTAAATAATATTCAAAGTGGATGGTAAATCATAAAGAGTGGTAAACAATTGTACCACCTGTTATTTAAAACACTGTATGTGTTTTTAATAGGACTGAGTCAATATTTTATTGTTCTAAAGCCATTTGATAACATCTTTAGATTAACTGGATTTTTTTTCCTGTTAACATAACTTTTGTCCTAAGCACATCTTGTTTTTCTATCACTATTACTTCATGTGAGAGTTTTGTATCTACTAGGACAGTATTTCTAGTGCAAACACACCTATTACAAATCTTTAGGGATTTCAACATTTCTTTTTATTTTGTTGTCGACTGACACCATTGCAGCTGTTTATAAATGTGTTCAAGGTTAAACTGTGCTTTTCAGAGGCACTCTTATTTGACTGTTAGAATATGGAATTGCATTTAAAATTTAGTGTGGTGTTTTTAGAAATAAAGTAGACCAGATTTTGCAAGTCTACACAAAGGGAAAGTGCATCTGTGGACCCACAGGTCTTTATCAGCAAGCAAGGATTTATGATTGAAATTATAACCTTCTAATCCAGATTCTTCAATCTGGTCCCTCATTTGTAAGGTTTTCCAGTATATACGAGGAAGTGCCCGTTTCACAGGATGTAACTTCTGTTCATGTTGTTGAAACACTTTCCACTTGAAAAACCCCCTCAAATGTCTCATTAAAGACAGCAGTGGGGCACTTCCAAAATATTCTGGCACCTGAAGAGGACTGCAAACTTCTCAGGAAACATAGAAAATTCAGATTCAAACTTTTTTCCCTCTTAGCATTTTATCTTCTGCATCCAGCTATTGAAGCTCCCCCTGAACTATCATGTGCTGCTCTTTCTACTGCATCTCTTTCCCAAAATATACAGCAAGAATGAATACTGATACATATCTTACTTAATTTATTTTATCCATCTTTTTCTTCTTTCAGTTTAATATTCAAAACAATGTTAGTTGTTTGCTTTCAGATTAATCTCTGTTCTTAGTTTAGTGCTCACTGAATGATCTCAAATTTTTGACATCTTTCATTGCATGTTTAAAATAATTCATTAATTTTCTTGCCCATGGAAACACTTGGCACTAACACCACCAACATGAAGACGGCAAGTTAAAAATTTTAAATGCGACAAGAGTCCATTCTAATCTGTTTCCAAAAAAAGCAAAAATGTTACTTTTAACTCCATTATCCACGCTGATTTTTATTAACCAGTTTTATTAATCAATTTAAATAAGATATAGATTTTGTAGTCTAATTATCCTAATATAAATTGATAATGAAGGTGAAAACAAAAATATTTTTCCTTTTCCAGGCCTCCCTAAATCTTCAAGATGGATGTAAAACAAATAAATTGTTAGCTAAATAAGAAAACTCTCAGAACTTTGGCTTTCTTTTTGAACTCTCTGGCGGTCATTTTTAAAATACATTTTTCACACTGGAGCTTTTATTCCTTTTTCATTTGACTTTGCCAACAGGGACCTCTGTTCAGTGTTTCATCCAAAGAAGACACCTTTGACAGCGTGGTTGCTCTTCCCCTACGAGCGCTGTGCCTCCGTGTCAGCCCTGAATTACAGCCTAAGTTTTCGTGTTGTCCTTCAACCCCTGACCTCGTGGCCTGGAGGCAAGAATATCCCCGGCACAGCTATGCTGAAACAGAGAGCAGAGAGCACAGTGTGGAACCAGGACAATCCAACCATTTCTCTCTCAACCATTTCCCTTTCTAAAAAAAAAAAAGGCAGACCCCTCTTTCTTTTCTCTCAAAGCCCGAGCCTGACTTTAGGCAGCTTTGGCTTGTTCACTGACCCAGGCACAAGTACCATCATCCTATTAGTACCCTGAATGTGAGATAACCCTACCGTGGCAGTGTCTCGAACTACGGTTTATACATATGTTTTGAGGCAGATGAAGATAATGTATTTGGATTTTTATTTTTTTTGGGGGGGAGCAGGGGAGAGGTGTCTCTTTGTGGTGACAATTAGGATTATTCCAGACCATTAAAATGAATTTTTAAAAAATATTTTGTTTAATACAGAATGAAGCCACAGTAGGAATAATTCAAAAGAATAATATGTTAAAACATACCTATTTCAATTTGCTTCATATTGCCGAAATTTTGTTGAAAGGTTACAAGGATTTATCAGCATCAGGAAGGTAACGTGGACTTTTAAAAGCCACTATGACTTTGTTTAGTAGCTACAACGCTGTATGTGAAGTTATTCCCTGGGTTAGTTCGGTACTTATTAAGAAATGTTCCTGTCTTTGTTCTGAAACCTGTACCAGCTTGCTCCATCTGATGGCCTGCTACTTCTTGCATTGAATTAGGCAGTAAACAATGTTTATTCCATAAATTTTCCCTTAGTCCCTTCTCTATGCTCACCTACTAGATTGCCATCATACTCCATCCTTTCTATCATACTCCCTGCTTTCTCTTTCCACACTCAAGAATCGTATTCTACTCTGTTCCTCCCTAAAGAAACCACTGCACACCACTTGTTGTGTTAAATAATTACGGAAGCTGTAGAAAACATGGCAAGGTAGTATTCTAAAGAAGCATGAACATCAACAGAGAACTTACTTTGTTGGGATTTTTTCCCCTTGATTTATGAAGATTTGGTCTAATAAGGACAAAGTTTGGCAAACAATGCAGAGGAAGGATCTCTGCCTGATGTGGTTAAACTAAAACTGATGGCTGTGACATGCAGAGCTGTGCTAGTGGAAGCCAGCAGAAGGGTAGGATGAGACACTGCAGCAAGTATTCCTTTCTGTTTGCTGCCTCTCAAAGACACTGCCCCAGTGTTACGTTTGGGAAATACTTCAGTCAGGCTGAGCAAAAGGAGATTTACAGGACTATCAGGGCAATTTCCTGGAATTTGAATCCTCCAGTACATCTAAAGTGCCAGAAAAATCATAAGATATGTCAGCTAAGGAAGCAAGATTTATCCAAGTGTCTAGACCTAACTTAGCATTGGTGTCTCTTAAATCATTGGGAAGAATTTTTCTTAGTATAAATTAAAAAGGTTAAAACCAGTTATATACAACAAGGGAGCTGAAAGTTGGGATTCAGATTCAACCTTAGTTTCCTAAATTTAATTGTTTGGTTTTATTTTCCAGAACGTTCATTTTTCATAGATTATAGATGACGTTTTGCATCAACATATGAAAATCGCAGGAATCCAGTGTTATCCTTGCAAAACGAAGCCCCAAGGCCTCAGTCTTCTTCTTTGTGCTCTCACCTGGCCTGGTCCTGCAGAGCAGTGGTGGAGCTGCTGGATTTGGTTCTTGGGGGATCCCAACATTACTGCAACACCGGGTGCTTGCACCGAGGCTGCTTTGTTCTCTTGGCTGAGGTCAAGGGACTGGCCACGGCTCTCGATGGAAACTGGAATGTGGCAATGAGGTGGAGAGGGAGGAGGCCCTTTTATTTTTCAGTTCTCTTTGTCTCCCATTCGGCATGAAGTGACAGTAAACCAGCCAATAATACCAGATGCTTAAACACTCCCTATAGCTTTAAGTTAGGGTAAATGTAGTAAAGACATATTTTCTTCTTCCAAATCCCTTGGGAATATTCAATTCCTGGGGCATTTCCTGCCTTATTTTGGTATCAAGTGTACTTATTTTGGACTTTGCAATATATTTTGATAGAACAAGGGTTCTCTTAGAATGTTTATTTCATAATCTGCAAGAATTTTTACTCATTCTCCCTCTAATCAAACCACTTTTGTGAATGGGAGGCTGGGAAGAAAAAGAAGCAAGGAAAGGAATGCATCAATTTCACAAGGTCGTGGTTTCCAATAGAGAGGAAATTTTCACAGAAAAAAATTGATTCCTTGCTTGATTATGTAATTTCAATGCTGAGATCCATCAGTCAGTTGACTAAGACATTCATCAAATCCTTTATTAGGCATTGCTAATAATTAAATGCAAAAGAACACCTTAACCAGAAAACAGGAAATGTTTCTCGTCACATATATTTATGTAGTAATGATTAGAATAATGTAATTATCTAATGAAGAAAAGCAATTTATTTAGTGCTCTCAGTAGTTTTGTACCTAGATACATAAATTTGCATTAAATAGTGTATTTTTCTGTAATTCCAAATTCTTATTGATTTCTTACGTTTACTTCTGAGAAGACATTCCTTTCACATTTTCCTTTTAAAGAACTCTATACATATGTTTTTTAAAAAGTTCAAATATGTTCAAAACCCCTCAGTTTAGGGTTTGAAGAGATGTTACACTTTTATGTGTCCTTATAATGAAACAGTTTTTTTAGCATTACTTCTACTCAAGACAAGGGAAAAAGCATCTGATGTTAAAGTGTTTTTGTTTGGGTTTTTCTGTTTGTTTGCTTTATATTCAAAGAACTTCCCTGTTTTCCACTGTACTGTTTTCTTCATTCAGACAGGTAATTTCCTGTAATGCCACTAGTTCTATCCAGTTAGTTTGAATGAAAATTCTGTGTATCGTATAATCTTATTTAAAATGTTGATGGAAATTATTTGCTCAGCTGTTATGACCTTTATCCTTATGAAATGTATAGTGTCTAAATGATTAATCTGAAGCCACATCCCTTCTGCGTATCTTCGACTGTACATTGCAGCAATAGGAATGCCCAAAGACACATGAACGCTCCTCTGCCAAATGTAATGTTTAATATAAATACATAACATGCACACTGTAAGATTAACTTTTAAAATGCATTTTGTCTAGGAAAAAAAATTAGAAAAATTAGAAAATCCTTACTGCATTTTCCTTAGGAACTCAATAGCACCTTATTCCTTTCAAGCTTAGTTGGAAATAATGTGTAGCAAACACATACAGACATTATTATTGTGCATAACAGAAAAATGAAATAGATTAGAAGGGAAATTACCTAGGAAATACTCCATGTTCCATTTGTTCCAGTGTGGTTGAATATTTAGATTACAATGACAGTTCAGGTTTTAATGGCAACTTCATCAAAATAATTGCATAAATAGTTTGGATTCTAGAAAAACCCTTTTTTTTTTGCTATGAGCAAGGTAAACTTGCTGACTCTACTATTGATCTATGGGCTTTACCTTGCAAGATTCTCAGCATATTTTTTTCAAATATAGTGAAACCTTTGTGCATCTGGTTAACTAAATGGCACTAATGTTTAATTTTTAGGGAGACTCCTCTTACCAAGGGCTGCTTGCTCAGTATCGAGCAGTCTGTGTGGGAATTTTATCTCTGATTTGTCAGAATACAGAGCTGCAGCGTGGAAGGAGACTCAAAATACAGGGAACTTCTAAGTGCACAGAACTGCCTGGATCTGATTCCTGCCTCCTTCTTCTGCCTTTGCTCATGCACCTTTTCCTGCCTAATTTATAAGGCAAAGGAGCCTCAGGTTACTACTTTTGTTGTATTGCTAATGTGGCTTTTTCATTATGGAACGTCAGGAGTCTTGGATCACCCTTTTGCACATTAAATATTTCTGTCTTTGGTAATTAAGCAAGTTTTCCTACATTTACGTTGGGTGCTTGATGGATTTAACCCTTTATTCATAGCACTGCCAGCAGAATGCTTGCTGTAGGACTGAGATTATCCTGACTTTTGATTTGTAAGAGCAAACTTAAAACCTGCCTTTTTCCTAAGTACTTTTAGAACTAAATAGTTTTTGATATGTCTACAAGAGAAGCGAAGTAGAGCTTTTCTGTTACCTAACACATGACAAACACGATCAATAAAAAAAAGCAAGAGAAACAGCATCCCAGTATTTCCCTTGTTCGTACCGGGCTCATCGGTATGTCAAGTGAGTAGGGAAGCGGGAAGGAGGGCATTGCATTTTACACTTTCAATACATGATGTATCGTCATACTGCGTTATAATTCTGTTTTGCTTAAGCTCATAAGAGCCCAGGTAAAAATAACTGCGTTCAGAAGTAGCTTCCTCTGCTTAACAGCCTCCAAGGGGGGAACCTCTAAATTAGTTTCTCCCCCCCCAAGCAAGCCCACGGCCCTTTGCGTTAGTCCCATTAGCGGCCGGTAATAAGCCAGCCCCCCCATATCAATAAGACGGCGCGGTCCCAATGGAAGTTAAATGTCCCTAAATCCTCGGAATTGATCTGCGGGAGCTGTTTTCCACATGAACGGCGCCCGCAGCCAGGCGTACATCCGCGGAGCGGCGGAGGTCAGGGCGAGGAAGGAGGAGCGCGTCGGGCACACACGCACGGCGCTCCTCGCACAGCCATCCTTCAGCGGAGGGAAGTGAAGCGCGCACGCCATGCTCAGTGGCATTTCCAAATGCAGCTCAGCTGGGGGCCTCTGCTTATTGCATCAGTGGCACAGACCGAGGGGGGGAACGACGGAAAAAAAAAGGGGAAATACATAATTTTGTCGAAGTAGTAGATCGCGGTCTCGCCCCTCCTCCTTCAAAATCATCACCAGCGCACGCTAATAGCTCTAATAGATACAGATTTTATGCATATTTCAGTCACAGCAGTATTTCTAATGCATATGTGAAAGGGTCCTTAATTTATGTCTACCAACTGTGTGGTGCCCTTCTTTTGGGTAATGTCATCATCCTAATGGTGTTTCTATTATACTCAAAGGTAGCAAATGAGGCTTATTGCGGGAAGGTAATTGATTTTCACTGAGTGAAAATGTAAATAGCCATAAGAAATCCTATGAAAGACAAGCAGTTCAGAATTGCCAGCAAATTCATATACATTACTTATTGGTGTTAGTACCTGTAAAATGTGCCTTATTATAAGAAGCCCACAATGACTGTATTTCACACTATTTTATTTCAAATTGAAGTAAAAATTGGAGAATTTAGACGATTTTGTCTTTACCAGTTTGACTGTGCATTTTATGAAAATTACCATCCTGCTCAGTAAGGTTGCTTCATTTTGTCAGGTTTCTCTCAAGTGGAAGTGAATAAAATTCCTGATATGGACGTGTAAAGAGAAATGATTCTTTGGGATTTCAGTAGTGTAAGAGGCAGTCATTTCATGCACCCTCTTTGTGGACTGTCAGTATGAGCTTTCCTTTGCATCTTGAAGGGTTATTTGGGATGGTGAAGTTTACTCAGACCTCAGGATTCCAGAAGAATTCATAAGTTAAAATGAAAACATGCCCTTCATGTTCCAGCTGCATCACAGCCACCGTTTTAGGGAATTGGTTTAGGTCAGCAAAAATAGCCACCTGTGGTTACCTTCTTTCTGTGTGTTTTGCAAAGTGTGTAGGGTTTTTTTTCCACTCAGAATATTGTCTTCCCATTATTTTTGCTATCCACAGTGTGCTCCTGATTGCCAAAGTGATACCTGCTACGAAGGGCAAAGCTGATTAGATGCACATTTATTTCCTTTCAATATTGCACTGAGAGTTTAAAGTTCTGTGTGTTTTATGATCAAGGACTGGTGGCAATAGGTTATTTTTCTCCCATGAATAAACTGATTTTCAAATCTTCTAGTGAGTAAATGACCAGGAAATGCTGCACATTTTAATCCCTGCTGGCTCTATCCATTATCTCCTAAGTCATAGTTCTGTCCCAGCATATTTGTTTGGATGTTTTCCCCGTGTAATTATTATTTTCATAGCAAAATCTTATTCTAAAAAGAAATAATTTTATTTAGAATTTGAACACTTTTGGCTTACTAACTAACAACTAAACCATCTGCAATTTGCTTGAAGGGCAATAAAAAGCCCCATAGAGATTTCACTTTAAACTGTGGAGTTGAGAATTCTCTGAGTTTTAATATGGAATAACAATACTGGTGTTATAGATGAAGGTAAGTCTTATATTCAGGTGGTCTTAGAAAGTTCCAGATTAAACTGTTGTAAGTTCCTTTAGCTTTAATTGGCCTCTTCATTTAGCATTTTTTCTGTGCATCTGTCCTATGTGCTCTGGCTGGTATATATAAACACAGGTCAGGCTTTGGAATGTGTGTAAGTGCAAAGCAAATCAGAAAGCTCTTTAATTTTGCAATAGCAGAAAGCAAAATTTGTTTGTTGTTTCTCCTTTTCTTAATGTCCAGTACCTGCCTCCAGTATTTTGTAACCCACTGCTTGGCTCTTACAAGTACCTGCAGGTTTTTAAAAATAAACTCATTATTCTTACAAAAAGCTGTTCACCTTCTAATAAAAAAAAACCCAGAAAAATCTCATCTTGACTTGTGGGAACCCTATAGGACTAACAGTATTGCAGTCTTAACTCTCTACAGATGCAAACTGTGGTTTAGCATCTCAGATGTACAGAGTACGTCCATTATTGCTGGTTTCAATTTGTTATTAACCTATGAAGTTTGAAAACAGTATAAAAACATAAGCCAGGAATGTTGCTGAAGTTTTCATATGTGGTCTTACCAAAGCAGTAGCTCTGGTGCTTTTGAGAAGTATTTTTGCCGTAAATATATATATTTTTTTGTCTCCAAGATAAGTCTGCAGATCGTCTAAAACACTAATTTATGGTGCAATTTCTAGTATTTTACCTTTTAGGTCTCCAGATTAAAAGAAAATTTTTTCAAAATTAAGTAAATGGACACAGGGAAAAAATGTGCATTGCATGTTCTGTCTCCATAATTTCAGTATCATGGCCTGTTCAGAGAGGTCTCTGCTAATAAATCTATGGAGGGATCAAATACAGAACAACACGAAAACCTCTCTGTAGAAACATTCCATTGTTCAGCAGAGAAAAACGACTCAGATAAACAAACATTTAGCAAAATGCTAAATCTGTCCAGTCATTACATATATATATATGGCTGTATTATATGTTTCATTGCTCTAATAATCGCAATCTAACAATAACCTTCTACATCCTATATATTTTTTCTTAAAACTGAAAGACTAGTTGGTAGTGTGTAATTCTATAGGAGAGATTTGAATCTGGAAACTTGAATACTGGTTAATTGAGAGTATTTGAAACTTGAATCCAAGTGCTTTTAAAAAATCATGCCATTTTGTTGTTTGACACTAATTTTCTACCCAGCATGTATTAACAATGACTGAAATTAGCTCCCAGTGAATTGTAGTTAAGCTATTTTGTGCCATCTGCAAGGAGTTTCTGAAGGCAGCTTTATCTGTTTTGCTTTGTGTTGTTTTTTGTTTGTCTTTTTTGTTTGTTTTTGTTGTTTTTATTGTTTATTTTAATTTAATTCTCCTATAGTTTAGAGCTCACAGAAGGTGGAATCGACCGCCTTGTAGACTTCCAGCCTCACAATACAAACACAGCATCATTAGTGGGGTTTCCACCATTACAAGTCTTTGTCCTGACCTAGAGATACAGATTTAAACTCTAACCTGATATTGATTCCTATGGTTTCACTGAATTCCACTAATTCAATAAACTGACAGTTTACACCAGGTGAGGGTTTGGCCACCACTCCAAAGTGGAAGTGGCCTTTAGGGGTTCATGGGTGGAAACCTAACCAGACCAAGACCCATGTGATTTAGCTAGCCACGGCTTTTGAGGGAGCAGAATTTCACTCCTCACAACCCAGAACAGGCTGTCCAGGGCAGTGGTTATGGCCCCACCCCTGGAGAGCTCAGGAAACCTTTGGACAACACTCTCCAGGCACATGGGGTGACTCTTGGAGTGGTCCTGTACAGGGCCAGGCATTGGACTTGATGAGCCTCCTGAGTCCCTTCCCCCTCAGGATGTTCTCTTATTGTAATATTCTAACCTCCCTACTGAATAATTATCAATAACAAGAATGGCAATAGTGTCAGATCTGATGGCAGAATTCACGTTAAAGGTCTTCCCTAGAAATTGCACTGAATCTCTTCATCTCACCAAATCTATTCTTTGTACTTTACTGACTCTCCTCAGATAGTATCCAAGAACTTCCCCAGTATTAAAGAGGACGTGAAAAAAAGTAATCAGAGCTAGATTGCTGCTAGGTTGGAATTGTGTAATATTTTTTTCTCAGCCTGGGGCTTCAGTAGTTTAACATTCATGTAAAATCTACATGTGCTTAATTATCATGTATTAGATGATACTTAGTGTGCACACGTTTTGACCCATATTGCATACTGTGATCTAATAATTCCCTAAAGGACAGGAAAAATACCCATATTTCCTGGGAAAGAGGGATGATTCTTTGAGCTCTGGGCATGCTAGGGTTTGTCTCAGAAATCTGAACCTGAAAGATTACAGTATAAAATTACAGAAGTTCTATGTTTTCAGATCAGGACCTTTATCAAGCAAACAAATTTGCACTGGTAACATAAAGGCAGCGTTCGACCTTCTTCACCATTCTCCACCCCTTATAAAGGAAATAAATTATGGTGGCTAGTTAGTATTCATAAGAAGTCACCAAAGAGATGATTTGCCTTGGAATAAATATGATTGAATTAGAAATGCAGAGTACTGATACCCTGACCTCAAGGAAATGGGTTCCTTATTTATAAAAATGTACCTAGATATACTTCGCTGTTAGTCTGTTAATTGTGTTCATATATTAACTAAATATGTAACTCAATTCCTAAAGTAATTGAAAGGTTTTATATAGGGAGATGAAAGGGGAATGACAGTTCATTCAGACTTTTGAATAAACTAATCAGACTACTCTGAAAACTGATGCGTATTTGCATTTTAAAATGTGAAATATAAAATGTGCCTGCCTTCTTATAAAGAAGAGTAGAACTCATAGAGTGGATCTGTTATTCTTAGGGATTTAATTAAAGATGATTGTAGATTATTTCAAACTTCTGTAAGGAATTAATATTAAGCTTTGGCAATGCTGTTTCTTTAATATTGTTCTGCAGTTAACATTTCTAAGCTCTGAAACAACTGCTAAGGTAGTTGAAGTAAGTAAATAAGTAATAAAAAGCACATCAAAGTAGTTATGATGAGACAGCCAGATGGCAGAGAATTGCAGTTCTTGCTGTAATTTTATCAAAATTACTATTGTCATGGCATGTTAGTTTTCATAAGAATTTGTACAGTCACTGATCTTATACAGACAAATTAATTTCAGGTTCTCTCATGTGTAGTCGCATATCAGCTATACTTGAGCACGCACAAAGGAAAATTAAATAATCATAGTCACATAAACTTGAAAAGCGGCACAATTTAAGTTTACTATTCCATAACGTCTTGGGATCAGTGATCATTTTTCTTATGGTAGACTCAATTTGATCTACAGCAGTTCTGCCATTATATGGTTTCTGCTGCATTTAATCTTCGTTATGAAAAGATATAGTATCATCTAATAGGGTGGAATTAGTAGTAATGCACAAGCATTGTAATAATTCCTCTGAATTATATCATTTCATGGAGTTTCATACTTTTACTTCTCTCATAAAGCTACTGGGATGAAAATAATTGAACCATTTAAGTTTCATAAATATGTTATCATTACATGTTCTCTTCTTTGGTAAAGGATACCCTGTGTCTTATAAACGCTTGCAGAGGAGAAAAGATTGAGCATTGCCTACAGTGAGCATGTAATCTGATTTTGATTTGAGTCCCAGGTAGGATAATGGCAGTTTGTTTCCCTGGAGGAGGAAGCCCCATGGCAGACCACAAGGGGATTCCTCTAATGAAGCTGAGCTTTTTAGGCAAACAGTTTTTCCTACTCTTTCTATTACTCTATGATTCCATGTGAACCCCTCTCCATTAGGAAATGATGGGTAGAACAGGTGTGTAGCCATATAGCATTTAATGAAGCTTTAAAATTCATGTAGTCCGACCGCAGCAGATACCTGTTTTGTCCTTAGGTAAAATATGGCAGCGTAACTAAAAACTACATTTTGGGGGGTTTATTTGAGTTGTTGGTCCTGTGACTTTGGGACTAACTTTTCACAGACTCATTTCTCTGTGTTGACACATGAGCTCCTCAAGAAAAAGAGCTGAAAAACCTTGTGGAGAAATAACCAGACTGATGGTGATAGACCTTTATGGTGCTGGAAGTTCAGTAGTTTTCTTTGTAATGCCAAGAAAAGCAGCAGATGCAGAGGAAACTTAATTCTCATTACTACTTTGGTGAAATTTTTATTTGCTGCAATACAAAATCAGTGTAAGGAGGCAAATTTTTGGTTTCTTTCTCCATCCCTCTGTAGCTCTTCAGTCTATCTATACAAACAGATTTGTGCCTGTTCTCATTCATGTCAAAACACTCTAAGATGATACTTTAATCACCAAAATACATTAAATTGTAGTGGTGATTTAGGGAATGTGTCATCACAAGAACGTAGCAAAATGGAAGCATAACAGAAAATCAGATTATTTCTGCATAAACAGTTTTCTATTGACATATCTGAGAGAGTTCATTTGGCATGGGAAATAATTATTCACATAATTGTGAGAGCAATTGCATTTTAGTGGGCAGGTTGTTCCATTTTAGCCGATGTCTGACTTCACTTGTGGAACTGTCCAAGTAACAGAAGTTCTCTTAGACCATGAGAGCTGGTTAGTGAATGGATTTTCCTATTTCTATGGAATGAAATAAGTTTTATAGAAAACAGCTTTGTCATGTACTGTGCGCAGTTTTTATTCTGCTACTTAACCTGCATATGGTTTCCAGCCTGCAGGTCATCCTGCAGCTTACACGGACAGAGAGAGAAAAACTGTTTGCTACCATGCAATTCTTCTTGAACATAAATTCCAACAATATATTGATTTTGATGAGCTGATGGTATGTTTTTTGTGAGGTGGTAATCAATAAATAGAGAGCTGATCTTATACTGAGAAATGAAGCTGTGTTCTGCTACACTTTGATCTCCTGTATATCTATGCAAAAATACCCAACCAAAAATCATTCTAACAGGAATGACAACAATTTAACGAGATTATTTTAATTTAAAACAACAGTAAATACACAAAACCTAGTGATACAATTGAAAAAAAAAATCCCTGCTAGAAAAATCTGCCACAAATCGAATAGTTGAAAACTGGCATTGAAACACCTGAAGGGAGGGAAGATCGAAAGAAAAAAAGGAAAAATTAAGCGAGTAATAACATGAGCAGCTGGAGAGCAAAAGAGAAACAAAATAGCAGTTGATGAGAGAAAGAAAAGGAGGAAAAAAAGGCACATTTTGTTCAAAACCTGTTATTACCAAGAAACAATTTTCAGTGTGGCTAAAAATCATGTTTAACAACACATCCAAGGCTTAATTCATTAAATACCCAAAAGCCATGAACTTCTCTTCTTGGAGGTTAATGCAAACAGTTTTAATCCTGTATTTTTTTTCTGTTAAGCTGTATGAAATATGAACAATATTTATTTGAAACAAACGCCTATGTTTATCTATTGTTTGGTGGGTACATTATTGGTAGTAATGGAAAATAAGCAACATGGAACAAATAATCTTAGTATATGGGACACAGTGTCCCCAACATATTCTTGGATACTGATTAAGTGAATATAGGTTCTAATATGTTTAGGTATATTTTAAGAATTAATAATTGAGCCCAGGAAAGATTATTTTTAAAAAACTGGACAAAGGATCTGTAGCATGAGTGACTTTTACCTTCTCCCAAAGAATCCTAAAGAAGCCAAGGGAGATCCGTGTTTGAACCTGCAGGACAAGCACCACAGGGTTATGGGTTGCCCACATCTCCTTTGTGCTCTTGGGTGTATCTAGTAGTATAACTACTACTGCTACTTAAAGCCTGGGAAAATTACTCTTATATTGCCCTTATCTCTTCTGTTCTCTACATCACATGCTGTTTTCTGAGTCTGAGAACAGGTATGGATTTGCCTTCTCTAAGGGCAAGATTGAAAAGTAGTGCCATTCCATTTGAAAGGAGTTGAAACAAATTGAGCACTAGGGTAGAGCAGATCTGATCTACTCTAGGAGATCTGAAGCAGATGTTTCCTGCTATTTCCTGGGGAGTGGCTCCTCCTGAAGAATCTGTGTCCAATTTTGAAGACTTCTCAGGGAAGCCTCCTGGTGATTCTTCTTATTTGATCTAAAACTCCCCAAGCAAACCCACAGCAATACTGAACCAAAATTTTCAGTCCTTTTCTTTCTTTATAAATAACTGTGAGATCTAAGTATGGCTCAGGGGGAGAGGAATGTATCTTGTATAATTGAAACATCTTTATGCAGTTCTGTTCATTAGTTTAGCTATGCTGGATTTTAATTTCAGAGCGTTTCCTGAAGAAATAAGGGGAACTGGGTTTTTGCAAATAGCTGACTAGGTGGTGTCTGACTAGCTGGAAAATTTCTCCTAGAAAACATGTGGCTTAAAAACAGAGAACTCTTCCAAAATGTGCATTAAGAAAAGGGGAAAAAAAAAAGGAGAAAAAATTAACAATGCAAACAAGCAAAAGCAAAAACACCCAACCCAAACCAGCCACAAGACAAATGTAATTTCTAACAAAACCAAGTGAGATGCCAAATTGCTGCTAAACAAACACATGTTGGCTTCCACACCAAAGCTCTGCTAGTTCTGCAAACGTTGCACTGCTCCCGTGTCCCTGGAGAGGCGGGATTCGTGTCCATCGCTTATGGAAATGGCTTTGCCCCTCAGCTCTTCCCTCATGGCAGTTTTGAGAGCAACAGGGCGACTGTCAATGATGATCAAACCTTCTCCAGGAGAGGCCATCCAGAGAACCTTGTGTTCCTGAAAGGAACAGCCGGCCCCTGCCAATGGATGGTGCCCTGAAGGAGAACACGAGAAGCAGCAGCAAATAATGGCAGTGGTAAAGCACAGGAAACGTGGAAGGTGTGTTTTAAAATGCTGCTTTTTGGCATGTTCGATGTCAGAAAAGTATACAAGCATTTGCCGTAATACACAACGCACACTTCTATATGTTTTTTTGCTTTTTATATACAAACACATATTTTTCTTTCATTTACCAGGTTGAGGGCCAAAGAGAAATTTTTGGTTTGTTTTGCTTTAGCAGAGAGCCTCATTTAGGAAAAAAAAAAAGGAAGTTCAGCAGCTATTTTATGCCAAAATGACTATTGCTTTGCCAAGATGTGTATAGTCAGGGAACCTAACACTGATTATTAATTGCTGGAATAACCAGTTCCTGATGTGGCAGAGCTTCAAGCAGGAGCCAGAGAGCTCAGCAATGGACAGGGAGATGCAGAGACAGTCCTCAGTGTCTCTGTGCATTACACGTTATTGGCCTTGTGGCCAGTTGCAGAGCGCCTGCATGCTGCTCCTGAGGGGAAAATATTTTTAGACATGTTAAATGAAGCATACTCGTGTTGTTTATCTTTTTAAAGGACCAGAAGTACACATAGCACTTTGCAAATGTGTACCAAAGCAAAGTTCCTGCCCCTGTGAGCACCTGATGCACAAAAAAATCCTTTGACTGTATGGAGCAACCAGCAAGAGCTACTTGGAAGCAGCAGAGAGTGTCAAAAAAACCCCCTCCTTACCTTCTTTTAGTAGCTACACTAAAATAGCACATAATGTCATTGTGTTGCATTTATCGTGCTAGTTATCTGTAGTAGGACCAAAAGACACTCTTGGCCACTGTGCTGGTTTGGTTGTTATTTCCACAAATAGAATAATTTTAAAAAATCACATGTGTAGGCTACCCTTTAAATTGGCCATTATAGTCCTTGCAACAAGGCTTTATCACCAAACTAAGAGGCAATTCATGTATCTTTCCATCTGCAGAGACAACACCCTGAGAGAATCATTTATGATGGCACAAGCCATCCTTAAATAAGTTCTCAGTGCACAGATATGCACTTTGAGTACAAACACACTTTTAAATTTTATTTTAGACTCTCATGAGCACCTGTGCTGCTTGTGTTGCTTTATAGCTTGTGTGACAACATCACTTCTGGGCCCTTAGGCAATCCAGAGAGAGAATTCAGACAACTGCTTATCCTTAATTCACTGTCAACAGGGTCTGTTTCCTAAGAATTCCCCAATCAGTTGTTTAGGAACTCAGAGTCTTGAGTTTAGTATTTCTAACTTTAAAAGTGCAGCATGGGGATTTTTCAAAGCACCAGAGGCAGGCTGACTTCTGAGTAGAACATTCTTTGACGTGCGGTGTCCTCTTCATCTGGAGTCATGAGATGGGTCCAGCAAAGCACTCCTGCCTGATGGGGTGCAGTAATGACAATTTCAAAGGAGTCCTCCTGGAGCATTTAAGTCATCTATACCATACCTTTTGCCGCATGCTTACACATTGTTTTTAAATAATTTGCTTTATCGTTTTCATAAAGTAGTTATATTTTGGTAGTAGAAAGTATCTACTATTCTGTCCAATGATTTCTTATTGATTTTGCAGTGTACAGTAGTTGTGCCATTGGATGTTTTAATTAAGAATATATGTGACTACTTTTGGAAAATCTACCTAATTTAGTATAAATGGATTCAAAAACGTTTCTCTTACGTTTTTTAACCCTTTTGGGTCAATAAAATAGACAAAAGATCAAGAAAATGAAGGAACATTACTGTCAAAATATCCTTGAAGTAGCTAGAATTTTATGCAGGCACAGAACAGATGTGGTGGTGATGAGGCTACAACTTCTGAAGTATTTTAAAAACAATTAAGTATCAGAACTGCATGCATGTTCATTCTGTAAATGGGAAACTTCTTCCAAGACTGACCTACTAAAATTATTAGCAAAAACAAGTTATAGAGCCATTAACTTATTTCTTGGAACTTTTTTATTTCTGTTTTGCAAAAAGACAGCTAGATGCTTACTGAAGTATATAACTCCCTCTGTGGTTCCTATTAAAATACACAATAGAATAAATATATATCTATCTTTTGTAGTGTATTTGTATATTGAAGGTAAATACACTTAAATATTTTTAAATATACTTTAAAAAATTAAACAGACATACTTTAAGATGAAAATTCTTCTCAAGAGTCTCAACAACTTTTGTCTGTTGCACATAAGAACAGAGAAGGTTCTTTCTGGGGAAGGGTAACCCTTGAGCTGTACCTGTCCTTTTGCAGCCAAAGCAAAGAAAAAATCAGATGCAAACACTTTTCTTCCTGTTTTTATCACAAGAGCATAGCTATTGTTAATAAACTAGTTAAGCTCTTGCCATGTTTGATAAAGGATGCTTGTCTACTTCTCTTACCCAATATGTATCATCTCTGTTCAGTTCCCAAAGCTGTAGAGACTCTCTCAAACACATCAGGACGTGCCTGTGTGCAGCTCCCCAGTGCTTCTCAAAGCACCTAGTCCTGTGCCTAAGGAGGCAGGAACTAATCGCAAGGAGCAGGGTGAAAAAGTGGAAAAAGAGCTGATGTTTGAAGTAAATTTTTTCATCCTGCTCTAACTCTGGAGCAACCTCAGAGTTACCGAGTCACTGGGTTATATTAGCAATTTTCTTTTGTAATCTCATCGTAACTTTCACTTCTTGTAATTTTCATCCTTCTGTGAGCATTGCCTTCCTGGCTGGTCACATTAATCAAGAAGAACTCATGATGTTCAGGCACTCGTGATATAATGGTTTCACAGAGACCAGGCAGCTCATTTGATTATAGAAAGAGGTTATTATTATTATTATTGTTATTATTTAAGTCATCCAACCATTCATTTACTGTGAAGGGTCCAAAGCCTAAGTGCTCTCAAGTTCAGGGTCTGCCTGGGTGAATTAAGCTGTATACCAAGTTTGAGGTACCAAAGTTCTGGATTCGTCAGGGTTCTGGTTAATTTTTTTAGGTCTAGTTTTTCTTGGACACTTTCTACTATTAAAAGACCTGTGAAACTGTTATTCTGGCCAGTCCCTTTTAAAGACACCTCAACCCCTGACTTTCAGCTTGCTTGTTGTTTTCCCTAGCAGAGACATGAAGAGTCTGCCAGAAGAAATGGGGAAATAACCTGATAGAATATATTGCTGTTGCAAGTGGTGCTTTTTCTCTTTTTTGGTTCTTCAGATTTCTTTTAAAGAAAGAGAAGTGGACTGTAGGTCTTTCATAACCTCAGGCAGGACACTCAAATCCACACATGATGTGCATGACTGGCCCCAAAGTATAACTGCTTTTAAATTGTTCATAAGCTGTATGACACCACAGTTACTGTACCAGTGAGCAGAGCTGTTAACTTTGAAGGAGCTGACTAGGAGTAGCGTAAACCTCCGCAGAGCAAGCACAGTCTTGCTAACTAGACTTTTAAGGACAGATTATTGCTGCTAACAAAGAATTTGATTTTCCATAAAATACTTTACCTGAGAAAAGAAAAACATTCCAAAAATAAAAATTCTCTGATGAGGTATGAAGGCTTAATAAACCAAATGTAATGTAGTACTATATAATTGTGAATGACTGCCGGTAGTATAGTTCTGTCAGCATTAATCCCTAGGAATATCTGTCATACATCAGATACTACTTAAAAGTAAGTAATTTAGAAAATTATGTAAGCTGTACAGTGTCCTGTTATGGAAGGTAATGCATCCCAAGCCATGGAAATTTAATTATGACTAAAGCCAATATTTTATATAGGAATCAGTGTGCTGCACAGTAGGCAACATTACAAAATTGACTGAGTCCAACAAATATATTTTCTATATTCCATGCCTCTGGTTTTCTAGTATAATCTCAAGTGAAATACGCTGCATTAGTCTTTTTAATAATGGTAAAGTGCTGCAAATCCATAATATTAAACAGTCCTTATTGTCTTTCCTATAAATGTTAGTAGGATGAATGGAAACGTAAAAGAAATCTGGAGTCCAAAACAACTTTAACACAGGGTGACCATGCTCTGTCTGTAATGTTTGGTACTTCTTTACTCGCTTCTGTTCACAGTTCTCAGTCTTTCACCTGTGGTAATTAGCAGTGTGTATACCCCATTCTGCTCAAAGGAGTGGTTAGATATAAATGCCTCATTCACCTTTTGGGGCTCAATGATACCACAGGATAAGCAAGAGCGCTTCACTTTCTCTGCGGAATTTTTAAGGTTGGGAAAGACTCGTCTTCAGCAAAAGAAAGTGGTATTTGTAATGCTAGTCAGTAAAGCCTAAGAACTTCCCTAGGGGTTTTCACGGGCCATTGGGAGCAAATGCCCAGCTTGCAGGTCAAAATCCACAGCACTGCTAGAACCTATGTACATAAAATCTGGTGTGCTCCATTGAACACTGTATTTCTCCTGTCTTGTTTTGACATTACTCACAGTGAAACAGCCAAATCAATCTAGATGAATCCAATCCTTTCTGGGTGGAAAGCAAGAAAACTGTTAAGATCTGTTATTTTGCAGAGATTTGTAACACTCAACAAATGTATGGAGATCATATTTATTGTGAAGGAAGGGCAAAAAATTCTGTTTCAAAGCTAATAATCCTCTACTAGGATTCAGCTAGGAAATGTTGTTTATCTTTCAGGGAAAACAGGATTGCAATTACAGACAGGCTTTATCTTTTTGCTAACTTCCCTCTTTAGGGTGGTGCAACTTCTTTAATCTTCTAGGTAGTCATGTGAAGTTCCTTCATGCCACAATTTTATGTTGTGAAACTGACTCTTGACATCTCTGAGCAAGTTGGAAGTATTTGCGAAACCACGAACGAGTAGGAAAAAGTGGGACACTCTTCTGCTCCCCACCAAGAGCAGCAGTAGAGGTTTCTCAAGACTTGCAAAGAGAAAACAAGCACAGAAGCACTTGCTAACCACTGTGCATTGAGCTGTCACCTTCAATGTACCTTTGAAACGCTGGCTGTTTCTTAAAGGGGAAGATGGAAAACAGAAAGTGTATAGTTTCATTCGCGTAGACTTTGTCAGAGAGTGCGGCTGCGATATGATTTCTGTCAGAAACAATCTGCTTGAAATTTTTCTGTCTTTACTTTTGAGCACGGAGTTGCTTGTCTGTATTCTAACCCTAGGTGATGGGATCTGCTGCCTTGTCAGATAACATTTGAGTTCACTCACTACCTGCTTGTTGACTAGCGCACAGACTCACTGTGGTGGCAGGGAAAGCCTTAAGGCTACTCAGCATCTGTCTCTTCTTGTAATTAGTTGCAGCCTTGTGTACAGAGCAAAACAGAGATTTTTTTCTTTATATATATATATTTTATTATTTTTTTTTCTGTGAAAGAGTAATGTGCACAGACAGGAGCTTTTAAACAGCAAAAGAGTTTGCTAGTGTTTGTCATTCTTCTTTTACAAGAGGAAATAGCTTTTTACCTACTGAGAATAAAGTGTTGACATCCTTTTTTTTTCAATTTACACCAAGGACGTGGATTTTTGGGAAAGTTGACCTCAATTGCAAATCTGAATAGACAACATTTCTGCTCTTTACATCTGATGGAGCCCATGTTGATGGGAGAGAATTGGTGATCATGCTTCCTTAGGCTCCTGCTCAGGTGACTTTGTTGCCCTATGTAAGAGTATGCTCTGCTAATACTGATGATTTCCATACTTTAAGCATCCACCACATGCTCTCATCACTCAATGCTACTCAGAGAGGCCTTCTCAAAAAAAAACTTCAAGAAGAAACCTTATCAGAAGAAAAGACGATTTTGAATATTTGAATGCCTGTTTCACATATTAAGTCATCAACTGTATAAAGCTGGAAAGTAAGAATGTGTGTGTGTTCCTGGGATTCGTTTTGATTTTTCATACAGTGTCACAATTAATTTCTCACAGAGCTGTTGCTTTTGGTAGTCTGGTGTGAGCACAGGAGACATACTCTGGATTGTTAGGAGGATTTGATCTGTTGAATTTGGATTTCTTGCAGCACCATATTTTTTTTAATACAAAAATTTATCAAGGAAAAAAGTTGCATATTGTGATAATTCTTAAAATGTATTAAAAAAATATTGGTGCAATACACATAAATCACTACCCACCCAAGATGTAAACCGCCCCTAACTAATAAAGATGGGGAAAAACTTTCTGGAGATGAAAATTATTCTCTCATTGCTTGTAGCTGAATTCCTTCTGCAGCAACCACCATCAGCAGCAGGACTTGATGTATGTAAGTGTTGCTATGGTAGTCTCTAAATACCAGAATTTGAAAGACATTATCCTCATCATTAACAGCAATGAGGTTTATGACATGAAAAAGAAAATGACATTTCTTCCATATTATGCTGCTTCCCTTTTTCAGAGTAATCCTACACAAGACATCATTTGGGTACTTTTTCTCTTTGAATGAACACAATGCCATTGCATTTGCATATGTAATGTCAAAACAACTGCATTATTTTAAAAATCAGTTCCCCAATTTAAAATATGTCCTAAAGATATCCCTAAATTTATTTAGAGATTGTTATTTAGTTTTTTGTTGCTTTTGGTTTTTTTTTTTATATGAGAGCTGAGCTGAGCTAGACTTTTCACTTAAAATTTTGGGGTGAGTTAAGCTAGGTTTTTGATGTGCTTCAGTGAAGACCAACAGAATTCTAGATGGCACTGTGTAGGTATCAGATTAAATTAATTGCATAAGAATAATAGAATGAAAAAGTTTGATGTCCCAAAGTTTGGTTCCCAGTATATGGAACCCCAAGGATTACTAAAGCAGTGGCGGATTTTTCTGTCTTTTGATTATGTTATTAGATAACAAATTTTATAAAACCCAAGTAGTTTAATCCTGTTTACTTTGGCAGTGACTGAATGTTCATTCTTCTGATTCATCTCTGTTAATTATATGAGATTGACTTGATGGTCTTGATAGCTTGCAATGGGCGAGTAGAAGAGACAGAGCTCTCAGCAATGTACCAGGAATAGTGCTGGCTGACACATCTGATCACTCATCTCAGAGAAGGGATCTTGTTTGTCCATCTCCCTGTGCAATACCTGTCTTCTACATTGGTTTCTGTGGCCTTCTTCCGTGAAGGTCACAGGTTTTACTTGGGAGTTTCCTACACAGACTTATAAGATTTCATCACCTGGCCTTTTCCTTTTAAATATTTGTATTGAATCTTTGAGTGCATTATTTCAATTAGTTGCTGTTCATCCTATTCCATATAGCACTCAGACCATACTCTCTGGTTGGTTATAGTCTTGGCTTGATAGATTTCTGACCCCTTCTGTCATCTCTGCTCAAAGTCTGTAAGGGGGATGAAAATGATTGAAGATGCAGAGAAAATTAATTTTGTTCTACTGTCTGCTGACCTAAAGAGACACATGGGCTGATCTGTTGCACAGAACTGCCCACCCTGTGCCACCTCATGCAGCTGCAGTCCAGAGGCTGCCATAAGTATGTTTGTTCCTATGGATCTTGCATTTAGTGGAAGTTCCCCCAGGACTTGTTTCTAGGAAGCTCAGCCACGATGGGTTCAGAAGTTTCAGAAGCTCATCCTGAACTTAAAGCAGTTAGCAAGAACTGAGTGAAAAGGCAGAGAGAGAGCAGAATTAAAAAATCAAAGAGAGCAAAAAGCATATCTACCACCACACAAAGCACGGAGAAAATATTTGCAAAAACCCCAAACAGCAACAAAACCCAAAGAAAATGAACAATCGTCATTAAATAAAACCAATTCATATATCATTCCTGCAACACTCATTCTTCAAGGGTGATGTGTCAGTTGCAGGGACATCCCTTTGGCTCACAAAATAGAAAAGGAGAAAATATTAAAATTAAATTTTGTGTGGCTTACTCTGGATTAATTAATTTCTAGGTAAAATTATTTTATGTGGTATATAGTTAAAAGTAAATATGTAGGGAAATATTAATGCCTACTTTCTCAATATCACTCCACTTTTAAATACAGCCACAGAGCTCTCTGCTACCTATTAGCATCTGTCTCCCTCATTTCAAAGAAAATATTTCTGTCATATTATGAATATTAACTTCATCTTCCTGATATTTTGACAGTAATACTTAGCTTTCAATAGAACTTTTCCCTCTACAATTGCAAAGGACTTTCCAAATCAAGGTAGTAATTTGTTTTTACAGAGGGGAAACTTGAAGCGAAAATATATTAAATGATTCATCAAAGGCTAGCAAGAAACAAAAATCCATATTTCTTAACTGGGAGCCTAAGTAATGAGTACAGATGTCTGCAGAGAGGTCTGCATTTAAATTAGGCTTAATTTCTCTTTCCAATACATCCAATCATCTATATTTTGCATTTATTTTTTGCAAGACTATTTTGGCTGTGGAGTCCAAGAGCATACACTTCATCACTTCAGTTGGTTGTGGGACTGGAGGAGACACTGAGAGGGCTGGGGCTATACCTGGTGGTAGGGCAGGAGGCAACAGGCACAAACTGAAACTCAGGTTTAAGGAAACACTCTTCTGCTGTGAGGATCACTTAGCACTGACACAGGTTGCCCAGGGAGGTTGTGGAGTCTCCATCGTTGGGTGTATTCTGAAGCCATCACGCAGTCCTGAGCAGCTGGTTCTAGGTGGCCCTGCTTGAACGGGGGAGTTGGACAAAGTGACTTCCAGAGGTCCCAGACTTTTATTGTTCAGCGATTTCTTTAAAGAAAACTGTAAAGAAATGAAGAACGAGATATTTTTCCTCAGTTACCAATAAATGTTTTCAGCAGTAAACACTTTCTTTTTTTCACCTTATCTTCCTCCCTCTCTTTTTTATTCTTTAATCTATTCCCTATTCATGTAGTATCTTTCATAGAATCATCAAGGTTGGAAGAGACCTTTAAGATCATCCAGTCCAACCCCCCACCCAGCACTGCCACTGTAACCCCTGAACCACTACACTGCATCACCCTGCACCAGAGCTAAATGCCTCTTGAACACCTCCAGGGATGGAGAATCTTCCACCTTCCTGGGCAACCCATTTCAACACCTGGCCACCCCAACAGTGAAAAGGTTTGTTTCTGATATCTAATCTTTCTCATCTTGAGGCCATTTCCTCTTGTCCTCTCACTGCAGGCATGGTAGAAGAGACTGGTGCCCACCTCACTACAGCCTCCCTTCAGGTAACTGTGGAGAGCCATGAGCCCATGAGACCTACCCTGGGTCCCCTCTTCTCCAAACTACACAAACCCAGCTCCCTCAGCTGCTCCTCATATGTCATGTTTCCTTGACCATTCATGAGCCTTGTTGCCCTTCTCTGAATGCATCTTTGGTGGGATAAGAATACTTTGTTGTCCTTTAGAATATTCCTATCCTAGATGTAAGGAAATGGATGAATACTGGCATGTTAAATAACATCACTTTGAGCTTGAACTGACAGTGTACATTTGGAGAATCCAAACAACTTGACAAAACACCATCATGAAGGAGGTGGTGAAAGCACTGCTATCAGGAGTGCAAAGGTCAGTTCAGATCAAGTGCCATTAACTAAAGGATCTGAACTATATCTGGGTTCCAGTTACCACTAAAAATCATTTTTTAGCTTATGGTAGGGTGTGTCCTAGTCTTTGCAGCATGCTTGTTGCATCTATTTGGATATCCTTCAGTAAGAGATCTCCCGTGAAGTTCAGGGAGCTCAGGATGTGTTACTATCATAACATGATAAGACAGACAACTTGTAAATTATCTTGTTACCTAAACAGTGGCTACCAGCATAAATTTTACTTTCAATATTCCTGTTCTCTTTGCTTTGCTCCCCTGTAGTGTTTATACTGCTATCCTTACACAGAAGATGTAGAGTGTAAGCTAAGTAAGGATTCATGTTAGAATGAGGAATAGATTTGTTTTGTCTCTGTTTCACCCTGGCACTATGGGAATAATAACAATGCCCACAGGTAGGAATCCAGTGTTCCAGATAGGCTGAAGGCATCCCGTGGGTTTCTGGCTACAGCGCCTTATTTTCAGGTGCCTTGGAACAATATGCTCATGCTCCTGCTCCTGACTTACTCTGTGCTATTCCTGACCACGACAAAACTCTAATAGCGCCGTGTCAGTTTGTATCTTCTGCTGCAAGAATCTCTGTGCGTGTAATTACTGAGAGAGCTAAGTCATCTAAAGCAGCCTTTGAGCTCTTCCATATTTTCCATAGACTACAGCCAAAGAGAGAAAGATTAGCTGAAGTTACTAGATGTGAAAAGTAATTATTCTAGTAGTTATTCTTTAAATAACCCATGATATACAGTTTCTTATGTGGTCTGTGACAAAGCAGATGAGATCTGGGTAATTGTCTAAATTGGTCTGTATGCAAAATCTAATCCATAAATGCTTGCTGGTTCTGGTACTCTATAAAATCCTGTCTCAATCAGCATTCACAGGATATTTGAGAAGCGTCTTCCTCACAAACCCATGTAAAGCTGCCAAGCAGAGTCTGAATCCTTGCCCAGCATCCTGGTCTTTAATGTTTCTCATCTGTGACATCCAAACCAGCTGGGATTTCATACCTCAATCTTCCAGCTTTGCTTGAGCAGTAGATGTTTGGAATTGCCTTTGATTGACTCCTGCTCAGTGAGAGGATGACTTTGGATGCTCAGGGGCTGCAGCTCCTGGGTGTGTGTCTGGTAACGAGCAGTTCTGCTCTGCAAGTTCTGGCCCCATTCTGGAGGTCATGTTGGGCTTGACAGGGTGCTGCAGCATGGGAACCTTTAGAGGGGTAGGTAGATCAAATTAGTTCCTTAGAGGGGGTTCATTAGTTCATTTGGGGTGTTTTTACAACTAATAAAAAAGAATTATATTTTTGTTGGAATTGATCTGATTATGTTTTTCAAAGGTCAAAAATGGGGAGGGAAGGGTTTGGGAATTAAGCAATCTGAAACATAGCTAAGCTATGGGCATATAGAATGTTTCAAAGCAAAGCTTCCTCCAGTTAACTGGAAAAATGTGAATGAAAGCATGATAGATTTTTTTCATAATTATGCAAATTACCAGACAAAAAAGTCAGTTGTACAGTACCAAAGAACTTCAGCAAGTTTGTTCTTCTAGAAACAGCAGCCATCCCTCATTATTTTCCTGTAATTTTCTTGGTTGAGCCTATGTATATACAATATCTGACAAATATTAGTAACTCCATGAAAACAAGCATTTAACATTCCAGGTAACAAAACCAGAGTTCAAGAAAATATGTAAAAGAGGAAATAGCGTTGCCAAATATTTATCTCATACTACAAATATATATATATATATATTTGTCCCAATTCATAATGTTCCATTTCCAAATTATTTCTGTTTTTATTTTTTCAACAAATATTGTACCTTAGTTTCAAAATTTTTCTGTGATACCCTTTCTTTTCTTTTCCTGCATATAAGTCCCTCAGTAAAATATACTTTTCTGAGCATCTGCCACAGTAAGAGATATTTTGAGGACATTCAAGTTCAGTTCTCTGCTTCTGGGTCACTACGCTCATCCCCAGAAAGCAAAGTCTGCTCTTGCCTTCCATGCAGCGTTTCCCTCTGAGCATTGTGGTTTCAGTACATGGGCCTAATGCCAAAGGTTGGTACCTCAGCAGCAAAAATGGAGCAACTTGCCACCTGACTTTTGGAAGGAGGGATGTGCCACAACATCGGTATTGCTTTGATCATTGCCGTTTCTTTTGCTCTTCTCAATTAATTTTAATAATATCTCTGTCTTGCACTCCTTTTTGTGTATTTTACAAAGCTTGGTCCCTGTGCTTGGAGTCCAGTGATCCCCTCGTGCCCATTCTGCAGATGAGAGCATTGCTCTGAGTCAAGGGATGCCAGTGCTCTCCTGTGAAGGACACGCTACCTTAGAGTGGAACTGACTTGAAACACTTTGAAATCACCTCAGGTGACAGCCCCAGGGGTGCCAACAGGATGCCTTTTAGCAGTGCATCACCCACTTCCTAGATTGTCAGAAAAGGGGCCCTGTAATGCACGTGTTTGTGTATGGGTATATGTGTATATATGTATATATATATCTCCTGTTTACATGTGTTTCTCTCTTGGTTTAGATTAAAGGACACACATGGACTTCTCCTTTATGCTGAAATTATTAGTCTGACAAGATCTTTGCTTTTTCTGTTCTCCACATTATATTGTAATCAGCAATACAGGCTCAGGCTTTTATGTTATATAAATGCCTTTTTTTTTTTTTGGTTGGTTGGTTTTAACACTGTTTACATTCACATGGCAAGGGAAGTGCCAGCTCATGGTCTTTGAGGAGGGCAAATATACATACATTTTGTTTTCTAATCCTTTCTCTCCTTGCCCTAAAATGTTGTTGTATGATCATGTGCTATTAAACAACTGATATTTTCCATCCTCAAATGTGTACCCATGGCTAGTAAAATAATCTCTTTATGCTTCTTGTATCCCATAAGATTATTGTGGTAAGTATTTGGAATTAAACAACAGGATATCACTTTCAACATTTTCAGTTGATTCAGAATCATTCAGAATCCTCTTACATGGTAGTTCTTTATATATTACTTATAATAGCAGAACTATTCCAGTAGGACATCATTCCCCCAGCTTATAAGATATTACATGGATTTCTGTGACAGAAGAATATGTAGAAACCTGTCATATAGAGAAGGAGGACTTGATAGATCTCTTACTGTATTTCTGTATTAATGCAATAACAGAGCAAATTTTCTACAGAAGATGCTAAAGGTTGTTGAAAGGCAGGGAATGGTAACTATTTTAACCCTGGTTCCATTTATGAGGTTTCTAAATAAGTTTCAATTATCTTGTAATATTTAAAACAGGTTTTGCTGTCTTTATAACTTGATCTTCTTTGACACTGTTTTTTCAGGGAAACATTTTTTTGGTTTTGTTTTGTTTTGGTTGGTTGGGTTTTTGTTTTGTTGGTGGGGTTTTTTTTGTGTGGTTGGTTTGGTTTTGTTTATTAATAACTGTCATCACTCTTTATGCCTTAGGTTTCACAACTTTTTTTCCTGAATAGCTGAGTTGTATCATTTACGTAGTCAAGCTGTTTGATGTGATCAAACTTGCTATAGTACAGTCCTTCTCAAAACTCCTAACTGGGGGAGATGAGGAATGAATACATAAACAACAAAACCAAGGGGTCACACACTGTCTGAGGTATTCAGGAGCAGCAGCTCTTGGCTGCAGGCTGGAGACTGGACAGGGGTCTGGATTTATTGAGAGCAGCATCGGGATTCTTACTGGCTTTGCTGCAGCGTGATCTCACCTGTTATGTCAGTGCTTTAATAAGTGACGAGACTCGCAGGATTTAAGGAGAAGGTCTGAGCATAAAATTAATCATGTCTGCATGTGTGCAAACATACGTTCAGGTGTACAGCTAAAGTAACTAATTAAATTGTGGGTTAATCAAACCTATAGAATTGCATCTTTCATATGTGTAACACATAAGGGGACATCTTTTCTGTAATGCCATGGGATCACCTGGTGCATGTGCCTCTTTTTGTCGAACTCTAGCTGATAAAGACTGTCTTTTCTCTATTACACATCACATTTACTCCTCTGAGATTAGCTTTAGGGATATGGATTTGTGGAAAGACTTGTAAAATGAGTCTCTGAACTGACACTAGGTATTACAATTTTCAGAACACAGTTCTGAAGAGGAAACTGCCTTTTCAAAATTCAGCTTCTTTGTAATAGAATGCTTTCCATGAGAGCATGTTCTTACACCTGGATACAAATTTCAAGCGCAAATTAGAGGGACAAGTGTTCATATTCCTGAGTGCTATTTATTTAACAGCTGTAGAAACTACAATTGTGGCTGATAATATTGCCTTATTCCTTAATGCCATAAGGAAACAGTTTTGTTCCTTTACTAAAGCAAGTGGAATATAATTTCTTTTAAAAATAAACAAGATTTGTTCTTCACACTTATGCTCTTCAGTGTTAGTATCAATAATTATAAAATGTACATCACTGTAACCTGCTCATCCTAAATTCTTTTCAAAGCCTGCTGTTTAACAAAATCTAAATGTCCAACTTCATGCTAGGCAGACTCGACCATATAGATACATATAAATAGATATATACAATAAGGCAGAACGTGCTCATTTGTAAACAGAACTTACCTATTTGTGTGTCTTAACAGCTTTTACTCTTACATTAGAAGACTGTTTATGTAAGGCCTTTACCACTGTAGTATACCAGCGGATGATTTCTTGAATTCTATCTAAAAATGTAGATAAACTCAGTACTTTAAGTATGCTAACCAATACAATTTTTTTTTCATCACTAAGGAAATGCGTTTTTCCAAGTCCATTTGTTTGTATTCTGAAATTGGAAAAACCCCCTTATGTAGCATTCCCATAGTCAAATGTTTACAAGGGCATAAGGAATACAAAACAAAGGCAATTTTTAGGATTTTGTTAAGATTCATGTTTATCACAGTGTGGACAAAAAATGCAAAAAGAAGCATTTTCTTATCTATTCCTGTTACATTAGAAAAGTTCATGCCCTGCTCTTAGCATTTTCCAACACAGCTGTAGAGTAGTTTAAAGCCTATTTTTTAAATAAGTGATGCTCAATTTGTCTTTGATGATCCGCATGATTCAGGTGAGATGGGAGCACGGTCGGGCCCTTATTTGCATAAAAATTAATCACAGAAAAATGTAAATTGATAAAATTTTGCCTGGCTTTTCCCCCCTATTCAGGAACCCATGGATGGCTCCCAGAAGCAATCATCTCAGTATGGTGCCGCGTTGGATGCTACACAAACGATCACATTTGTGTTGAATACTCACTCATTTAAATGTCAGCACTGATGGGGCGGTACATCGCTGGAAAAAATGAAAAATAAATACACAGCAGCTGAAGACCATCAAATCTGTGGGCACTCTTTAGAGATATATGATCTAATGTGAAAAAATTGTAGATTAATTATCCTTTTTTCCAAAATGGTAATTGTTTTAGTATCACAGCAGAAAAAAATCTGCAATTTATTTGGAATCAAACAAAAACCAGTAATGTTAAATACGTCATTACATCATTGTGTTTATTAGAAGGCTACAATTAATTCCCGAGGTTCCTTTGGTCTCTAGAACTGCACAAACTGAAACAAAAGAACATTGTTACTAATTTTTAAATACATTCTGAACCTGCAAATAATCTACCCAACAAAATAAAGTAACAATTAAAAATAAAAACTTTGTAGTTTTATCTGGAAAGTATTATTTTTATTATTCTAAACTGCAGATTTGCATGACGTTGCTGTCATATAATAATAACTCATAACCCTTAATAAATTTATCATCTTTTTAAAGGATGGAAATAATTTTCCTCATTTCATATATGTGTAACTGGAGCATAGCTACAGCTGAAAAATAAATTGCCAAAACATCCAAGAATCCATTGCACGGAAACAGCCTCCTCTTGTAATTTTACATTAGAGAACTGAACTTGCTGCTGCTTCCTTATGGTGTAAATTTCAAACAGGAGAGTAAATAAAAAGATTACACAGGTTATGGCTCCAAATTCTTATTTCTAACTGAGCTAATTCCAGCATAGAGAGAAGAAATAGCAGTTTACACCTTTTTTTATTTTTAACCTATTCTAATATTTTTTTTTCTTTTTTTGCACCTTCTGGCTTTAAGAAGCAATCTCTAGAAAATCATAGCCACACAAGGACTTCTCTAATTTATAGTCATCTGTAATAGGTCGGCCACAGTGCATTAGATCAGTGCATTAGATCTTTAGGGGATGGAGTGCAGTGTTTCAGCAATGCAGTCAGAGCCCGAACCGAGAGGAGAAATTTTAAAAGCTGTTTATTATGCCTGAATTGGAGAGCTTGGAGTATTAGTATAATAAATGGTGTAGGTTCAATTTTTTTTCTCTTCAAATTTTTTTTTTTAGAGAGATCTGGCAGTAGTTGCATATGAGATTTATCAGGGACACAGCCTGACTTTAACTCATGTACCTTACCTTTCACACCATCCACTGTGCCAGTAGATTAAAAACATGTATATATAGTGCACATTAAAAGAACCACCTTCCCATCATTTAGCAGAACTACATCTGACTTCTTGCAAATTTATTAAATGCAGAGCAATGGTTCTACTTATAGACAGAATATTTTATATTTTTTGTCTTTTGTTGTTGAAGCCCATGGTTCAAATCCTGGCCTCACTGAAATAAAAGAGAGTTTTGTCAGTGGTTTCAGCTCAGCAAGAATTTCAGTACATGTTATTTACTTGCTGAAAATGTGAAGTAGTTGTAGCTTTGTGTGTGAGTGCTTGTATTTATATACTGTAAAGGACACTGGGTGGGAAGAGGTTGATGAAGGAGGCTGATTGATGAAGGAGGAAGACTGTCTGAGAGCATAGGTGAGAATGTGGACTTTGTGCCTTTTGCTGTGGTTTGAGGGGTTTGCAGGGTTTGGATGGATGGGAATTTAACTGGAATTTAACCCTTTACTGAAGGACTGCGGGATTTTTGAGATTACAATCCTTTACTTTTTTGGCATTGTTGTTGTGTTCTTATGTTTCATATATGTCACTCGAGCCTTTAGACTGTTTTTATCCCTGCTGGTCTGTTGGACGTGCAGATCCCCCTCTGTATAACAACCACTCTTCCTTTGACCTCATTCTTACCCATTGTCTGATCATGCTTCTGCCCCACACTGGATTGTCTCCTACATTTAACTCTTAAATACTGATTGATATCAACAAGTGGTTGCATATGTGATCTGGAAATAATCGGCAAGAAAAAACAGTTTAGACTCTGCAGCATGAAATGTGTGTGGAGGAAAGTGTGATGAGGCACAGGAGGGCAGCTGTATGAGAAGACAGGATTAGCACATCATGGACAGCACATGTGCCATGCACAGTTTGCTGGAGATCTGTATCCCAAAGAGCTACTTGGGATTCTGTGTTCTGGGATTGTTTTCCAGACTCTGTCAGCTCTCATCGGGACCCCCTTTCAGGTTGATCTTTGAGTTGCCTCCCCACCCCAGCCTCTTAAAAGGAAAACAGAAGCCATACGCAAGGCTTTCCTGCCTCCCACAGTAAACCAGGACTACCCTGGCATCCCCAGTAGATAATTTAAGAGCTGTGCTGTTCAGGGTGTTGTTCTGGATGCCACATATCACCTGCAGATCTACAACCCAATGCGGTGTCTCTCCCTCTTGACTTCTCTAGTGGAGGTTAACTCCTCGCTATGGAAGAAGTAAAAGGAAAATCTCAAACGACCCTTCACAAAGATTTTCTTTATAGGTAAAAGGTAAAGGACATTTTTATTTTCCTTCTCCCTCAACCCTGGCACGTAGAGTCCAGAATATTTAACTTGACGAGATATTTATAAACAGCATAATATGTGGAAAATACCATGGCTTGCAAGTGGAAGTCTTATTTTTGATCAGATTTCATGAAATTACTATTTCTATAAATAATAAACACAACATTTATAATTTCAATAAATGGGTTTAATTTAGCTTGGATTTCTTAAGATAAAAGTCTGTCTTTTCAAGCCTAATATGAAAAGGGATAGGATTTTCCAGAGCATCTAGAGTTTCTGCTGACTTCTAGGCTCCTCTCTAAAAGGACTTTGAAAATCTGATTATTTTTCTCTTACAGAATTCAGAGTGCAACTCTTAATACCAAGGTTTGAAAACTTTTGTCTGTGTTAAATACAAAGAAACTAAAGACAGGAAAAGAAGAAATGTATATTGCTGTGTGCAAGCTGAATAACTGCAGAAGAGTATTTGTCCTTGGCAACAACAAAGTCCTAATCTGTTAAATCTTTCATATGTGTTTTTTAAAGACATGCTGATGAGGCTAGTTTGGGTTCACCAAAGTAATTATTATATACAGTTTCATATTCAAATGATATACTGCACTGCAGCTTGTTTCACTGCAGTGCTAAAAGGAATATAATTGTTGCTTTATAAAAGATGGAAGGGTGACTTTATACCTAAAAAGCTCCTATTTTATAAACCTTTATTTCATGTCTGACTTTCCACACATGAAGCAATACATACATGTTACTTTCTCTGTGTAAATGGAGCCTTCTTAGAAAATGTGGAAAAGAAGCGGATTTTTTTAAGTAGTTACTTTAAGTAGTGCTTAAAGAGTTCAGCCTTTCAAAGAATCATATCTAGGTCTTCTTCAGAATGCTTAAGCTCAAAGGAATAGCCATAATTCAGAAACAAGCTAAAAAAAAAGGACAGACACAAATTACATGGTTTAACAGGGACTTCTGGCAGAGCAAAATCACTGACAACTATAAATACACTGTAGCTGTTTGAATACAACAAACCACTCAGTGTAAGTGGGCAGCTGAATATAGGGATCTATTTGTTTCTCCCAAACTACTCCGTCTCTAACACTGTATGCAAGATTTTAGTGATAACTCTAATTACATGAAATATGAAATACAAGAATGAGCCAATGAAAAAAGTGTAACTAACAGAAAGAGCTAGATTCTACTTTGTTGTTCTTGTTCATTTGCCGGGAACTGAAGACTGAAACAAACTCATGGTAAAATACTCTAGAAGGGTATTTTGGATTTTCACCAGTATGCATCACAAACCATAAACACAAATTCTCCATGCCCTGACTAGGACCTCCAGAAGTCTTCTTTGGTCCATTTTATATAATCAGCTATGTTTAGGTATTTGTTTTCCAGGTTAGCTGTCAGTGGTGATAATCTGTCTTCAAGACAACAATAACAAAAATACATTCAAGCTGGTAGAAGCCTTCTCATTTCCAGAAAAACTCATAATCCTGACTGAACCATGAGCATGGATCTATATGGAAGACCATATAAATTGCAGAAGTTCCTTCCAGCAGTAAGCTGTATTAATTTTGGTGAATGATTATCAGGGAGGCCAAAGTATATTAACTAACCTCAGTCACTGACTTTCTGACCCCCAACTCTTTTCCCCCTCCCAGTAGGCAAAAAAGCTGTAGGACAACTACAGACCAGAGCACTGTGTTCTCTGAGAACTGTTGTCTTGACTGCTTGTAAAACAACCCTGTGTTTTCTTAGTTTGGATGTGCTCTCTGTCATATCAGTCAGCAAATTTTAGTACATTTACATCTTAGAGACAACTGGGCAGACAGGTGAAGCCAATTCAACTTTCTCCTGTTAGACAAGAGTCAGGAACAGCTTCTACCTGCACAGTATTCTACAGTATTAATAGTCCTCTTCTTTTTCCCTTTGAAAGATGCAATAGCGCAAACAAACCCAAATAAATCACCCCAGGCTGTATTCATTCCACCCATTTTGTGACCAACATCAGCAGCCTGCTGGTGAAGTTTGCCAAGCGCCTACTAGGACTCTGCTAACTGGAGCAGATGTTTGCAGGAGGATCATTTTGGCTATGTCGTTCCAATGTGGCTGCATAGACTGCAGTCAGCTCCAGTCAGGTTCAGCCAAATTCAGAATTTGAAGTTTGATTGCCATTGGGAAATTAGGTCACACTCCAGTTCAGTGTGTTTAAATGATTTTGAAGTCAAAACAACGTCATTGCTGGGAGGTCCCATCTTTCAGACAGCTGGGAGATAACGCACCAGCACAAGAACTCCAGCTACTTTTGTCTTAAACAGCAGCCGAAATAAAAGGACTTACTATATGCCTGATTTTTAACTTTTTATTACTCCAACGTGTCAGATTTGCAGCCTGTGCTGCGTAGTTACTTTCTGCTAATTACATGTTGTCTCACCATGCAGCCGTATACCTTTTTAATTCACTAGCCACTTCTTAAAATTTAGCCTGAAATATCTGCACAGTGGTCTCTTGGCAGGAGTTTAGTTGCATAAATTATTTCTCCCTGTTGGCTTTCCTCTTTTAGCATCCCTTAACTGTCCAAAACTAGTCCATAGGAAGTCAAAAAGAAGGGATATGATGTGTGATATCCATCACTGTTCTGGACTGGCATGTGAGAGCTCTCTCTAGCTGCTAATTGGGAAACTGTTCTGGGTAAGGACGATTCAATACACCATGGTAGGATCAATAGATTGACTTCGTCTGGGGAAAGTGAACTAACACATATGGATTATTTTTGTTTGTTTCCAGGTATTTCAAAAGAACTCTCAATTTCAAAGCATGGGTAAGAATTTCTCTTATGTCTCAAAAATATGATCAGATATATTTACTGTTGCTAAATAAATTTCACATATACTGAGCCTGGAAATAAAATTGTGATACTTTGTTTATAGTTTGCATTGATTTTTGCGATTTACACATCCATACATTTGTGTGAAAGAGAATCAGGGCAACATGCCAGCTACTCAAAGCATGAGTAATTTTATTTCTTTTTTTTTTTGGGAATGGATACTAAAAACCAAAAGAAAACTCCTACAGCAACAACAAGCCCCCAAACAATTTTAAACCCGCGATCTGTAATAAACTGAATACACCAAATGAAATCTTGTTGGCTGGCAGTAAGTGGTTCAGCAAAGTGCCTGTCAGAAAGCTTTGTGTGAATCACTGTCTCCATCTAGTGCTGCTTGCGAGGAATTGGCTCCCAACCCTCGGTGCTGGGGGACAAACAAGAGGTTCTGCCAAGATACAAAATTGTTTGGAGTTGCTATTTCAGACAATAATTCGCTATAGTTTAAAATAAGTCACCGTTTCGTTTGTAACACGCAACACTTATAAATTGGCTATAAAAGTTCACCAGGTGTTGAAACTTGCCAACCTCACGGGGGTTTCTACAAAGACTTTTTCGTGGACGTTCACTAATATGTTAGCTATTATTAATTAATATGTTGGTTAATAATGCCACGGGAAACTTGGTAGGAACTTGCCTGAACCATCTTGTACCAAGAGTACAATCATTGCTAGTAAATGTTTGGTTCGAGGGTCTCTTTTTAGAGACTTATAAAGACAAGGACTAATTTCCCGCTGCCAAAGGATGGAAATCAGTGAGTGGCTGATACATCACAGGCAGAGCTCCGAGTCGGGAGGAAAGGGGGGCAATGCATGACCTCGTTCAAGGAATTCAAACTGACAGGATTACACTGCAACAGCTTCCTAACAGGGAAACACAGTCTCTTTTCTTTACATCTTTTACTCCAATACCAGGTCAAAAATGATTGCAAATTCAGTGTTGTTAACACTAACTCCTCAAACCTGACAGAAAATTACTGCTAGACATTGTTCAGTCCTGTGAAGAAAGCATTTACAAAGCACAACTTCTTCTTAGCTCAGGAGATATTATTTTGCAGTAATTCCAGAACCAACAGAAATATGAGGACAAGCAATGACTTTGATCTGCAACACGTCTTAGGTTTTTAAACACTTGCTATGAATTCTTACTGCAGATTTCAGGCTTGATTCCATACACTGCACCTAGCACAGGTAATTAGCTGGTGCCTTTTTGAGGAATTAGAGATGAACAGAAGTGTGACTGATGGACTCCTCTGAATTTTTGTGCATCGATACATAGCCCAACAGGCTCTACTTTTTTAGCATAAGAGAGGATGGGAGCTGTTATATGACATTATAGTACTTTAAAAGGCTCAACACCAGACTAAACCTTGCACTATTTTTTTGGTGGGTATATTGTAATTTTTTTTCTTCAATCGTGCAAGTTATAGCAGTCATCATAACTAATTTTTATCTAACACACTTTTCTCTCTTTGGATAATTATAAACTCCTGTTGTTTGATGATTATGAACTGAAACTAGTTTATGTAATCTTGCTCAAATAAAATAGTCACATCTCATCAGTTTTGTGGGACACTGCATAAACTCACGTACTAAAAGCTTAAGATTATACATTTTTGCTATGAGTTATAATAGGTTAAATAAGTCATGATAAGAATAATGATTAACTATTTTTTCTCATTTAATTCAGACTTTGAGCATTGTTTGAATCTAATTTTACTGACTATGATATAAAATATATGTATGAAGTGTTGTGTTAGGTACTTAGGTGCTTTCCTGCATTTTCTACCCAAAGATAAATACATAAAAACAATTAGCTATCAAGATGAGCACAAACTAAAAATTGACATAATAGCTTCAGATAATTCATATAACTTTGCAAGGTTCATTTCAATCCCTGAGTTTCACTGTGCTGCCATATGGACCTTTGGAGTTCTCCAACACTGTCAGGAAATAATAGATGGATTAGTCTTCATTTTGTCTGGGCTGAGGATGCAGCTGTTTAATCCTATTGCAATTCTTGCTTGTCTCCTGAAATGAAACAACTAGGTCAGAGACCCTTATGTTCCCCTTTTAGGGATGTGAAGATAAATGCCACTTATTTTCCACAGTATGTTTGATATAATAATCACAGGACTGTCTTCTAACCATGTGTGTGACCACTGCTGTCTGTAGTAAACATCTACAACACCAAAGTTTGGGCAGTCTTCAGCAATCCCACTCTTTAAAGCCCCACTCTCTGCCTTTCCATATATTTGAAACTGGAGGCACGTACATTAAAATGCCCTCACAGAAGGTGGGCAATGCTGAGGGTCAGTGCTTATCTATCCAACCAGCTATATCCTGTATATACACCTTCTTCCTTTGCACTCTGTCACCAAAGTTCTCAGCTGTTCCTAAACCAAGAGTTGTAGCCTCTAACACACAGTTATATGTCAAAACTTTGTCATACCAGGGACTTCCTCAGTCATGACAACAGCATAGGCAAGAATAGTTTCTAAGAAAACTTCAGTGAGAGTTTTCTAAATCACACTTTCATGAATAGACTCCTCTCTAGAGAGAAAGAAAAAAATGATTTAATACTGGTGATCTGGGTGCTCACCTTGGCAACCTGCACCAAAACTGTGGTGCTCAGCAGGATGCTGCATGGACTCTTTTGGCTTTGGGTTGTTTTTTTTTTTAATGTTTCTGTGTCTAATTCCCATTGATTTCAAGGGGTTATTCTTTAAAAGTCAAGCTATAAATCAATGAACTGCAGCACCAAATGCACATGATAAAGGTCAGTATGCAGCATTCATAACCTCGCATGGATCAGTTTCTTGTCCATCAGACTAGAGCCTGCAGTATGACTATGGGCACTCTATATATTGCTCTCAAGGACCACATTTAATACATCCACTGTACACAAAAACACCTGAAGGTCTGTATTTCAGTAGTCCTTCCATAGACGGATATTTTTTTGTTGCTGCAAAATTTAATTTTTACATAGAGTCAGTTTCTTCTTATTTGGCTCTAATGTGAGCAGTGTTCAAACTGCTAAGGAGAATTGAATGACAATCACCTTCAAATTCATTTACTTCAAGTGATTTTTTTTCTGACGATTGTATTTCATGTTCATCTCAGTTGTTGACTTTCATTTCTTGCCAAAGCAGCAAATACCTTCTGAATTTTGCAAAAATATTTGATCAAATTCAATGAAACAAAATTCATATTTTTTCAAGTATTTCTTTCTGCTTCCAGAACAGATGTCCCTTATTTCTCTAGAAGTTCCTGTTACTCTGAAGTCCTAGTTCATTATTCTGACCTATAGCCAAGTGGGAAGTTAAAAACAGTTTTAACTTGATATTCATTAGCAGAAAGCATTTGAAGTGATGTTTTCTTAAGGCTTCTTCATGTTTGTCTTTTGTTTTAAACATGAGATGTTAAAATAACATGATAATTTGATTATCACCCTGTTTATTCCTTGATTTCTTTCTAATACTTCATTTTAAAATGTCTGGTGTTACAGATAAATTATATTCTGATTTGAAGATCTTTCAATTTCTGAGGATTTAGCTGAAACTCTTGTATATATAAATTATATTTCAGTGAAGAAAAGTGAAAAAGAAAACCTGTAGAATTTCAGAAAAAAACTTATGGAAGACAAGGAACCCTCTGCAATAATAAGAAATACAAATCTCAAAGAAAAAATATGCCTCAACTTCAACTTTGATTCCAGGGGTTTCAAAGTGATCCAGGAGGAGTAACTGAGGTAGCCCTAACATTCAGTGAATTTTTATGAACCTGAGATCTACACAGCAAAGAATCTGAAGCAAAATTAATTCTGCTGAATCTGTCTCTAAGTATAGCAGTATAGCTGACATTATAGGACACCACTGGCAGAAAAATCTATGAAGTCATTTAAGTAATAAGTTAAATATAGATTTATGCACATACTAGGTATACTTTCATTAAATATACCAAGATAGGTATACTATCATGAAGGTATCAGTTCCATATTTGTGTATCTAAGAAAGAGAGGGGGCCCCTTTTAATTAGGTACTGTAATTCAAGTACATTGTGGTATTTTTAGGTGTATTTAAGTGTATTTTAAGGCATGTTTAACTGATAACATGTACCAGTTATCATTTTACCTACTATACATTTTAGTATTTGCTATTTAACACTTACTTTAACATTTGCTATGCAACACAAGAGTGTTTATTTTAATATGTCGTGTTTTTTCCCATCTCAGATGGCTGTAAAGTCAAGCAGCCATTTAAAGTGAAGCTCAAAGATCAAAGCTTGAAGGGTAGACCCAGATCAAAATGTGACAAGTGTTATCTTGCAAGGAAGTTCAAGTTCATGCGATCAGCTGCAGAATCGGGGTGTTGTTACAGTTTAGGTTGTGTTCTTATCTACTTAAAAATCATATTCCATTGCAATTTTCTAACACTTAACTATATTTTCAGGTGGGTGTGAGGGGAGAAACACCAAGGGACAATGAAACCTGGCCAGTGGACATATTCCAAAGCAGAGAACAAGGCAACATACATGTTGCCCATACTTCCAAATGGACAATTTAATGTGATAAATGAATCACAAAAAGTAGAATTTATGATAGTTTGTTTCATTTATGCTAAATCTGACAAAGCAGAAAAGGTTTAATATGCTGTTCAGACATGTCATGTGAAGGTTGACATTTGAAAAAAGAATAAATGAAAGTATTCTCTCTTTTTGAAAAATGACAGGAATTACAGTGAAGCTCTATTGATCTCTAATGCTGAAACACCAAGCCTTCAAAGAGTGCTATTTCCATGACATCATGGCACTGAGTATTTAGCTCTTTAGAGAAACCTTTTTCCATTGTTTATTTCATCAATGTTCACCTCTAAATCAGATAAAGTCAACAAAAAGCAGCACTTTTTTTGGCACAGGATGAACTCAGCCCACTGACATCCTTTCATACCACAACTTCGTTTGGTTTTTTTGCAATATGCCCAGTAATCTTAAATTACAGCAACAATAGTTTTATTGCCTGAAGAATATAACTCCATTCTTAGACACATTGGTTGCAATTGGCAATCAGTAATGACAACTTGGAGTGTTTTAGGGTGACATAACTGAACTTTAAATTATGACATTTTACAACTGTATTAAATCTAAGCATGATAGATTGACCTTGCTCAATAAAATAATTAATCAGGAATTGAATCAAAAGTTACCTGCTTCAGTAAGTGACTGTTAATGTCAGGCTGTGTAGTTTTAGTAGCCTTCACATGCTAATACATCTGTTGAAATAGAGATTAAAAAAATCACATGAGAGGGAGGAAAGCGTAGTACTTTCCAACAGGGATGTTGCACAGTCACCTCTGATCATGAAATTAGAAAGTAAAGTATTCTGCAAGACAGTAAAATCCTAATCCTGAAAAGACTTAGTTATGCTTGATTTCTGCAAGACAAGGGAACCATCATAATGGTGGTGATGTTTAAAAGGCTTTTGCTGTGTTTGCAGAATGAAGGTCACACATAAGATGTAGCAGATCCTGTGGAACACTCATTTTGAAACTTCAGATGGTCTTGCACGTTCATCGCTTCTGAGGTTGAGAAGCTAGAAATGTTTTCCTTTGTCAGCCTGTGTGTTCTTCTATATGGGATGTCATCGCTCCCTATAAACATTTACAACTTACTTGTGTGAGGTTAACTTTAAATATACACATCTCTGCAAGATGCTAATAAGCCAAAGCAGAAATCGAGAAGGTTTGTTGAAGCAAATCTATCAAATTAAAGTAATGTTTTGCTCTCTCACTGAAAGCATTTTTACAAGCCACTTGAAGTACTGCTCATTCTTAATAGCCCATTCCCTGCAGAAGTCCCCAGTCAAGAAGTCTTATTGCTTTATGCCTGTGAAAATGCAAGCTTGATGTAATGAAGGAAGAGACAAAAGCAAAGCTATCAGCTATTACTGGAAGAGATATCCCCAGATGTGGTAAAAAGACAACAAGGAGACAGTAATTCATTTTAGTGGTGGTATAACATTAATTTCTTTGAACACAGTTAACTCTGAGTACATCCTAAGCTGGAAAAAAAAAATCAGTTATCCATAATTTAATCAGCAGTTTACTCCAAAAATCACAGTGGAGAAGTCATTACTTTTTTAGTATGTGATGGATTAATTTCCTAATTCAAGCAGACTTTGAAAATGACCCTTTGAGCATATCTTACCTAGTCAATGGTTTGCATGCCCATAGTCTCTTCCTTCCAATCCCTTCTGCTCGTTTCAGAAGTAACTTCTGGACTTCGGAGCTAGAGTTGATGCCTTCCTTGGCATAGACAGTGCAAGCCCTGTAGACTTGGGAGGTTTATTTTTTCATATTTCTTACTCTATTATTGTTTGTATGATCCAAGAGTGTAAGGCAGTGAATAAGGAAAATAAATCTTTCCAGTCCATGTTTGTTATGGAAGTGTTGTCTGTTGGCATAGCTCTGGTTCCTTTGGGCAGCAACTTCTCCAGCTGGCACGGTGCTCCTTCCACACTAACCCAATCCACTGAGGGTGAGTCTGCAGTGGCACTGAGACACTTCTGCCTTTATATCTACAAGATTTTGCCTATGACATCCACGGTGGAAATGCTCAGAGAAGGTGGCTGTTGGTTGGTTGGACAGGGACTCAAATCCCACCCACCCTTCACATGAAGCAATGCTGGTCAATGGGGTTGGAACTGCTGGAACAAAAAAAAGAATGGTCTTCTCATTTACAACTTTTGGAGAAAGAGTTACTCACATCTAACTGTCGTGGCCAAAACTAAGACGACACATTTGTCACTGTGTTGGTGGCCCTGAAAAGATTGAAAATGATAAATCTGGGGTTCGTGGGATGGTTTTATTGAGGTCAGCTTTGGATCTTAATGAAGAAATGTTTGTAATACTTGCAGAAATGTGGGAATTATTGAAATAGCTGTCCTTATTGGCACTTATCACCTTATTCTGTAGTAACTAACACACTGACAAGTGATTTCATGACAAGCACAAGAACTGTTCTGTCAAAGGTTTTTGCAACAAACCATCAACTCTAAAATAGTTACTTAAATATGTTTTACTAAATATCTAAAACTTATTTTATCTACTCTATATGATATTTTTAATCAAGAAGATAAACCCCCACACTTTATATTTAATTTTATGTGAAAAGGATAATCTATACGCCATGAAAAACTTGTATGTATTGAATAAGTTAAATATATTGTTTCTCATATTGTTAGCAGAGAGGTTACCTTTCGACCTTCCTTTTGAGATATTTTGGAACATTTGGTGCTTCTGATAATAGTTTAATATTACTTTTTTCACATTGATTAAATACACTTCATACATCACTGAACAATGAGTAACATTCAAATAAGGCTGTCCATTGAACTGCCTGCAAAAATGATAAAGTAAAAAATTAATCTCCAAAGTAAAGTCAAGCCTGAAATTGAAATCTTTGATGCATACATTTCATAATTAGTTCATCCTGCTATATCTAAAATGCAAATACAGTGCTCTTAAAATAATTCAGATCTTCCTGCCTGTAGCATTAATGAATTGTTCTAGCTTCTGCACCTCTGACTTTAAAGGATTCTGGAGTCATTAGACTTTGTTGTCATTCTCTTTGTTAAGTTGATGAATTTTCTTTTTTATAAGGTTACTTAAAATAGTCCTCCTTATCTCTTGTGCTACTTTAACATTTGCTTCAGGCATGGGATCCACCTACATGTCAAGGAAAAATTTTTTCCACAGAATATGAGCAGGATCAATGCATAAGTGTGTAGTCGAAGTTGTCCCCCCCATTGCCCTGTCATCACCCACTTCCAACCATTTTTTAGTGATTCAACTGTTGTAGGACTATTTCCTAAACTAGAACAGTGAAATTCTGTCCTGGGAGTTTTGTTGGGGTTTTTTTGTTGGGTTTTTTTTTTCCCCTGAGTGCATAGGTTTTGTTTTGCTTTGTATTTACATATTTTACCTTGTGTCATTTTCCTTGAACAATATACTTGGTCACCACAGCAGCACTTGGATGAGTTCCCATTTAATGTGAAGTTACCAAGCTAAAACCTTGCAAGGTGTTGGGAACTGAAAGGTTAAGTCATAAACAGGGTCTGTATTAAATTAATATGTAGATAGTAATATTCTTTGTGTGTTACTTCTAAGACAATAAATCATTACATTCAAGGATGACAAAACTGCAAATAAATGATGCAACTTTACTGATGAGCTGAAGAATATGGAACTTACGCTTTAGCCCAAAGGACATGGCCTTTTTCACTGTATCAAAATAAGTCTGCTGAAGAAAATGTTAAAATTCAGCTTAGGAATAAGGAAAGTCTTCATTTTGTAACATCTAAGCAAGCAAAGTAATTACTAGAAATAATTTTTAATGCTCTTGAAACATCAAAATTCATATATTCTGAGAAAACCCATTCATATACTGATAAAAGGAGAAAACAACAAGACCGACATATCTGATCTAAACCTACCCTCTATCAGTTTGAATTCATTCCCCCTTGTCCTGTCACTACACGATCTCGTAAAAAGTCTCTCTCCATCTTTTTTGTAGGGTTCCTTCAGGTACTGGGAGGCTGCAGTTGGGTCACCCTGAAGCCTTTTCTTCTCCAGGCAGAACAATCCCAATTCTCTCAGCCTTTCCTCACAGGAGAGGTGCTCCAGCCCTCCAATCACCTTGGTGGCCTCTCGACCCCCTCCAATGGGTCCATGTCCTTCCTGTGGTGGGAGCCCAGAGCTGGAGGCAGCAACGCAGGTGGGTTCTCACCAGAGCAGAGGGGCAGAATCCCCTCCCTCCCCTGCTGCCCACCCCGCTTTGGATGCAGCCCAGGACACGTTTGGCTTTCTGGGCTGTGAGTGCACATGGCTGGGTCATGTCCAGCCCCCAAGTCCCTCTCCCCAGGGCTGCTCTATTAATCCATCCCCCATCCTGGATTAATACCAGAATTTGACCTGGCCCAATTGCAAAACCAGCACTTGGGTCTTGTTAAACCTCATGGGATTCCCATGGGCCACTTCTCGAGCTTGTCCATGGCCCTCTGGATGGCATCCTGTCCTTCAGGTGTGTCAACAGCACCACTGAGCCTGATGACATATGCAAATTTACTGAGTGTACACTTGATCCCTCTGTCTATGTAATGAATGAAGATATTAAATGACACTGGTCCCAAAAGAGAACCTTTGAGGGGCACCACTTGTCTCTGATGACCAGGGTGGAAAGCCATGCACAGCAGGCAGTATAAAAGTTGCCTTCTTTTAAATCTATGTGTACCTACCATAACATCAATAAACGTGAAGGCAGGGATATCAATAGAACAGAGGCACAGCAAAAACACAGGATGAAAATTCTTCAGAGAGGTGGATAAAATAGAGATTTCACAATGTACACGTAGAATAATACTGTCGTATTACTAATATGTGTGTCAGGATCAGTCTTCAGGTTTGAGGTTTAGGATAGAGACAGAGTAAAAAGGTACAGTCATAACCACATCTTAAAAGTTCTTCAGATTGTAAAGTTTGGATAAATGTTCAAGGAGTAAGACTCATAGTGATTTTTACACAATAATACAAGTTCACTATTGCCAAAACTGCATGGTAACAAATGGTACCAAAACAGTCTGTATATTCACACCTAGTTGCAGAAGTACAAGGCAAGTAGATCTGCAGCCAAACTTTCTGTGAGCACAAGTTCTGAGGAATTAAAAGCTAAATAAGGAACTGGAGGAGGAACCAGAAGACGAAAAATGACAATATTTAAGGAATTTTGCTTGTGCCTTTTGGAAATAGCACATTATGGACAAAAAGTAACAAGGCCATCAGAGCTGAACTATTTGCAATTTCAAGAAGATTTTCAAGAAGTTATAGATTAAAACTAGAGAGGATGAAATAAGGTATGATTTGGAATTGGGAACTATCAGAAGGCTGAGAAAGAACAGGAAGAGTAAGGGTAAGAATGGGGAAGTTAAAGCAGGAAATGTTCATTCAGAAAGTCAGAATCAAAACAAAAGTAAAAAGTACCCCGAGGGAACAGGTTAAACTTGCAGTGATCACAGATTTTTGCTTACTTCTTTTGAATATTAGTTTGCTCCATCTTCTTCCTATCACATGCATGTCTGTAAGAACTCAAAATCCAAGTTACAAATACAGATGGTTGAGTTTGAAAAACCCACAGTCTTCCTAAACACAACCAAATTTCTTTAGCCTTCTCTGCCACCATATACTACTTGTATGTGACTTTTATTGGTAAAACAAGAATACAACTTGACCTGAGACATTAGAAGTCTGCAAGCTGAAAGGAATGAATTTGGAATTAAAATAGAAGACTGTAGGTACCACCCAACTTATCAGGAGTTAAAGGATTTTTGTTTTGCAAGGAATTTTTTGTTTTGGTTATTTTGGTGGAATTTTTGTTTTTTGGTGGGTTTGTTGGGTTTTGGGGTTTTTTTGGCCATTACAAGATTAAATTGTGACCCTACGTATCTGTGTGTGTGTGAGAAAATTAACACCCCCCTGGCATAAAACTATAGAAGCCTTTCTTAGATAGTACCTATTAGAAATCTATAAGAAGCACTTGTTGAAATAAGACTATCATCTATTCCATGTCTTTCTGTCTTGCAAATTCTGAATTGTTTCCAAAACAATCACCTCAGGTCATAGCATCAAGGTAAGTAAAGCATTTTCAAGTAACCGTGACAGCAATAAATGCACTGTTACTTTTCCCAGCAGCCACCCCAAGTTAACATCTAACAATTTCAGAAACTACCCTTTGCTCAGTGACATAATTCCCATAAATCTTTAACAAACCCTATTATTGCAAAGTAAAAGCATTACGCTGGTTTCAACACTTTCCCAGGTAAGTTCATTGAAATTAAGTTTCTCCAGTGTGAGACAGGAGTAGCCCAGCTTCTTCTGAAAATTTCGGAATTCTTGTCACAGCAGAGGTACGCAGAGGGCAATGGAAGTTGGCTGAACAGAACTATAGAAAGCAGCTGCACTTCCTGCATGGAGCAAGAGATGGCGATATTTTCTTATCTGTTAGGACAGTCAGATGTGGTATCTCACTCTAAAACAATTACATATCATATATTGACAGTTATTGAAACCCAGCATAAAAATAGTTTTTCAGAAACTCAGTGCAGGTATCACTTATGGATAAATGGTAGTTTTAGGAGCAGATTACACTGTAAAAACCCCTCTTTTAGATACCCAGAATTTAAATATAAAAATATCCTAAAGCCTTTCCCTGCTAAGGTCACAATCTGAGTTTAATTACTGCATGGCCTTTCAGCCCAGAAGATGATACGATGTGCAAGAGTACCAGGGCAAAGATGCTCCCCAAGGAACATTGTTAATAATAGGGATTTTACCTCTTTAGAAAATCTGCAGCACACAGGTCTGTGAAAGGTGAAGAGGCTAATTTAGCCGCTTGCTGAAAAAGACTCCATAAATTTCCTGTGCAGCAACTGCACATGTACTTGGCCTTTGCATGTGAGTGGAGGGGGTTGCTCTTAGCAAAATGAAAGGTGTTTGTGCTGATGGCCAAGCGCTTGGAGCATCCTCAGAAACAGAGGGCAAACTGGGAGACCGTGACTTCCTCCAATATTCACTGGTGGATGCCTGTGTGAGTTGCCAGAGTTTCTTCTGCCTTGTCCATAAAGCAGACCAACTGGGTGATCAATCTTTCAGCCAGTTTTTCTCTAGTTTTTAAAATTAATAAAAAGTGAGCTTTTCCTGTATCTGACATAGAGGACAGCCAAACTCCTACCACGTCAGAAAGTCTACTGGGCTCTAGTTCCTAGAAAAGGGTATTCTTGTATTAATGTACTGCTACTGGAGGAAAAAATGTGTACACACATACACATATAAATATATATTGTTAAATTAATCCTTAGATGGAGAACTCACTGCAGAACATGTATTTCACCAATTTGCGTAAGATACAGTTATACCTCTTCTGTTTTATTTTTTAAGCAATTCACAAGCCAAGTCAAAACATAAAGCAAATCTTTGCTTGTTATTACAGAAGTACTCCTAGCAAGAAAGTGTTGGTGAAATTGATGATAGGATGAATTCCCAAAAGACAAGAATGAAGAACCATTTGAGATTATGAACTGCTAAAAATCACAAGACAACAATAGCTTTTATACTTTCTTTGGAATATTTTCCCATCTAGTTCCTCTTCCTTTGTTTTTTTTTTCCATTTATCTTTTTAAATACAGCTTTCCTATTCTATTTCCTTGTCCTCAAGCATGCATTAGACTTACTTCTCTGATTTAGTGCTCTTAAGGAAATTTGGGTAGAAAGTAGAAACTCCAAAAGCTAATGTTTGTATATAGCAATCAATATTTTAAATTCACAGAGCATTTTATCAACTTGAAATTCAGCTGTTTATTCAGACCTCAAAGCTCCCTGCAAGGTTTTTAAAAGTGCAAGCCAGTGGTTTGAGTTCAGAGAACAGCAAAACTTGTGCCTTCCCAGGCTCCATTTTTGGGAGTGTGGCATTCTGACCTGGATGTGACATTAGTGGAAAAGTCACAAGACTTTAGCAGCCACACCAGCTGTGCAAAAGGAATGACATTCTAAATCGTTACCTTGGCTTGTGTTTTAAAGCCTCAGTGTTATGAACACAAACTCTTTTTAATATTTGTTAGAAAATCAATGCAGCGTTACAGATGTCTGGCTGTCCTTTATTCTGTTGGAAAAGAATTGTGTTTAATGCTTTAATAGGTCCTCAATATTCTTCTGTCATTTCCTTTCTTTATTAGCCACTATTTCCTGCAAAGAATCTCACAAATGAATTTGGAGAAAGCTAATGTGCTGCTCTAATGACAGATTGCTTTCAAGACTGAACTCAAGGAACTTTCTTCCCATCTCGCAAATAAATCATTGCCATTCAATAGTGGACTTTTGGACAGATATGGGAAGTGCTCTCTGCTTTAAAGCTTTCCCAATATGAGGAATGATCTTAGGGCCACAATATCAGCAGATAAAAGTAGTATACTGTTACAGAGGCTCAGATTAGTATTATTATAATGAACCCAGACATTATGTCCTTCAAAAACAGAGAAAACATCAGCATGTGTGCACTGTTTGCCTTGAATCAGAGACAGACTGAACATGCTCAAAATGCCAGTAGTTCTATAGATTGCTGTGCAGTTTAATACTTTTTTCTCTACTTTTTTCCCTTAAGAGATGAAATCTACAGCCACAGCATGACAGAAGACACATTACATCCATCAGTGAACCCACAAAGAGAGAAACTCCATCTTTCTGCAGTAAATACAAAAATTCAAAGGAGGGTTCATGAACACAGAAAGGTGTCTGACTCTCACAGCACCATTCCCTTTGCATCTCCTGTGAATCAAGACTAACCCACAATACTGAAGATTTCTATGTCCAGGACTGTATTTTCAAGTTCTTCTGCGCATTTCTGGTAAACCAGCCTTTCAATATATCTCAGCTTGTTTAACCAGGTATTCTGGTGGCCTCTCTTTGAGAAGCAGGTTACTCATACAGATAATGTGAGTGAAAATGAATGTTAAGAGAAATACTGGAATGCATAACATTAATAAAAATGTAAAAATGCTTTCTTGATTACAACAGGCAGAAGCAGCTGCAATTGGTATGTTAAAAAGATACATGGAATAAGAACTAACTTGGTAAAAGTTTTTCTCATGTTAATATGGGAAACAATGTCACCCCCTCAAGCTGTTTTTGGCACAGGGTGGGCACCAGGATGCTGGGAAGAGGTGGGGAGTGATTGCTTTTGCATCATACACTTTTGTGTTTATTGGGCTTTTTTTCTCTTAGTAGAGTCTTTGTCTCAACCTGTGTGGTTTTCCTCACTTTTGCCCTTGCTGTTCCCTCCCCTGTTCCACTGGGTGGATGTGAATCAGCAGCTGGGTTCAACCTAATTCAACATGTTTTGGATGTGGCACAGCAGAAGAATAGAAGCCACTCCAACTTAAAATCCCTTTAGACTCACTAGATTTACTTCCAAATTTGACCTAGTGATTTTTATATTTTATTTTATTTTATTTTATTTATTTTATTTTTGTCCTAAAGCAGCAGGCTGCGTTTTGCAAAGTCCTGAATTCCATGTGATTACCTGTCCATATTTCATATAACAAGCTGCCAGGCAAGATGAAGGTAGTGTTCAAATGGATTTTTTTTTCCCTTGAGGGCCTGAAGTTATTTTGAAATGTGAACTATATAATCCTATATACTAGTATTTTCCTTAATTTCTGTCATTGTATAGCACTTACAGAATGCTTTCCATGGCAGAAGCAGACCCTTCTACTGCAGAATAAAGCATTGTGCATTTAAAAATAGCAACTGAGAATACAAAAAAAAAAAAAAATAATTGCAAGGGGTTATGTTTGTGGTTTGTTTTTTTTACTGCAGTAATATGATATGGTGCAGGGCAGTGATCACATGAATTTAACACAACAATATAGGGAACAGAGTTCATGGCAAATATTTCCTTCTAGTCCGTAAAGATACATTACTACCTGGTGATTGTGGAAATGCCAGACACTGAAAACTTGTGATCTTCTGGAGAGATTCAAGCAAGACACTTTTTAGGCCAGACTGTCTTTTCAGATTTGTTCATTCCATCAAAAAAATGTATCTTCTTCCAATATTTTAACCTACAACATACTGACATCTTTAGATTTTCCTCTCATGAACGGAATTTTTTCCTGTAGGAAATAGCGGGAATGGTTATTTGTGCTACACAGATTTGTTGTTTACCTCTCCAATGCAGCCCATGAAAGAGTCTCAGGCTGCAAAAGAATAATTGCAATATTCAGACGAGTGTGAAGGAGGAGCTGAAGTCTGTGAGGCTGCTGAAAGAATGACTGTAGTGGACATTGCAGGTGTAAAAGAGAGTCTCAAAGTTCCACTTAACTCTTTTTCTGTGCATGAAATTGCATATAGATTGTTTTTCTTACAGCTATAGTATTTTGTTAAGGAGCTAAAAGAAGATTCTTTCCAAAGAAATGCTTAAAACTACCTGAAGAAAACTTTTACCTTGATTTTTCACTTTTTTACAGGCAAAAAAATAGTAACGCTACTGGAAAAAATATTAACATTGAACAAAAATACTGCTTATTTTTGTATTTTAATAGGCTCTTTTTGGACTACAATGAGGTTCCACTATATATATATATATATATATATATATATATATATATAGCTTTGAAATGTTTGTGAAAAGTTGAAAGGAATACATTTATAAGGCAGAATTCTACATCATGCAGAGCAATGATGTGCCTAATTTGAAAGCATAATTAATGTCACCATATGTACAAATTGGACTAGTTGCTGCCTAACTGACCATTGCTTTTACAAATTTTTAATCTATGTACACAACTGCTGTCATGGCACAGGTTAATTAAATGCTATTGAAAACCAGATTTGGTGTAAAGGTTATATTAAATAAATATCAGACTACTTAAAAATTATTAATTGATCAGTATTGAATGCAAGATGATATACGTTTCAGAATAGGCTTCTGAAAAATTTTTATGATATTACTGTTAATCATTTTTATTGCTTTCTTGATACATCTGTGACTATGTGAAGATTGATTGCTCTTAATACCTTTAAAATAATTGAAATAAAAAGACTATTGGAATCATGAATTCATTTTACATGCTAGTCAATTGAAAGAACAAGAAAATATATTTGACACTAGGCAAAAGATACAACAAATATAAAAATGGAATGGAATTTGAGGTTAAATTCACATTTATATTTTTTAAATCATTGATTTTTAGATGGATGTCAGCCCTGTAACTCAGGACCAGAAATGAAGCTTTTCCATCTTTGCTATACACATATAGCAAGTATATACATATACACATGACAAAAAGTACATAACTGCTATGCAAAAGAAGAATAGCCCTTTTGGGGTTTGGCTCTTTGTCCTCATTAGGTTTAAATGTATAATGAGTGTTTTCACAGAGAGTGATGGTATTTCTGACCACCTGTGCTGCACTTTGTGTCACACCAGGCTCCCAAGAGTGGGCTGAGGAAAGCTGAAGGGGAAGTTACTTCCATGCACATATTGAAGCCTAATTATAGGGACATAGGAATTAAAAGGTCACCTTAAAAGATACAAACTGTATTAAATCATGGACCTGAAGAGTGAAGCACAGTGAAAAGTCCATCACTTTCTTGTTTTATGGGTGACCTCCTTGGTTTTCAGTGCCTCCCACCTGCCATCCCATTTTATGCACCAAAACAAGCATCTTGCTGTTGTCTGATTTCTGTCAAAGTGCAGTGACTGCTGCACACCTGAATTCCTCCTGTACCTTTGAAAATCTCCACCAGAAGTTATATTTTGCACCCTATTTCTGACTCATAATAATTAGATACTCTGATGTTCTTTTTCCATGTTCTCATTTCTTCCAGTTCCTAACTAATGTTCCTTCCTACCTTGTCCATCCCTAGGCAACCAATCCCTCGGTGCAGCTGTATTCTCACCCTGCGAAAATCAACACCATTTACCGCACTCATAAAAATGCTGAGGTTCAATCAAAGGTGATAATAAAGGGATGATTGTGTGGTAGTTATCACTCTGTAGGTATAACCAGGAACAGCAGGGATTCCTGACATATCATCCTTTCTTCAAAAAGTGTCAATGTCACTTCTTTTTTCTGCTTTTGCTAGCAAAAGTGAATCGATGGGCTAAGAATGTATACAGTCCAGCTAACTTTAATGAGTGGCATAAACTGCTGCTTGGAGAATTAATAGATGGGAAAGAAGTTACACAGATACATCTTTTACAAAGTTATGTTGGAAAGACTTGTGATTCACTCTATCAAAAATAAATTCAGAAAAGGGAAATCTAGAAAGGGAAAGCAAAAATAAAAGAGGAATAGAAACACTTTAGAAACTGAGGGGAATATATGTTTTTTCAATTTTACAACATTGAATAGTTTGTCTGGCATTGCTGTGCTATAGAAGATGAATGTAAACCCTGTTTGGAATTACTACAAACAAAATCAGCGCTGCAATTTTCAAACTCTGAATTTGACATCTTGTGTGCTTTGAGTGTTATTCTGTGTTTTGATGGCAGACTGATACGACATAAACAGAAGCACATGTGCAGTGTATAATTGTGCCCTTTTGGTAGGAGAGAAGATGTTTTGGCTTGTGCTTCAAATGTAAATTTTCTCACTCCCCCAGAGATCTTTGTAGACTCCTTAATATCGCACACTATGAAATTTTGAATTCTAGGTAATTCAAAAATGATTTTTTCAATTAGACACAGGTTCCTGTATTAACATTGTTTCCAATTTCAGAGTACATTCATTGTATTCGCATTAAGGGTGTGTCTTGGTTACTTGAAAGACTTCTTTGTATATCTTCTTATAGCATAAAAAACAAAAGCTGAAGAAAAGGACTTGCTGACTTATCTCTGATTTTCTCTTAAAACATCTGACCCAAGCTACCTAAGCTATGGTTTAAGAATACAAATTCCAGAATTTGCCAAATCCTGGAATTTGTGTGCTAAAGAAAAATCCAAAATTTTTCTTTTATGTAATGCAAATTTGGATGATTATGGTGGTTACCTGTTTGAATCTACCATTTTGTGTAACTAAATATCTTTAATTTTTCTTTGTGATAAGCATAATGAGAAAAAAAGCAGACTTAGGAAATAAATTCTCACTCTCTGTAATGTATTTTAAATCTTCTGTTTTATTGTTTGTATGACACTATCACTCTCTGAATTTTTAAAGTATTGTCTTTAAGTACAAAGTATCAAAAATGTAGCTCTTGTCAAAATCCAGAGAAATTGCACCTTTTAATCTGCTTCTGTGATGCATTTTTACCTTGATTTTTCACAGAAACTATGCAGTATTATGATAATTGATTTCAAATTGCATTTGGACATATCATTGTGTGTCATACAGTTTTAGCCACAACTTAACTCAGTTTTAGCCACAACTTAACTCAGTTTTAATGCTAAAAGAAATGTGCAGATTTAAAAGCTGCCATCTTCATACTATAGATAACTGACTGCTGTCACTGAAAGCAGTAGAGGAACAAATCTAAGTCTTTTAATCTCCCTGCTGTTAAAGCCAAGGTTTTGAAACAATGTTTACTTGGTATTGTAATATCAAATATTCTGTTAAAAAAAAAATCACTTGGGAATTACTGCACATTGTGTTTCCATCTTATACCTGTTTAACAGAATGGTAAAACAGTGCTTTCAGTAGTTTGTTGTTACTGTTAATGCCTCAAATCCCTGCACCGTGTTTGAATTAAGGTTGCTTCGTAGACCAGAAATGAAATTTGATGCCATTGAAATGCAAGGGATCTTCAAAACCCAAAGAACATAGAAATTAAAGGACTGGTTGCAGTACAGTTTTCTTATACTTTAAAAGAGACACAAACAGCCAACATGGAACTCAAACACAGGGCAGAAAATACTCTACATAAGTCACAGGCGTGCAATTATTCCACTTGCCCAAATGAAATCCCTGATTTTGTGCCAGAACAGAGCTATTCCCAAAGGACATCAGTGCCCCCTTGCTGACAGTGTACATGCTGGTGTTTGGAAGGGCACTGCTCGGATGATCCTCAGCAGTTTCCTAGGCAGGTTTAATAATTTCCGGGGTTTCCTAGTCTTTCACAAAGTAATTTCTGATTCGTCAAAGATCATCTTCATCTAAAAAACTAAGATTCATGACCTAAGCAAAATCCATTCTTGAGGCCCCTCAGTCGTTTCAGAAAACATTACTGAAGGCATATATCAAAAGGCAGTCTTATGTTCTAGTCCTGATCTTTAAAAAAATAAATATTTTTTCTACTATAAAGTTTTTTCTCTACAAAGTATTGTAGTAATTTTCTTCTTTCCTGTAATTAACCACACAACTATAAAACCCTAGTGAGGAAATGAGATTTTCACTATACTAGACAAAAAAATTCACTTTTCTGGATTTTGAGTTTAATTTAAATGGGTTTCAGCAAAAATCTCACAAAGGTTATTTATCCCAGTTTTCTTCTATAATCCTAAAAAATAACAATGGTGCACCTCCTTTATCTTCCAGCAGTAATGGTTCAGACTTGACAATATTTGCATCCCCATACACAGTTCAGGTTTAGTACAAAGGCTGTTTTTAAACATCCAGAGAGAGAGAGGCATTTTGCACATCTTACTGTTTTTTCATCATGGACCAGCAATGTGACCTCCCCTCCCCCGCCCCGTAGTATGGTCGGTGATTATTATTTTATAATTATTTATTATAATCAATAATTTTCTTCATTGTCATCTTCGTGGTGTAATTATTATAACTCAATCTTTTATTTAAACTTTGATTTGTTAATGCTTATTATATGAACCAATGAATGAAATAGTGTACACAGTTTAAAGTATAGTGGGAAGATCAGAATAAATTCTTCACTCTGGCATGTTAGAAACATTGTCTCTGAAAACAAAGGTTGGATTGAAACTATTCATGAGATCTGAAAGATGTTATGGGAAGGACAGACCTACTGCTCTTGCATAAGTCTTATTTCTGTAGGTAATGGGGTTGTTTTTCTGATAGGTTTCATTTGTGAGAGTAAAAGCTGTAGGCAGTGGTACATGTCAATAAGGTGGTGTAATACCCTCTTCACTGCCTCATACAAGTGTGTAATACTAGGAAAGTAAATGTTATACAAGTATTTAAAATGGATGTAATTTTTTTATCCATGTTAAAGTATTTTTGTTAATCCATGTTATTTCTGAAACTTCTGTAGGATGTCTAATTATTTTTCACTCTTCATCTTTTTAACAGGTCTTTTCCATAACAGCTTTGATTATACTGATTAGTACAAATCTATATTAATCTATTAATGCAATCATTATATGAAATGCAAGCTTAGATGTCCTGTATATATTTTATGACACATATGGTAAAAAACGTGAAGAGATTGATTCAGAAAATAATATTTTTTTCACTGACAAGACTCAGAGGGAGAAAGCTACAAGAACATTAAGTGTTCTGCAATGCAGAGTGTAGTTAGGAACTTTTGTGGCAAGGTTTTATAAGATGTAAATATTTTTGCAATTCCAAATTTATTCACACAATTCTGCAATTGGGCATGTGTATTTTTTGACCTATGAAAGACTTTGTGCCATATGACGCTCTGTCTGTACAGAGGGTTGGCAAAAGGGATCACTTATGAGGCATTTGAGAAATAGTATTGCCTATTTGGAGGAAACAAACTATTAGAAAGCAAGTTAAATTACGCATTTTCACAAATGGGTTATAATGTTTGGGCTTCATAAAAACAACTGAGTAGAATTCACTGTAGTCCTTATAAACCCATAAATATAAGGCAACTTAATATTGAAGAGAAGTAGATAAACCTCAGTGCAGAAAAACCCAGGAGTTTAAAAAATAGAGTTAAATATAACTGTGTTTATTACTGCATACCTGAGCAGTCATCATGCAATAGGTGCTCTCCTAGAATAGTATTAGATAGAAAGTACAGGCAACAAAAAGAAAGTAAATTGGGGTTATTTTCAAGCAATCCCTTCTCAAAAAAGATGTCTTTGAATAGTGGGAAAAGGCTTGTTAAATACAAGTTAAATGCACTATGGAAAGAAAATTACATAGGCTGTGTTTGCTTTAACATCTAGCAAAATTTTTGTACATATGAACCCTTGCACTAATTCAGATCCAAATTGGATTAATAGATTATTTTCCTTTCACTTGTTCTGAAGAGAATGATATTTTGTAATTTGCTGGAGCTTTATATTCCTGAATGCTTCTTTTTAGTTTTGCCTTACAAATCACTTTTTTAGTATATCAGGCTCAATAACCTGAAATACATTTTTTCCATCTTAGGGAGGTGAATAACAGCCTTTAAATCAGTTACACTGGCTCACACAAGGAACCCTAGCTAGGGGTACTGAAAGCCTACAGCAGATGGGCTGAAAAACCCAGAAAGAAATCAAATTCACTGCAAAAATACAGTATACAGAGGCATTTTAATACACATTTTATATCATAGAAGATTCACACAGTATTTTTCATGTTATTCAAGATCTTTTTCAAAGACTGATTTTTAAAGACTCCAATAAGATTCTGATCAGGTGAATTCAACAGCTGCTAGAATACATTGTGAAGAGACTTGAATATATATGTGATTTCGGTGTAAATATATTTTGACTGATTAGAAGTCAATAATTATGATCTTCACAGAGATTAAAAAAGTAGTCATAGAGACATGTGCATGAATATTCACATACAGGACAGTAAAAGAGGCCTGGTGCTTTCAGTGCTAATAAATCCTTAGGGGGACTGGCAAAACATGAAAAGAGCAAGGAGTGAGGTACTGTTTGCTTCAGAGGCATTCAGAATTTAAAACCTGATTTTCATCCATATGGATAAGCAGTCAATATTTCAGCTCCTGGTCATGCAGAGGGTATGTGATCAGATCCTAGGAAATAGGTAGTAGAACTGGAGAGGATCTTTTCATTTTGCCTTTGGAAACATTTTCCTCCAAACTGTATTGAAATTACACAGATTACAAAAACCAGAACAACAACTGGTGCTAATGACCTTAATACTGTGTAGCTTGTTGACATGTTATGCAGTTTGTTGATGATAAAATAAGGTCCAACAGAAAATAAGACTGGAGAGATTATCTAAACATATGTTGTACAGCATAAACTGTGGACAATGCCTATTTCTGGTCTGAACATGGAATGTACAGGAAAACCAGCTGTTTTTAAATTGAGAATTAAGGCAGGAATAGCCTGTGTAAACCATGAAATATAAATGAAAAATAAAATATCTTTATTGTAAGTAAGCAATATTTGGATCATCTGTTGGCCATAATAAACTACTGTGTCAACTGAATCAATTATCACTCAGGAAGACTCAGGAAGTCAGCTAAGTCTATGTACCTCGTTTTTTTTAGATGCTACTGAAGTATTTAAAATGGATTGCATTTTTATTTACCAAACCTAAAATCCTGAGAGAAATTTCTGATAATTTCAGTCTCTGAATTTTTTGACATGTTGACATATTGCTCAGTGTTGCAATTCGAAAGGAATTTTTCATTATTACTTAAAATGCCATCCCCCAAACAGAGTTGTCTGTATGATCAACCAGGGGCAAAAGAATTGTCCTTATCTGAATGCTTATAAACCCAACCAATGCCTCAGGAAAAATAATTGCAGAGGTAGGGGTGCTAAAAAAGAGATCTGACTGTCAAAAGATGTGCACTGTACGACAGAGCAGCTTACACAACTCAAAGCCCTGTGCAAAAAGCCATGGAGATGCAAGGATTGATTTCTTTATTCGATTACCTCCACAGATTCCTATAGTGCTGTCAAGCTGTTGAGGACTTAACTAAAGTTTCTAACTGTGTTGCTTAATAAAGACCTACTCTCTATATTGCTTATAGATCATCGTATCTATTTAATTGTACATGTATTTGTCATACCGTTAATGAAGAAATGGCCAAAACTGATTTTCTCATTGTTGATCTTATCTTGGGTTCATCTGGTTCTCAGCACTCTGTTCTTGCTTGTAGCTGACCGCAGGCATGTCCTGGCAACTGCAGCAAGTTTGGGTAATCTGCTCCAAGTCCTGCATAGAAACGACTTTAGAAAACCTTTGCTGAAGTGGTGGACTATGCAATGCAGAAAAAGAATGAAGAATGCACTGTACTTGTTAAATGACACATATGTAGACTTATTTTGCAATAAATGTAATAAAAATGTTTTTGTTTGCTAAGACAAATCATGCAGTCCTGTTCCCTGGGTAAAGTGAACCATAAGGATTGTAAGGTATAGACTATGAGGTTTAGTTTGTTTAGACGGTGTTCCAAAACTCTCTTGCCAATATACTTTTTTCAGGGTCATTCTATCTGTATTTCTGTGCCTTGTTTGTTTCTTGGTCAGTTTTACAGCAGCCTTCAAGCTTTCTGTTCTCTCTCATCCTTTTATTAATGGGTCTCAAATAAAATTTCTCCTTTTAGCTGAAATTGTCTGTATTTGCAAAGACGTGCTTGTTAAGGGAGGGTTTTCTATTGCTTATGACATCTGATTCTACAAAGGACCTTAATGGCTTTTTTATTTACCTTAAAGATATGCCAGGGCTTGTACCTTTCCATCCTGCTTTCAGGGAGTTTTAAGTCAAACTATAATACTGTATTCATATTCATTTTTATCCTTATAAAGCATCTTGCTTTATATATTTGGTTAAATATATTATATTAGAAGTTAAAGGAGACCCTTAAGTAGCAAGGTCTTATTTAAAATACTTAGAAAATTTCAAAATTTTGTGATTATTTTTTTATTATGGGCAAGATTAATCTGCATGATCCATAAAATAAGGCTGTGAGAAATTGAAGTTGCCTGCTGCCAGTAAATAAAAAAACCCAAACCATTTGCAGTTCTTTTTCCACTTGGTAGATGACATCTGCTTACAGTTCTCAAGTGCTGGTGAGTTCACCTAAGTTGTGTTAGAAAGTGAGTGTGACCTGTCTGGATGAGCCTGTGAGATAAATCTGTCCTAGGCCAGCAGACTGTGCTGTGTCTAATGAAGTGAAACAAACCCCAGTATTTGTAGCCCTGGGCCTCCCTTGTAAATCAAAGCGATTTGCAAGTTTGTCATCTTTTCTGGTATTTTGGCCACCTCTGTCTCTTACATTGCTGTATTGGGGAACTTCTTATATTTATTTCTTTGGAGGATTTTTGAGGGGAAATCCTCGCCCCTCTCTTTGTGGTGTGTTTCAAAATATAACAAACCTGCAGCAGCAAAGGTCAATTGTTCGTGTGTGCATCAGAATGAAGTATCATCTTTGATGCTGGCTGAGTTACTACTGCATTCAATGCATAGATCTGAGGCCAGGGCCATCAGGGTCACCCACGTTGTCAGGAGTCACATATAGCTGCTCCTGAATTCACTGCTGTGCTCTGTTCTATCATTATACACCGAGATTGTTTTCTTTTAGTTATAGTACTTAGAGATTTTAAGTTAAGACTTTATTTTAAGTTGCTATGGCAGGACACATAATGATTAACCTCATGCGTTCTTTGTTTTATCCATTCGATAACTGCACCTTCCAGCTCAGAGTGCAACAACCTGCTAAAGCTCTTTGTGCACCAGAGTGAAGTGCACAAACTCTGCATGAGACAGAGGTTCTGTTTGTTTCTTCAGGAAAACTGTTTATGAGCAGAGGAGGTAACTAATCAGATGTAGCCCACAAAAACTGAACAAGCTGCCAACTCTTGCCAGATGGTCAATGCCTGTTATTGAGAAAGAATGGATGTAACTGTACACTGTGGGTAAAACCCAAACCCTGTTGAAGCCAGGACTTCTGCTACATTTAAAATATCAGCAAGAGAAATGCACTTTTCTATAAAACTCTCTTCCTTTAACAAACTCAATTTCAATCACAATTTGGCTTAAGTCAATGAAATCCCCAGTTTTAATTTTATTTTTCTGTTCTCTCTTAATGCTTATTTCTGAGATTATTGACATTTGCATGATAAAATATCCTTAATGCGAGCAATTTATCAGTTTGGCTGCCGGTTTCTAAACTCCTAAATTTATGTTGTCCTCAACTGGATTGAACATCTGATAAGACTAAGATTATAGATGAGAAAAGCTTCTCACTCTATGATTCTTTAGCTTTTAAAAGGCAATACCATCATTCACCAATTTGGATATTCTTCAAGTAATCTGACTTAATGGAGAAATAATGAGAAACTGAGTGGGAGGAAAGGATGTATGCTCACCCTTTGAAATAAAAAAATAAACAGTATAGAAATTAAATGGTAAGGGACACAGAAATTACAACAGATTGCATTGATGTCTTTTTTTTTCCAATAAAATTAAATATATTCCACTCAGCCAATATGCCTGTGGTAATTGGCATCACCGATCATATTTCAGAGGAGGACTATGAATGAGATTTACCAGAAAAGAATAGTGAATTAAATGACTGCATGTGAGGAGCACAGACAGACTTCCCCCCTCATTTATTCAAGATTGAACGTAATAACCAAGGCAAACTGATATAACTAACCACTTCTGACTTCTGTAAATTGATATGGGATGGAGCTGTCATCTCCTAATCAGATTAAGTCCTTTCTTTAGGCCATTTTTAATCTGAGTTCTACCATGAGGTTTTACTTTAGGGGAAAATATACTGCTTGGTGTTCAGCTACTAAACATTATTGATTTGATAAGATGACCAAAAGATAATATTCCACTGGTAACCAAACATTTCAGTTGTAGTGTGCATACTGTGAATGCCTTTTCACTTGTCCTTTACACTATTTGGGTTATTATAAGTAAAATGGGAGCCAATCCACTAGATTGCCTTAAACCTATATATAATATTATAACATTTGTTCTTTGGAATTGCTGTGATCCTAAATCACCAGTCAGGTTCCCAATTATCATTTATGCTACGATGAATTCATTTACATTCCTGATGCATTACAGATGTCCTCATTTTTCTGGGTTTACTGCTTCAATACTTCAACTGGAGGCTTACAGTTTTATATCTCCATGGTTTTTCAACCGCTGTAGCTTATGCTATTACAATCCCCCTTATGCTAACTTAAATCTACCTAATATCCCAATAATGCTTGAATTCTAAAACCTGATTATCCCTTTCACTTCTGCAAGGGATGAAATGATGATCCTCTTTTGAGAGGTGATGAAGGAGCAATAATCCTAGCTTTTTTAGGATTCCAGTGGAGCTCTGTGCAGGCAGAGGTCCCCAAGATTTTGGGGAAAAAAAAAGTAGAACAAGACATGCAAAAGTGAGTTCATGCAGTGGACAGAAGCCAAGTTATTTTCTATGTGGATCCCATAGTCCTTCTGTTGTAGCTGTTCTGCAGGAATGATTAGTCCTTGGGAACGGTGTGAGTGATGGCTTAGGAAAGAGATGCTCCCCTGAGTTGCCAGGGTAGGGCCCAAACCACTGAATGCCTTCCTTCCCTCCTAGACTGGGACTACTTTCCAAAACCCTTCTTTTTCAAGCCCCTTGCATGTGAGAATAAAACAACCTAGAAATTAAAAAAGCCAACCTGATCTGTTTTGCAATCTTCTTTTCTTCTGTTTTCTACCTTTTTTCTGTTTGCTGAAACTCTCTAAAAGTACAAAATTGTTTAATAGTAAAATGACCAACAGACCCACCACCAGTTCTCAAATTCTGATTTATTTCTTTAAATTCTATAGCAGCTTTTATTCCGTAATCTGTAAACTAAAGCTAGGTAGTTTATATTAATATATATACTTGATATTTTCTTCATATAGTTATATTTTTATTTATATAGTTCTATATGGTTTTGGACCGAATACAAAATAACCACATATAATAAATGTAGCTGTTTATACCTTTCTATTTAAGTACTACTTTTAATTGCTATTCCAGCATCCAAAAGCAGCAAGATCAGCTGCCACAGGTACTGTTCTTTCTCCTCCAGAGAAATGTAACAGCCAGGTGTTTCAATATAAGTATTTAACACACAATTTAGAAAAGGTATGTGCTACTGCTTTTTTTTTAATTAGAAACTATTTATTCCATCGCTGTGGCTCATCTCTAGAAGCTTTATACAGTTCATTTCTACAGCTTCTTACTTCAAATTTATATAGAATTGATCCCTATAAGAATTCAGAAACAGTAATTTAACATATTTCAAGATTACACTGGAATAAACACAATAGTACTAATAGTCAAATATTTTTGTTTCACTTTATTAAAAATATGTTTTCTGTTCTATAAAAGCAACTGGTGCTTTAAAGCTGGTGCACGCACAGTAATATCCATTCATTTTTTCAACACACAAGTGAATCTAAAAGTAATTTCAGTGACACTCATTTGGAATTAAATTAATTGTGTCCATGTCCTTTGTCATCTAATCTGGGGCTGTAACTTCAAGGGGTTGATGTCACTTGTAATATTTTTATTTTTATGTGGAGTAGGCTGCTTTCTCTTCAGTAGAACATAAGCAATAAAGCTGTCAAAACAAATAGAATACAAGAACCAAAGAAGTTCTCCAAAAAAAGTGAATACTGAAATCTAGTATCTAGTTTTTCAGAAACTTAAAATGCATAGGAAGCTTTCTTTTAATGCTCCAGTTCATTAGAAAACATGCAAATAAGAGGTCATATTGAGTTAAGACTCATAATCAAAACCTGACTATTACTAGTTTTTTACTCTTCCCTCATTTTTCCATCTCACCTGCAAGTAAATTGCAGGCCTGCTGAATGGGCCTCATTTTGCCAGAACACTCACAAATCTGATCAACTTTCTTTCTTCAGACAAATTTTTCCACAATGCTGTTTTCCAGTGTGGGTTAACTGGACTAACAGTTTGAGTGTAAATGAAATCCCCAGACTCATTCTCGCTCCCCACGGCACGAGCAGTGGTAATTCCTCCCAAATGACATCTCTCATTTCTAAAGTTATAAAAATCATCCCAGCTGTATGAAATAATTCTTCCCTTTCTCATAGGATGGTATGGATGAAATCACAGCTTGCAAGGAAATATCTCTTCGTTTTCCTCATTGAGCTTCTCCATTACATTTCCATTACATTTCTCCATTACATCTCCATTGAGCTTCCATTACATTTCCTATTCATACGCTGAAACAAACAAACAAAAAAAGGTGTAGAAATGTTTGTTGTCCCCAGTTCTACAGTGACACCCTGATTAAGGGAAGTGTAACTGCCTAAAATTCTAGTACATTATATACAAAAACAAGTGTTATCATAGTTCAACATTTAACAAAAAAGGTGTTTTAAATTAAGTCTGACTAATGAGATTTCTGTAATGGAATAAACAAATGGGAAGGCAGGTTCATCTCCACTCTTAAGTGAAAAATTGTCAAGTAAGTTACACATTTTTCCCCTCAAAAATGCTTCAATTTCTGGGTGTGGAAATATTCCCTGTGGTTAAACCTTGACTTGTGGATCTGACTATGACATACCACAACCTTTTAACAAACCCAGTAATTTCTGAAAGGCTTTTGAAAATTTGCATCAGCTATTTGAAAGCCACAAATCAGATTGCAGTATTTTCAGATGAGTGAGAAACCATGTTGTTATTAAACTTGAAAGGTACAAACATCTCTGAGCTTGACAGCATCCCACGGAAGATATATTTCCTGCTGCTACAGAAACATTAAGGTGATCCAAAGGTAAATCAGCAGTGACAGGTCAGTGACCATAGTGCACACTCAGCATCCTCAAGAGAGCTGTGTTTGTCTGCATATCTCATGCTTCTCTTGTCTAAAGAGTTTTCTTATCCATAATTAACGTGAGGATTTGAGAACCATAAAGCATTTATTTGCAAGGTGTTTTCAAGCAAAATAAAGAATAGCTCATGCTGTGACTGACTCCCTTTCTGTGACTGGACTACAAGTTTGGGCAGAGTGGTATATAAATTGAAGTCTCTGACACTTTAATGTTGCTTTAGCAGCTTCAAATCAATTATAGAAGAAGCTGAGATACACACTGCAAGATTGCAAAATATGCAAATCCAGCTCAGGAGATTGTTGTTTCTCTTATCTCTATAGAATTTATATGCTTATAGCTCTACTGACAGAATAACTTCATATTTATACATACAAATACATATTATACATTATGGATAGCCTTATGCCATGGCCTTCATTCTTTGGATTGTTTTATAAAGAATATGTGATTACTTACAAAGGGGCAGGGGCTGTTTGGTTTCCTTAATAGATCAGGAGTGTTTTGGGATGTTTTCTAACAATAAAATGTTGGCATCTAGATGCATGCTGAAAGAAGATAAGAAAATGTTGTTCCAAACTGCTGATTTTTAATTTTTCAAACAATGTCTAATTTAAGACTAAAATAAATATTAATATTATGGCACAGCTATGATTATTGTAATTTTCTATTAATGCCAAAAGTCCGGGTTTACTTGTAACTCTTACTAACAGTGCCCATGTCTGCTTGAAGAACTAGGTAAACAGGAGGTGTGGCTGCTACTTTGTGGCAGATTGGCCAGGATGTCATTAGCCAAGCAACCAAGAGCTTTCTGAGTCTGTGCATGAAGTCTTAACTCATTTTACCAAGCTCAGGATCAGGTTGAAAACAACATTTCTGAGAAAAGTTTGGACAGAAGCAGAAATGGTGTGATTGTCACATATTTAACAGCTGTCCGCAGCATGCAAGCGATAGCAACGTGAAAGATCCTATATTCTCGAGGACTTTGTTCTCATAAAATTGTTAAAGAGGACTTTCTCCATTGAGCAAGTTCAAACTTGAGAATGGATTTGCTCAGTGCTGAGTGTCTCACCTAGGAAAGTCACATATCTACTCTGCACCACAGTGAAGCCAAGGTCCCACTCTTGGCTAAACTGAAGCCTAAACCTGTTACCAGCACCTGAGCATGAAAAAAAACCATGTCAGAAAGAATGGCATCTATAATGAACATTTTCACACACAGGAAAAGAGGAAAATACTAAAATCAGTACTGTTAAGTAGCTGTAGGAAAAAAGAAAAAAAAAAAGAAGTTCATATATAGTTTACAGAACAGATTTTGGCTAAATACTTTGCTGTCCTCAGTAGGATGTATCTCAGAACTGCTCATGATTCTACAAGATTTCCTCAGGAAATATTTTGCATTGAGGGACATGCAAGTCTTTAACCTTTTTTTTCCTGTTGATGAGCAGGTACCTGTACACTACCACAGGATGAAAAATGTGTTGCAGTACAAGAAAAACTGGTAGTCAATGTGAATACCACACAAATGCAGAATCCCTTACAATTTCTGAGGAAATATTCTGCCTTTTCTAGCTAAAACAAATCATCATGCTCAGGGTCAAAGTGTGATGCAACAGAACCATTACGAACATCTTTAGCAAACTTGAAACACCAATTGTCCTCACTGGAATTCTTTCCTGCTTAAAATTAAAGGAAATCTTTAAGTATTGGAGAACAAAAACCTAATCTTAGCTGCTTATGTGATTTTTCAGTACTATGATGGTTAAGCAGTTCAGAGTCGTTAATGTTGTTAGCAGTTGCCCCAAGACAGATTACTGACTACATGAGGCTTGATAATTCAGTTAGACACCCACCTTCTCACAATGAGATTCTGCCTGTCACTGGTAGGCTATTATATTAACAACTTGGACCCCACTGGGACATTTCTGGACTCTTGGAAAGCTACATTTTTATGGATCGGTATCCTGCTCATTGTATTGTCTTGTGAAAGCAGCTTCCCATTAACTGCCACCTGTTTTACCAGAATACAACAGGTACAAACAAGTGTGAGTGAGTCACTGTACACTGTGTTTTTGGGAGAGAAAGCGGGTTGCAGGAATCTTTGTAGAGTGCTCTTCCACCTGATGGCAGGAGCGTGTCTGCAGTCCTTCCACGCAGCTGCTCCTGACACAGCAGTCTCAGGTTGTCTCTGGACACAGACCATTAGAGAGGATGGTAGGTGTGCTAGAAGATGGCTACGGCAGAGCCTTTCAGGCACTTGGGCCCACGTATGTAGAGCACAAGTTAAGGCAGACTTAGCTCAATCCACATTTTTACCAGCTGCAACAGTACTGCAGAAGAATCTAGGGCAGATGGTACCTTTGATCAAGCAGTTCTGCAGCGAGAGGAGTTCTGCAGGCCGTGTTCTCTCCTCCTTCCCTTACTCCTTGGAGTCTCCGACTCCTTGTATAACAGACAGGAGATGGCATGGGGTGTGATCTAAGAAGGCTGTGGTTTGCATACGTCCAGGTGGCATACTGTGAATGAGGGAAAAAGCTAAAATGTATATGCACCAGCTGTGGGAATGGACATGAAAACGATCTAAGAATTCTTGTTATTCGTAACATCTCTTTCCAAGGCACACGGCTTAGAAAATCAACAAACATGCTATCTATTTTCATCCAAACAGTAGTATTAGAATTAGAGCACAATTAGTTTGAGAGTCACATTTAATTAGAATTCCAAACCCCACCAATGCACTCTTTTCTAAAGGAAACATTGATTTCAAGGTACATTTTATATTCAAAAGTCAGCAAGGAAAAAAGAAAACTTGACATTATTCCCTTTAAGGATTAATTTTACTCTTATTCATTATTATTAGATCCTGAAAAAAAGAGCAAAGATACTACATTGGGTGACTTTAAAGGACCTAAAATACATCAGTAGCTTCTTCTTCAAAGATGAGATTGAAAGAGTTCATACCCTGATCATACCCACAAGAAAAAATGGCTATAACACTAAAAAGTTACCAGTTAGAATTTTTACTTGTCTTTCTTCCTTTGATGATAAAAAAAATCTTTTGAGAGATGAATGTAGACTTAAAAACAGCAAAATTACTTAAAAAATATAGTGGAAGACTTAACCTTTTGACTTCTGCCAAACGTCTCAAAACCTACTCAAAATGTTCAAGGTGATTCAGTGAAATGAGTTCAAAGCAGCAGTGTCTTATCTGCAACTAAGAGTTGAAACAGCCCTTTTCTTTGAAAAGCTTTCCCTGTGCATTTCCATATTCCTCCTCTTTCATTCTATGGCGTTCCATTCTTTCTCTTGAACTCAGTTGTTTCTCCCATCTTTCCCACCTTTTGCAATTCCCAATGGCCTTGACAGATCACTTGTTTCCTTCGGAGCTGAGTCAATCCTTTCTCAGCTGCAGGTCCCACCAGTGAACAGAAACTCTGCTTGCAGAAATGCTGTGTCAGCAGAGGGTGAGCCTACTGCAGCAGTCCTGGAAATTAGGCAAGAAAATACGAAAAAGATGAAAGTAAATCACTGTCAACACCACACACAAAAATGGGCTGGTTTTATACCAATTGTGGCTACTGATATGGAGATTAGATACTGAAACTGAAAATGCACTATTGAGAAATTCTTTGAAGATTTTTGGAAGTGATTTTTGATTAAGAATTTGACATTTAAAAAAAAAAAAAAAAGAAATGTAAGCAGCCTTACTGAATGTTAGACCTCACATTTGCATAAAACTAGTAAACATATTTAGGCTATCACAATTACAAGTACCATAAAAATCTGCTCAAAACCTCAAATAATATAGAGGGGAATAAATCTGTCATCTGTTTTCATTCCAGTTATTAAAGTATCACTGTTAATGAGCTGAGAGTACTGCTTTGTGATGACATTTCAGCTAAAATTGGAACTCTATTGTTCGTTACTACCTTTTCTGGGGGTTTCTTTAAAAAAAAAAAAAAGATCCACCTTTTGAAGTTCACACTACAAAGGCATAAGGGCTTTTTACAGTGAAGCAGTAGCCAGAATATGCTAAGAGAAGCAATTGTATCTGATTTACATAACTACTGAATTTAGGAACATTGAATGAGGAAACCACAGATTAACAAAGAAGTTATTCAACAATAATCAAATACTAATAAGTGTTGATATTTCTTATAGATTGTCAGCTACAACTGGATTGAATCAGTTATCAAAAGCTCTAAAATATACAAATACATTCAAATGTAATTGCTTAAGTCACCACTATTACAGCTTTCATTTTAAGGTGTTTCAAACTGGTCACTTCCACATAAGAAGCCTTTTGGCATGTAGTAATTCCCTCTGGCCTTTGCTTGGATGTACAGAATAGATTTTGACTGTCAGCAAAACAATGAAATAAAAATATCAGAAGGAGAAATATTTTGGAGGATACAGGAAAATGAAAATCAAGACTTCTCATGGACAAAGAATGAACAAGCTTTGTGGTTCAGGTGGATCCAGACCTGTTCTTCATTCCCCCTCCTCTACGGAGCACCTCACGTAACCCCTTTGCAGACACGCTACGAGGTAACATCTGCAGAGAACTTGGGCATCCCTGAGAAAGCAGCCACGGTTCTTTGCTGTGCACTGACTGCAAAGAGTTTCCAATTAGAATTACAGCTCATCAAGGCAGCGCCAGCAGGCTTCTGGGTGGTTAAGCCTCCAATTTTAATTGAACTGCCTTTAGCTGGTGATAAAATCTGTCTTTTTAAACCAGAGAACTACATAGTTCCTGTAGCAAGTTAAATTCCAGTTGGGTTTGCATTCAGGATAATTACATGGAGTTGGATCTAATTGATTTAGTTGAAATGTGTATTTTATTCAACAAAGCGCTACAAAATGTAATTCTGTTTTTTCCATTTCCTTTTTCTCTCCTCCTCTATTTTTTCCCCCCATTGTGTTGTTCCTTTCATAATAATTAATAAGTAAGGAATAAAGCATGAGAAGGGCTTTCTGGTTGAAAACCAAGGTTCTTCAGATTTTCCATGTGTATGGAAAATTAAAGACTAAACTTAATTCACATTATCCCTTTTTTACTGCCAAAACCATTCAGTGCTCTGTGAAATTTGGAGAAATACATTACAGTAATTTATAAGACAGTAATACCAGTGATCATTGGAGTTTTTACAGCTTCCTATGCAATAAAAGAAGGAACAGGACAAAGTATATTTCCAAGAACATCATGACAGACTTCAAAGGTATGAAATAATTTCACTATAATACACATATCAGTCATGTATAAATAGAAGTATAAGATAACTGGGAAGAGGGAGTGAAAAGGAATGTAGGCATTCTTTAAATCTCATCATATGAATGAAATTGTAAGTATTAATGCAATAACATTCTTAATTCTTAATTAAAGAGGTAGAATAATGATGCCTTTTAACTGTTACAGGCTATTTTTAATATTCACATGGTGTGATTTGGACAATATGCAAATGGCTAAGCTGTATGTTGGGTAGTTAAGCACAAAGAAACCAGGCTACCCCTAACCAGCAGAACAGGTAAACACAATTATTACTCTGAGTGCTCCAGTAATCTCCACAGTTACGTCCTTTATATTCATAAAGATCAACAAAGTGTGTTTTGCTTTCCATCTGCATCGCTGTGCAGCATCTCTGACAGCAAAATTACCTGCCTGTTCCATCCTGGCTCACTGTCCAAGGGGTGCCATTTAGCTGGAGGCCTAATTTGCAGCTGATCAAATACATGGACATGTCATTATTTTTCAATGACGGTGAGAAAGCAATTATTGATCTTCAGCTGCTAAAGCAATATTTGGAGTGAAAAAAGGATTTTTTAACATTCAGCAGCAAAGGCTAACAAATGAAGCGAAAATTTTAATCTAACTTTTTCTCTAATGTGTATGTTATTAAAAACATTTTAAAAATCAGGTTTGTCTACCCAAAATAATCAGCAGCTGAAAATATGACTAATTATCCATCTTCCAGCAGTGTATCATAATCTTTTCAGGACAGAAGTATCCAGGCATCACTCTGAGTGCTCATGCCCAGAAGACTGCACGTTTCTACTTTCTTAGAATCACAGGATCCTTTCCAAGTTTGTATTGCAGGTGATTTCAGATCTTCCACTTGGGATTATCCCACCAGAAGGATGGTGAGTCAGCTTCTGCAAACCTTGCTGTGCTGCTGGAGGAAGCCCAGAGTTACATTGTCCATTGTAAGGAGTAAGAAATGAGCACAGCAAAATACAAGTTCGAAAGCACTGTATTGAACTATTAAAAAGCTTTTTCTTGACTATTTCCCTCATTTGTCTTTATGTTTGCCTTTTCTTTTGTAGTAGGTAAGTTAGATATTAATGGAAAATGCATTAAAAAAAGCTACTAATCTGTGAAGACAAAAAGGAATGTAGTCCAGTGGAAAAGGAAGACATCAATAAATTTCCAGGAAAAACTTCTTGTCTGACAGTTAGCAGGAAAGGAATGCAATTCTATTACTTGGCCAGATAGTTCAGATTTCTGTTCATTCTCAGTAAAAACCTTTTTCTATAACATTTATAAAACTTTATTACAGAGGTATGAGAATAGTATTAGATTTCATAAATCACATGAGATCTTGAGGGACTAGCATCTGTAAGCTTTAAAATAATTATTAAACTTAATGCATCTGTGCATCTGTTCTGATAAGATGTGTTTTTCTTCTAATTTCTCTGAAGACTAACCATATTATTTCTTTCCTTGGACAGGTGAGGTTGTCCTTGGCAATAAATTTAAGAAGTTATTTCATTTTTTAAAAATCCTATAATGAGTTGATGTTACAAGTTAGTTGGAATTTACATGCATATTCTTTTGAGGGACTAAAAAATTAAGGCAAATTACTGTATAGTTGACGTCACCTGAACTTCCCTATGCAATGAGCATGTTTTAGGAAGCCAGTTATTGTTCTCGTAAATGCGTACAGAATAACTGCAAACAAGCATTTGCACAGTCTGTCTCGATATATAGTTGTGAATTGTATATTTTCTAAATTACATGTACTTAATTAATTCTAAAGATGTCAAAATTAAATAGCAGTGACAGGAACATTAGGAAGGAGCTATTCCCAGTACTGAAAGAGATGTATCTGCCTGAGGTACAATTAACAGAGGTTCCTCCAGAGGAATATTCAGAGTTTGGAGCCTCATCCAGTGTCTCCAAACCAGCCTCTGGGAGACCCTGCTGCTATTTATTGTACATACCACTGAAAGAGATCAGCTGCACAAGGTAGATTTTATTCAAGTAGATACCTAAACCTAGGTGGTAAAATATCTCCTCACAAGGAATTTTTGGGGAGTCTTCTCACAAATCCTGTCTCCCTCAATCTGAAGTTTAGTATAAAGATTTAAATTGTGTATTCCAAAACATACGTCTTCTGAAAAAGGGAAGTCTCAGTGTAGGTCCAGTTTGAAAATTAGCATCAGTGATGTCATTTCCCTGAGATTAAAAACTTTAGTTGTTAAACGTAGACTTCTTTGGAAAGTTAAGAAATGTCATACCATCATCTCCATAATATCCAAACTTCTTTTTAAATTAGAGATACCAGGCAAGATCCTCACCAGAGGTAAATTAGAAATATTCCAGTGAAGTCAACCACACTATGACTTTAAACCTTGCAATTGAAAAGAAATCTGTTTCTTTTGGGGTGTTTTTTCTGAAATGGGGTTTCTGTATTACACAGATGCCAGGATCCATTAACCACACTGTTCTGAAAATTCCCCTCTCTACAGTTCATCTGTGAGTTCTGCTAAGTAAGGCTGCACAAAACTGGTTACCCACAGGGGAATATACTGATGTTTATCTCAAGAAATCATAGCTGAAATAACTTGTTCCCCTATTTTAACCAGAAATTTAGAATTCAGAGTCACAGCTATGCCAGGCTTGCCTATTACAAGTTTCTGAAGGTAAAATGCAGAAACAGACAAAAACAAAAAAAAAACAAAAAACAAACAAAACAAACAAACAAACAAACAAACAAACAAAACAAAAAAAAGAGAGAAAGAAAAAGAAAGTGCAATTTTTTAAAGGAAAAATAAAGATTAAGGGTGAAAATTCTCTACCCAAGACACCTGTTCCTTACAGTTATGGATGTCTGGGTTCACTTGCCTGTAACTGGTTTCAGATCTCAGCCTATTTCCATGTACTCTTTATTTATTAATTAATTTTGGCAAAATTAGCTATTCTTTACTTCCTTCTTTGATTATGAGTTTTCTCAAAATCACGTATTATCAGGAAAAAACCAGTTTTCAATACGTGAAATGATACAACCTTACACTGAAGACTGAATAACTAAGACATACTTAGATTCCAAAATTCCAAAATTCACTACTGTGGATAACGTACACAGAGATCCAAACCACAACTGAAATGTGGTAAAGAAATGGTATAATTGTTTATATTTATTAGGAATAATATTTTAATGTAGCTTAATGCAATTTTTAACATAGCTTTGGTAAAGTTTTTCCAAATACACAAAGGACTTGGCTGGAAGTCATTGTTCTTCAGCTTGTACTAATTAGTACGATTTAAGAAGACATAACTCAATAGTCTAGACATGTATTTTAATTTAAATAATTTTGATCTCATTATTCTAGATTTTGGTGAAAGTTTTTAGGGTATATTAGAAAAAAAAATTAATCAAAAAGATAAAAATAAGAAATTCTTAAAAGTCACCTTGATTCTATGTTAGATCTCATTATTAAAAATATTAAAGAGAAATCATTTTCTACAGAAAAAAGCGCCAGATTTGATGCCCACAGTGTTCTATTACAGAGATAGCAGCAAGTGGACAATGATAAGTCTCTGATCTTCATATTATTATAAGATAATTGAAGTTGATGGAGTTATTCTAATTTAACTGAGAGTGAGGCCCAGACTTTTGAAATATCTATTTAAAAATCATGAGAGTAGTTTTAATAAGAGAAGTTTCTGTAATGACATATAATTTTGATTATTCCAGAAGGCTGGACTGCCTGACAGACAAAAGATTTACTGAAATTTCCCAGGCATAAAACTGGAAACATTATAAAGACGTGACAGGAGGAAATGTGGCTTCTCCTTTTGGAGAACTGGTAGTCTTGCAATCTTTGTAAACCACGTGATTTCAAGGCAGTTATGACGTACACATTACAGCACAGCTTTTTTGAACATAAACGTTTATATCAGCCTGATATAAAAGCACATTACAGGTTTCTCTACAGAAAACAGGAGTCACCAATACATATCAAACAATCCCCAAATAGAAGCGTGTGTCAATTTTGACAGCCAGGTACTTCTACCCTGAGGTGGGGGCAGTGAAGACCCTGGCACACTCAGGGGCATTTGAGGGTATTCTCCATGTGTTTTATTTACATCAGCCAAAAGTGGTTAAAAGAAAGACTCCTCCAGAAAGAAAATGTGAGTATATGACTTGTTGTCAGTGGAATTAAACTACAAAGCTGTTTAAAAGCTTTACTGAATCATAATCTTTTAACTTTAGTTTTCCTGTGGTGAATTAATTGAACAATGTAATTATTTAGTGATTTTCCCCCCAAATAACCATAAATAACGGTGTTTTTATTGACAAAAGACAATGAAATCTATCCTTTGAAAAATTCTTTTACATACTTTATTTTTCTTTACAGAAATACCTGTATTTAAATCAAGAAAAGCAGGTGCTTTCTCCCATGAGCAAGGCTTTCAAGAATAAAACAGTTATCAATAACAGCAAGCTTTTAATATTGGGAAATAATTTTAATATCTTCATAGGTGCCATTTATGTACACCCGCCATATACCACCCAGAGTTACTGCAGGATCTCTACACCGTAATTTCTAGCTTTTTAAAAGTGTTAAGTAAGAAAGACTAAATGTGGTTGATTTCTTTGGCAAAAGAATTCAATTCTCTATTTGTTACGTTGTGATGAAATGATTATTAAGTCCAGTGATAAGTAAATTTGGCACGGATGTAGCATGTATTTTTGTACTACTGTTGTTATATATGTATTATTTACTATTTAAACTTTCTTTCTTTTTTGAGATAGGGCTTAAATCTTGGCTTATAAGGCTTATAAAGCATCACCAATTATTTGTATACAAAGCATATAATATTTGCAAAGTAAAACTAGAAAGATGTGATAGAGCGATGGAAAGTGATGGTGTCACGGACCCAACAGCCCAGTCACAGCCACACTGGTGACATGAGCCTGAGCTTTGCCCGGGTTTGTACCAGCTCTAACCTCACTTCCCTTCAATAAGTGCAGAATCTCCAGAGGATTTTTATTTGTAGTACTTGACTCCTTTGGATACACTAAATTCATGCAAAATCTCAAATGCAAAGAAACAATATGTGCCATAAGATGCCATGGCTTTTTCTCTTATTAAATCATAAAAATGATTCATTTATCAACATCAAGCAGAAGAAATCAAACCTTTCTTCAGAGTTCCAGCTACTCTAATTTAGTGTCGCACCCCATACCACTTTAAAGAAATACAAAATCCTAACATATTGTCATGTTTAAAACATCTGTAACAGAGATTCTTACTGTTATTTGGTTCATACAGTAGCTTTTAATAAACTAAAGCTATTTTATTGGTTTCATTAAATTAGAGCTATTGTTTTAAAAGTGGTATTAAAACTTGTTTCTGATAATAAATGTAGCTTTCTCTGCAGGAAGAAGAGCATGCTCTTGGTCTTGGGTACCTACAAGAAGCAGGTGAATTGTACCAATTCCTTGTGATATTTTTGTTACTTCTTTTGTGGTAATGACGACTGAATAAACAGAGATTATTTCCTGGGTTTTTTCTATTGCAATCTTCAGAGGTTCTGTCATTCAGCAACTTGCGGGAGTAGGCTCAGGAGGAAGAACCCCAAGATATGAAAAGTTAAGAAACTCTTTTTCCTTAAAAAAAAAAAAAAAGAAAAGAAAAAAAAAGAAAAAAAGGATGGTAGGACTCAAGCTGATTTTATATTGATTATATTACTTGGAAGATCCTCTACAGTGTATTAAAAGCTACAACTGTTATTAGGCAGACAGCAAACACATTATTGCATTTCTGAATACATGTATCAAGGGAAAGTACAACACAAAACAAGCATATTATATGTACATATTTTAAAATATAAGTGTCAGGAAATAGTATTTGCTACTCTAATATTTAATTTCTGTAACAGCACACACAAAACACCAGGAACGCTTAGAGCCCCCAAGCCCACCAACGCAGCAGCAGCCTTTTTATTCAGAGTCCTTAAAATACAGAAGAATGATCATTATAGATTTTTGCCTTAACCTGACAGCTAAAATTCACATGGAAAATACACCAGAGTGGCCTGTAATGATGGTACAGAGAAAGCAGGCTTTTAAAACCAAAAGGAGACAACACACAATACACACACACACACACACATATATATATATATATATACAATTGTTTTTATTTGCCCTGTGGCAAATAGGGAGGCTGTGCCATGTATGACTCCACCCTGCACAAGGTTGATGGAGCACCGAAAAAGCTCTTCAGACTTAATCAGTAATATTTTTATTATTGTAATAGGAGCGTGTTCCAACTAATATCACAGCCCACGAGCATGAAGTGCTGGAACACACAACAAACACGGCTCTGCAGAGCAGCTCTCTGGAGCCCAGAAATTCAGCCACATTCCTAACTCTTCTAAAGCTTTCCCGGGGTGAATAACTGGGGAGCCCAAAGGGAGGAAGGAAAGGTGTCATCATACAGAATAAAGAGCAATTGGAGAGTGATGCCTGCTGTCAGCTTTAGCGAAGCAAAACAATTCAGTCATATATATTCACATACGTTCACTTCACTAGGAGTTTAAGTTGATGGAACTGTGGCTCTCCCCCTTACTGGTGTGTACTGGTGTGTACTGGTGTGTGCTCTCCGAGCTCTCCCTCTCCTCATGCCTCCATCCAGCTGCATCCTCTCCCTCTCCACACCCTCCCTGCCAGAGCCAAGGGGCAGATCACGACTCTATTCTCTTTAAACCCCGTTTTTACCGCCGGTCCCCTTGCCGTCGGTGCTGCCCCGTGCACAGCCAGCACGACCCCACAGTTCAGACGGCTCAGTAACTTTCGGAGCAGCCCGGCCCTACAGCTCGCCCTGCCCGCCGTGTGAGTTTATTTCAGCCTCTCGGTGACTTTATTTCAGCCTCTCGGTGGGTTTATTTCACTCTCAGCTCCGCTCCCCCCGCCCCGCTCCATGAGGGACGCGCCGCCAGGGGGCGCCCGCGCCCTGGGCTGTTCCCTAACGCACCAACCCGGCCCGTCTGCTTAAAAATTCCTTAAAATTGCGGTTTTTTCCTTCCCTTGAGGGCTGAGGGGGCGCTTGCAGGGGCTGTGAGAGCGCACTGCTGGCCCCTTGCTAAGTATTCTGTGGTTTAGTGTCTCCTGCACTCAAGTCCTCTCGGACAGAGCAAAACAGACTTGCATCTTCATGTATGGTTGTGCTGAAGCTTCACGGGCTCACATTTATTCCAAACGTGAGTGCAGGACCCCTCTGCACACAGGGGATTGTGCAGGAATTGCGTTTGTTTCCCGGGGTGTTGTTCTGGGGTGGCAAGGCTGGTGGTTGGTGTGTTGAACTGGTTCTGGCCCAGATCAGTGGGAAGGGCATGGCCAAGACCATGGTGTCATTTAGTACCATCTTCCATCATTCCCAGGGAAAGGGACTCCTTCCCTTGGAGAAGAAAGGGTGATCCTTTCTGGTTGGGGTAGAGGGTCTGTCTGCCATTGCTTTTCATTGTCCCAGGCTTGGCGAGCCTTTGGCATGTAAATCAGCACCTCTTTGTACACTCCTGTTACTAGTATTGTTGCTGTTACTGTTTGTTTTCTTATTTCATTGCTGTTTCCAGTAAATTGTTCTTTTCTCAGTCTCTCATCTTTGCCTTTTGTGCTTCCAGCTGAAGGGGGAGGCAAAGTGAGTGCCGCTGTGGTTTTGGTGGGAGCACTAAACTGGGGAATACCATTCCTAAACCACACATATTCAGGCATCAAATATTACTGAAATACTACTTTTCAGAAGAAGTGACCTCCTTCCAAGTGGCTCTGTGTTTCAGTGTGATGCTTTGGGGTTTTTGTGCAAAAAAAACCCACCTGCTTGTGATATGAACCTTCCCTTAAAATAATGCATTTGGGGTAGGATGTGGCTCTACCATAGTCAGCAAACACAGAACAAATTATACATTTGTGGCTGAAGGACTGATTACAAGGCAGAGAGCTTAGGCAAACATTCTCTATTTACCTGATATTCCAGCACTCCGTTTTCTTAATGTGTTTTCTCTTTTCTCTGCCTGTTACAGGAAATAGTATGCAATTTGTGTCCTATGAGTGCTCTCCATTGAGTCAAGCATGATCTGGGCTTCTACTTAAAATTCCTAGTGAAGTGAACATATGTGAATATATATGGCTAAATTGTTTTGCATTGCTGAAGTTGACAGTAGGTATCATTCTCAAATTGCTCTTTATTCTGTGTGATGAGACCTTTCCTCTCTCTCTTTGCCTCTCGGGCACACCAAAGTTATTAACCATGGGGAAATTGTATCACCACCACGTGATTTCTTTAAAAATCATCCAGCCAAGGAAGTCACTCTTCTTATGGTAATAAGAAACAAGTACATCACCTGATGTTCTCTTCATAAGCCTAATTTAACTGCTTGAGAGGAGACGGGCTGATTTAAGAAAAACTATTTTAATTATCTTGTGACATTAAATTGTTTGAATTTAAACATGTTTCTTTTTAGGGAGGAGCTTCACTGGTAATGAGATAAATTAGAGATTGACTGTATGAATATACATTGCATTTGTTTAAGCTTCTATTTCCCATGTACATAGTCAGTTTTCATGTACATGAACTGTGGATCGGGTCAGCTACTGAAATGGAGTATAACTGTGCTGACAACAAAATAGCTGTGCTCATTTGTACCAGCTGAACATGTGTCCCCACTACAATCAAAACTTGGATGTGATTTATCTTTAAGTAGAGGACAGCATGAGTTCTTGGTCAGATACAGGATTCATTGTCAGGAAATGCAGGCTTTTATTTCTGCCCTGATCCTGATTTTGTGTGTAACTTGGAGAAAGCACATAGTTCTCTTGCACTTTGTCTATAAATTGAGAATAATTCTTTTCTCTCTCACGTGGGTATTATTAAGTTTAATTCAGTGATGCATAAAATGGAATAAATACTTAGATTAGTCGGTATGCAGTGTCAGTCAGAGTATGAAAATAAATACATTTTAAAGCTGTGGGCCAGTTCCTCAGCCAGGTTAAGTTGAAATGGTTTCCTTAAACCCCTGGAGGTATGTAGGTTCATAGAAGCTGAAGGTCTGATCCATATGCATTTCTTGAGAGGTCTTCTGTAGTTCAGTCTTTACAAGAGTATCAGGGTTTGCATAGTGGAGATGCTGTAAAGGCTGGAAGGAATCTGTAAATGTTACTTATTAATGGTCTCTATTAATAGAAGGAAAAAAGCTTGTGTTAAATTTTTCAAATTGGCAATGCATTTAAAGCTGAAGTAAATTTGATTCTGCTGGCTGCGCAGAAGTGAAATAGGTCACCATCACTACCATGGTGGGCTTTTTTCCTCCTTTGCTTTGCCAACACTTTGCAAATCTTGAGGAGAAAAACCATACACAGCTGCAGTATACTTACTTTAATTTAAAAAAAAAATCTATGCCTGCATAATCTAAAGGAAGGAAATAATAAAGCTGAGGGAAAACTGAAGTATCTGCAGGCTACTTGGCTTTGGTAAAATGACTTTGTGTTGAAAATATATACTGTACTTGCCCAGCAGAATGTGAAGTGTTTATTTACTCTCTGATGCTGGACGATCCACTTATTTCTGTCCCATATTAAATGGTGAGGGGCATGAACACTATCTCTAGGTGAATATGTCACTGTTCTCCAAGGTTTTTGTCCTTATCAAATATTCCACAGCTTCTGCATGTGGCTGAGCTATTTTCACTAGATGTGGTTAGGTGAGAAAATTAGTTTTGGCCCATGCCATGCAGAACTCTAAAAGAAAAGGCCTGAGGGGGAGATTTTATTTAATAACCCTTTACACCCCTGCATAGCAATCCACTGCTTCAGTACAGCAGAAATGGCTTTGTGCAGCTGTGAAAGGCATTGGTTGAAAGGCATTGCAAAGGACAGTTTGGCCCCGAGATCATCCAACAGCAGAACATCCCTCTAGTCCTGGTCTGGCAGAACTGGATAGAGAGTTTATACCACACATTCTAGACGAGGGCCATGCTGGGTCTTTACACTTCTTTGAGGTTTTGCCTGTCACACTTTTATCCAACTCGGGGCAACCACTGCTATTTCATAATCTGTATAGAAATGGATGGTTGTAGAGGAGGGATGACATTCAGCAGAGAATTTCATGTTGACTTCAAGCTCTATACATACACAGAGCACCCATCTTCTACTTCTTAGTTTACTGGCATACTCTGCTAATTCTTTCTATTTTATATATTTTATACATTTCTTTTCAGTCACTGTGACCAGCAAAGGGTGTCTGGGTGACAGAGTAATGGAGATCATTTGTTCCACAGAAATGTGTTTTCTGTTGCTAATACAGGCTACTGATACTGCAAACATCAGGATATTAGGAGTGAATAATGAAAGAAGATGAATGCAGTCCATTTACATATAGACTGGTGGATTGTGCTGGCATTAGGCACTCAGCAGTCTTTAGCTTTAGGATATCAGTGTTGGAATACACGTAGGAAGATGTTGTCTCCAGACATCTTGTCTATGGGCAGATACCCAGAGCAAATGAGGAAAGAGCAGGAGGGAGAATAAGATAGAAATTGCAAGTCTATGCCAGGCAATAATAGAAAAAAACTATGCTAATTGATACTTGGAGAGAATCAAATTTATTTTTTTCCCCCTCTACTGAAGGTAATGACAAACGGTTGGCCGGGTTCTGTTCCCACATCCCAAGGGTTTATATAAATATATCCACACAGCTTGAGTCCGAGGGCAAGTTTACTTTCCCTACTTTGTTTTTTATGTTTAGGCTATTTGCAACTCTCTCTGACATTTCATTAGGACTTCTATGGCTTCTCTTTCATCAGCATATATTTTTAATTACAGTATTCTGCTTTTCCCCCCCTACATCCTCCAGAAAGATACGTATTTGTGTTTTGCTAAGCCTTTTGCTGTATGTTGGTCTCCTGTCATAGAAGGATGTTGGGTGAAAACTACTACTTTGTGCTTTCTCCTATACAGTGTCATTTTATTCTGCTAGACAAACTATCTTTGATTTAGTGGGGTTGAAGTACGAGTGCATAATAGATTATCTGTCACTGGACCAAATCAATCATGGTTAACAGTGTATTGGCAGAGCATATAGCAACTATCCTTGACCTGAGGTTGAAAGTACCTGTTGTCAACACCATGTGGTTCTTGCTCCTGCTTGGCATGAAGTTTGAGGCAGAATATTCTTTATCAGCTCTTTTATTCTAATACATGTGCTAGTTTTCTCTCAGAGCTCTATTTTTTTAACAAATATAGGCCTTTGTTTTCATTTGTGGAGCAAAGAAGAACCTGGCCAGGCATGTCTCAGAGTTTTAAAAGCAAATGAGAGAGAAACTTGTGCTTGAAATAGAAGCCTTTTAGCACTGAAATTATGGTGGGGTTTTCACTATAGTTAGGCTGCCATTTAATTTCCCAGGCCAGGGTGTTTTACATATTCATTTGTGGTACGTGATGCTGTGTGTTGTTGGGGAGAAAGTATGGAATTGTTTTTGTTCATTATGGCAGTTCCTTTCCTCCTTTTTTCATTTAGAGGACTTATGCTTGAGCATTTCTTTCACACAGCCCTGGGTATTTCTAATAGCATTCTTTAATGTTTTAACAAAATGTTCCTGCTGTTTGTTGTATAACATCAGTGCTGCAGTAGTTTCTGTTGGAGGAGGAGTGTCTTTTCCCTTCCCAGTGAGGGCGCTCTGGTATTTGCCCTGTGCTTCTGATGACAGGACCAGACTGATGCACAAATCTTGGTTTGGATAAACAGGTGAGGTATGTGGTGGGAGCACTAAACTGGTTTGAATTCAGAAATCTGAATTCTGTCTGAATTCAGAAATCAAAAGGGTGATTGGAGAATGTGAACAGCCCCACTGAACTTACTTTCACTTAAGTTCAATGTGTGCTTACATGCTGTGTTAAAGTAGGAGCTTATTTTGGGTCTGCATGCATCCTTACAAAGGTGAAATAGTGATGTGGACTAAGTAAAGTAATTACTACCAAGTGAGAAATAAAAGACTTGGAGGAATATTATTGATGTACTTTGCTACTTCAGGAAAAATGTCTTTGGTCAGCTTCCAGGCAAGCAGTGTCTTTGCTCTAGTTTGGCTTGTGGTTTAAGGGCAAATGAAAATATATTCTGCCTATGAACAATGTCACTAAATCTTCTTTATTTGTTTATCAGAGCATACATATATTCATGCAAGAATTACCCAACTTCTATCAGAATGGATTTTTCCTCATTTTTACCTATTTTCTTCTATGAAAATGGGGGGTGTTTAGCCTGGGTGAAAAGGAAGCTGAGGGGAGACATTATAATTCTCTACAACTACCTGAAAGGAGGTTGTAGTGAGGTGGGAGTTGGTCTCTTCTTGCAGGTAAAAAGTGACAGGATGAGAGGAAATGGCTTCAGGTTGCACCAGGAGAGGTTTAGATTGAACGTTAGGAAAAATTTTTCATGGAAAGGGATGTAGAACACTGTGACAGACTTCACAGGGAAGTGGTGGAGTCACCATCCCTGAAGGTGTCAAAAATGGTTGGACTTGGTGGTCTTAAAGGTCTTTTCCAATCTTAATGATTCTATGATTCTATCCAGGTGCTTTCTTGCATTTTCTCCTAATGCCTTCTGTTTGGATAATTAATTATATGTTTAATATCTTTACTTCTGATCTCCAAAACAAGGTATTTTTTGAAGGGGAGGGTGAAATATATTCCTCTGTGGACCAGCTTGTAAATACATGTTGTTGGCAAGGACAAGGTTATAGCTTGCTTTCTGTTTGGGTCAGAAGGGAGGAGGTTTATGGTGAATCTTAGGTTCTGCTCTTCTGTATGTGTTTCTTTTTCTTGTTTGGTCTATGCAAGAAGCTCGTGGCTCAAAGTGGGATCGTGGTGCTGTTGGCCCATCAGAAGCTGACTTGGAGAAAACTCCACCCTTGAATTGCTAATGAGTTTAAACCTTGCCACAGAGGCACAGCCAGGTACTGGAGGGTTGATCTTCACCCCTTTTTTCTGCTCCTATTGACAGGTCACATCCTGCTCCATTCACTCACAGAACTGATGTCATGCCCAGTTATCTGTGTGCCACTGTGGGAAGCTGAACTGGGGGGTGGTGGAATGCCTGTCTGTTGAGTAAGGAGATGATGGTTTACATCTGGAGCCCCACATGATGTTTCAGATGACCAGGGCCCAACATCCTATTGCTGTGAAAACAGGTGGAAACCATGAGCTTTTCTCACTGCTTGAAAATATGATGTGAAATATGTTTTGTACCCACAGGTACTGCTAATTTACTGATTTTTTTTTTTTTGTGAGAATTCCTGCATGCATGCAAAAGGCTAATTATGTGAACCATATTCCTAGGAAAGTTTCAGACATAATTCTTAGGTGAAACAATATCAGGCGCTAGCAGTTGATTTGTATGTGGACATGTAAACAATAGATCATGCTTTAAGAGCATCATGTATTGCAAAACTGCAGGGTTCCAGCAGATTTATTCCTTGGGACAAAGCTGTGGAATTAGGTAGTTCTGTGTCCTCCTGTGTTTTTCATTATATAAGTGCTGAGCTTCAGCAAGTAGCCGAAACTTTAAGGAACTTTGAGCATTATCACACAAAGACTTCAGAATATCCTTTTGCCAAAAACTCCTAGTGAATGAATGAATTCAAAACAGAATATCATTTATCATGATAACCTGTAGTCACGCATAGAGTAATCGAACTGAAAACACAAGCAGAGAAACTGCATTTTACATACTTTATATTCTTCTCATGGAGAGAATTTGAAGATACCCATCTGTTTGATTTTTTTTTCCTTAGCTAGATTTGTGGTATCCATATATTCCTCATGTCCAGACAAGCAGAACTGAAATATAGACCTGGCTCTGTGTGAAAGCTGTGATGGATTTTATAACTCTGTTGCAAAGTTTCACATTTCTAGATGCCAGACCAGGGAACTATATCTCCATTTCAGAAAAAAATGGGCTCACAGCATGCCTACTGTGTGATTTGTGTGCCAGTCACACTGGTCATCACTGTGTTCAGCACACATGCAATGCACTGCTCTGTTTTGCTTGGCTCAAGTGTAAGGGAAACCAGGCTATAAGAAAGTGTTTGAAATTTTTATTAATGCATTTATGATAGTGTGGTGTTAGATTATCACCTGCAGGAGCCCAAATGTGCAAACAGTTTTGTGGCATCCAAGTAGTACAACACTGCTTTCACAACAAGAGATGAAGGAGCTCAAGTGGAGAACCCTGATCATTATTTACAGTAAAGATGAAATAAATAAGCAGCTATTGGACGACAAACAGGTGATATTGTAAAGAATGATATTGACCTTTGTTTTTGGGCAAAATAAAGAAGTCTCTATTTCTTTACATCTGCATAAAGCAAAGACAGAAATGGTATAAAATATATACCAATTCTGACCTCACTACTTATACACAGCAATATAACCTGATACTTTTTATCCTTTCTTTCTTTAGCTGAAATGGCTGTAGTATTGATACAAGGAAGGCAGAGGCAGGGTGTTTAAAATTTTCCACAGAAAAAGACTTTTTAATGTAGCAGGCAAACAACTGCTTCTTCTCACTGCTATAAAGGTAAATCAAAGCTTGGTAGAGGTTTCAGGAAAAAGGAGTGGGTGTTTGGTACAAGTAATGCCATTATCTGGGGTTGGGACTGAGGTGATGCATGTGCATGCAGAGTTACAGAAGGGCATAAGTTGAAGCCAAAAAAACAAGTGTTTCTGGAAATCACAACTTTCTATTATGGGATTTTTTTAGATGCTCTCTAGAGTTTTGCCACCGGTTGCTGTTAGAATGATATGTTAGGTCATGGATTTAACGCCAGATGTATCTATTTCTTTTAATATTGGAGATAGCCAAGAACTGAGATGTGGGCTGGTTTTTCAGCTGTCACTTGCTGTTCCACATTTCCTCTTCATGTTTCACTGATGACTTGTTCTACTGTAGATTCCCTTGTCCATTCACTAATAATCTCACAAGAGGTGTTATCAAGAACTCAACCTCTTTTCTTAGTGAATTCCATGATTGCTGAACTTTGTCTATGTATGAAGTATTAGTGCATCTCCTTCCCCTCATTCCAACTCTTCTGTCACCTGCTTGTTCCTTTAATGGCATTTATTGTCATACCACCCCTTACTGCCACCACACTTTCTCCTTTCAAGAGTTCAGAGTACTGTTACCAGTTAATTCCTCAGGACTTGGGTGTGACCACATGCTCCTTTCCCAATAGCTTCCCTGCAGGATTATGTTTACAGACAGTCACTTTCTGTTATTGCAAGTCTTTGGTAATGGTATGATGGCCATTTCTGAAAGAAAATGCTTAGTAGGATCAAAGTTGGTCCAACCTTGGTCTCACCAATTGAAATGCTTGTTGAGCACAAAATACTCATAACAATATAATTCCAAAGAAGTGAGCTTGCCAACAACATGAACAAATGCTGATCCTTCTCAGATTTAACCCAAAGGGTAGTACTGAAATGCTGCTCCTTTGTCCTTCTTGTGGTCTGGGGGGAGAGGTTTGGATTCTTGGGAGATTTTGGGATTTGCCTGGGATTTGGGGGTACAGTGACACTCTAGTGGTCCTGAAGGAGCAACCAACTGATGCTTCCAGATTTTCTTTCTGGTTTCTGACCTAGAAAGATGATTGCTTTATGGAGTAGTTGTGCATGAGACAGGGAGAACCACAATGAATGTGGTGAGCAAAAGGGACCAAAGCACAGTAAGTGCAGAGATAGAGAAACCAACCTGGGAGGACCTCACTCTACTGTGAATAGATGGCCACTTTGCTCGCTAGAAACACTGCCTCAGATTCCAGGGAAGTTCACGTGAGATTGCCATTGCCATCTACACACCCAGCTGCTTAACTTATCCCATTGTTTCAAGCATCTCTGGTGGGCTTAGTGGCTTCATTTTGTGGTGTTCAATGCTACTGATCTGTTATGGTTGAGTATTCTTCACGATTAACATCTGCTGAAGTTTTCCAAGTGTGGTGGTGGAAGCCAGCTGATTGCAGAGAAGGAATCTGGGCTGCTATGTTTCCTGGCACAAGGTCTAGTGGGGAGAGGTGAGAATATGAGAGAAAGCTTTGGGGTCTTTTCCTTTTCTGTGCTGGTTAAATACCAAGGCATTCAATAACTTCAGTTCTAGCTGGGTCATTGGGATTCTGAACTATATACTTCAGCATAGCTTATGGATTTTAAACCTGTCACATTGTACTTTTTTTATAGATACGGTCTTGCACTTGCAAGCTGTTTTCTTGATCTTTTGCCAGCAAGGCTTTTTTAGCAGTCCTTGGAAGATATACTGTAGCAGTTCCCTTTTATAATATCTATCATTAACACCTCTTTGGCATCCTGAAGAATTTCTTCTTTGCTGGAGATTGGAGCAGTTGATTAAGCAGCCTTTTGCTGTCCGCAGGCAATTTCTCAGATTTCCACCTTGTTTCAAATCTACCTTTCTAGCAAAGGTCCTGGAAAAAGGTTGTGGCAGGGCAACTGCAGCCCTTACCTTCATGGTAATAATAAACTGTTTGAAAAATTTCAATCAGGCCAAAGCAGAGAGACAGCTTTAATGAGGATTTGTAGTGACCTTCTGTTTCATAGTAGGTGGATTCTGGCACATTGTCAATTTTAATTCTTACTGATCTTCCTGTGGCTTTTGATACCAGAGATCATAGGTGTCTCTTAAAATACCTGGAGAAGATCCTGAGCCCTGTGGGCTCTGTTCTCACATCGCTTCATTAGTATTTGCCTCAGTGGTGCCAGTTTGTCACTGTAAATATCTCGTCTTCTGATATTGCCCCTGTGAACCGCCAAGTTCCCCAGGGCTATGAATGGGGCGGGTCCCTGGGATTCCTCTATGTATATGTGAGCTACAGCTTGCATTCTCAAAATTTATACACGTTCTAATGACATGCAGAAAGTGCTTGCATATATTTATTTCTTATAGGTATTTTTGGGTATATGACAACAGCACTTGTCCGCCAAAGTTCAGACTGTAAAATGTTGCAAAAGTAAATGCAAACAAAAATGGGGTTCTGGCTGTCTACTGTCTCATTTTGATTGATTTTTTTTTTTGGTCTTGATTCATTATCTTAAATTACAGAAGTAGTCTAGGTATGGGGGAGAAATTTACTCTGTTTCCAGCTAGTCATGTAATGCTGGAGAAGTATTTCTAGATGCCAATAGGCAGCAGAGACTGACTGCTCTTACTGTTTGAGGTAGTAATAACAGTAAGGCTTGCTGCTGGAAAATCATCAACTTGCTACTAAATAATCACCTTTTCCTGTCCAGCAGAAGTTTACCTATGGACCATCTGTTGGAGATTTCTGTCTAATCCTTTAGAAAATTTAAAAATCGAAGATGTGGCACCTTTAGTTCATGTATAAAAAGAAGTTTTTTATAGTTAATTTGATGTTCTTATTCTTTTTTTTCTTGACTCCTAGTTATTCTTCTAGTGAGTTCAGGTAGAGTTAATTTCGTATTGAAGGTATCACTAGTTAGATAAATAGCAACCACTGGGCTGGATGTCTTGACTATGGATTTTTATCAGTGGAAAGACAAAATGTGCCTGTGGCACTTATTAATTTCAACCATAAGAAAGCTTCTACAGATCTAAATCCTTGGCCTCAGCAAAGGAATTGAATCATCATAGCTTGGAGGGTGGGTTTATATGGAAGGTTATGGTCTGAAGAGATGTGGGATTGGGAAGCAAAAGCACAAAAAGGCAAAATGTCGAGGAACCCCCAAGTGGTGTGTGCAATGTTTGCATGTCACTGACTTTTTAGCAACACTACTCTAGGTAGTCTTGCCCACCCAGAGAGCACAGCACATCTGCTGGGAGGCCATTTGGAGGACTGGTTAATTAAGTGGTTGGGCTCACTTTATTTGGAGAGATACTTTTGAGGGTGAAGGAAGAGACATGAGAAGAATTAACTCCCTGAAGGACTGTTATGTTGTAATGCAGAGGTCAGGGCAAGTGTCCACAACACGGGAGAGGCTCTGCCACAGGTTCATTTTCACTCTGCCGTTCAGGCAGTGGTTTCATAACACAGTGTATCTGAACTCCTGTTTCACATCATACATTTAATTAAACTGTCTCTGTCCATCTTAGAAGAAGAGCTAGTTGATAATTTACCTTGTGATTCAGTGTATATATCCTCAAACTGTACTTGCCTAGTTGGATCATATTTCACTTTGAAATGATTTCTAAGGTCTCTTATTCACAACCACTGTGGATTTAGCTGTGGCAGCTAAATCTGACAGGGATTATGAATTGGAGCCCACCACCACCACAGTTCATAGTCCAGGGTATTAAAATGAACTGAAATCAATAGTGGTTTACATTATAATGTGCCTGGCTCTGAACTGGAAACTGAAGAATGGACACATTACCTAGATTTGCCTCTGCAGCTTTCAGCAGAGGGTAAGGTGGCAAACACCAAGAAAGTACTTGAACTTTGCTTAATAGAACTTGGAAGAGCTCACAAGGAAATGCTCTTCTCTGATAGTTAGTTTGCTAGCTGTGTTGCTTGTTTGCTTCTCTCTGTGCTTTGTTTTATATTTGTCACATATTAACTTTCCATGTATTTCTAATTTACCGCATTTCTTCAAAATTTGTAATCTCATGCATTTTTGCCGTTTATCCTAAATTGCTGTCAGCTGTAAATATCATGACTATGGTTTTTTCATACTGTTTTCCTAATTACACATGAAAATGCTAACTAAAAACAAGATAACAACCCTCCTATTCCACACAAGTCAATTTCTGTGTTTAATACCCTGCTTCAAGTCAGTTATTATACAGCTCTTATCTGTATAATTCACTGCTCTGTCTCTAGCAGTGGTCATCAGTAGAAAGGACAAGGCAGCAGCTTGCTTAAATACACATCTAGAAATTGTTTAATGATTTCAAGTTATTTTGTCTGTTCCTAGTTTTATCTAGCTGCCTTTTAATTCCTTATTGTCTAATGAACTGGTAATATTAGATGCTTCACTTAAAAAAAAGTTACATTTGCTAGTAGAACATTATCTGATTAATATAATGGATTGGTAATTGCATTGTATTTGAAATAGTCTCTGTAAAACAATGATATTCAGTAGATGCTATTCTGCCTCTTCTCTGAGTTCTTTTAAAGCTTAAAAGTCCATAAATGTTGTTCCTACACAATCACACTTTCATAATAGAAATTATTAGGAGTACGCCTGTCTTTCTAGTTCTGCCCAACAGTGCTGGGGAGGGGTGGGGTGGTGTTGTTATTATTTAGTTTCTCAGCCTCTCCCAGCCGCCCACGAGTTTTCTAAAATCCTGTCAGTGCTGTGCTAAGTGGCGGTGAATTCTCTCTGAGTAATGATGTGAACCGATGTTGGCCTGACCCAATAGGAACGCCTATGCCCTCTTTTCCAGAGCTGCCCTACCCCTCTATTCCGCAGTTGTTTTTGATGAATCCGAGGCACTGTGACCATCAGATAGCATTGTTGAGCTGTAATGTCAAGGTCCTGTTTATTTCCATGAAGCAGAAAAACAGCATCAAACCTTATCACCCAAACTAAATATTCACAGCAGAGCTCCCTCCCCCGGGGGCTGCACTGGCTTTGTGTTAAATAGCATATTGATTACAAGATTACAGCATTTTGTGTATAAAAACTGAACGGTCATGGGCTTTTACATTTCAATTGCCTATTTATCTCTGTGGAAAATTGTATATATTCACAGAGGAACTGCTTGGGGTGATTCAGCACAATGTGGGGGGAAATGAGTTGGGACAAAGAAGCAGATACATGCTGTTCTGGGGACTCTGTTCATCAGCAGTTCCTGTACCTTTGTGCATGAACATTAGTGGCAGCAGAAAAGGCGTCAAGACTTTGCCTGTGTTATCACTGATGTGCAACATGGTGTCTCTTCTGTCCCTCCTCTCACGTCCCAGCCGCTAAGGATGATGTGTAAAACACGAAGGATTTGCTAATCCAAAATGCAATATGTGCAGATGTGAAGGATTTCTACTGTCCTAGCTCAGGAAAGTGGCATTATCTTTCCAGTGGCTACACCCACTTTCATACAAGGAATCAAGTGGTGGGTTAGTTACCTCTAGCATAGCATGTTTTACAAATAACTAAGTAAAGCAATTTCCTGTGCAATTTGGGAATGCCCAGGACACAGAGCACCTTATGTGTGTATCGGCACTGGTAGAGGTGTGCATAACACAGTGTGTTGGCATAACTTAGAACAGGCCATGATCAGCTTCATTTTATAGTTGTGATCTAGTCTGTTTGGATGCTCAGTTTGTGGATGAATTATGTACGGCTCTTCCCATGTACTATAATATTTCACACTGGGGTGAATTAACCTAAAATACTTTGCACACCATGCAGACCTGTCAATGGAAAGCATTACCCTATTTTGGTCACTCAAGCTATTATAGCACTTTCTTAGAAGAAAACAACTCTATTCATCATTCCTGCTGTCAAACAGAGGGGGTGTTCACAAGAGAGCTTGTTGCTGCACTTAAATGAAGGCAAGGCCAGACAAGTGACATAATCACTGGTACGCAGTGGGAGCTGCCCACAGGCTCCTCTTTCCCAGTTAGAGCTGAGTTTATCTGTGGCCAGAGGACATGCACAGGACATCACATCAGAGGCCTGAAGGACGGGCTGTACAGACAGCATGGCACAAGCCCTAGACTGCATAGGTTAACTGGTAGGTGGTCACTAACTCATCAGTGTGTGGTGGGCTGCTGGTCAGGACCACTGCAGAGACCACGTTACCTTTTGAAAGCCCCACTGGTAGTCCCTTTGAATGAAATTTGGAATCCCAGCTACGTGTGCAACCAGTCTGCAATTAAAAAACACTTTCTGGTCTTAGATGCAGCTCTAGAGTTTTATATGCATTATGGCAGCAATACCTCTCTAAAGAAAGGCAAGAGAGACACTAGCTATTGATATACTGGAAAGAAAAGCTTCATTAATGTGTTTTATGAGTGGGAGGAACTCAAAGAATGCCCCAATATGATCAATCTCACCATTACTGCGTTGCCACAGCTAGAAATGTGGAGAATGTAGAATTAATTGAGTCTGAACTAGGTCTTTGGACGAAGCCACAAAGAGAATTGTGCACATTAAAATCCTTATGTTGACCTTACTCAGGAACTCCACCTGCTCAGTCCACGCTACCTCTGCACTGAAAACCTCAACTCCTTCATATGCAAAATTTCCTTTAATGCATACACAGTGATTTTATAAATGAAAACATTGAGCAGTACATCCCCTAGTTATGCTCAAAATAAAAAAAAAATATTTAAAATATTTTGAAATACCTGGAATTTTCAACACTGCATCTCTCTGGACATCATCTGCTGACTTACAGAGCACCTACTGAGCAGTATTAGTAGCATAATATTTTTAAACATTTCAGATTACCAATTCCAGTCAGATTAAATGCAAAATAGCTAATTTACAAGATTATAAAAGGAGTCAGATGTGAAGTTACAAAAGTCAGGAAACCTGAATTTCCTGGACAGATACTGTACTAAAATCCTGATTGTTTTTCATACACCTAATATCTAAAAAAGTAGACTGATTAAAAAGAAAACATAGCTGAAGATAAATAACTATTATTGTGGTTTTGCTTGCATAATCCACATCATCAGGTAACTTGTGCAAAAATCAAGGCAGGGTCAAAGAGGATGTCAGAAAGTTTACACCCTGGAACCATTGAAGAAATACATCTCCTGATTAAAATTCTGCATAACCTGCACCGATGCTTGTTACGAGCTGCTGTTATGAAGCATTTTGTTTTGTCATTTCAAATAATCTGCAGGTTATATAAAAATTGTGACTAGTGCCCCGAGTATCCTTCAGCCGCAAACCTTTGGTGGTTGTGCACAGATTTACACACACGCGTATTTGCCAGATGCAGCTCTCTGGGTTGTGTTCTCAAACAGGGGCTGTTGCCAGATTTTGCTTTGCCTCTCCTGCCGTTTGTCATGCTCTATTGCCCAGTGTAACATCAAACGTGGTGTGCTATGTAGCCTGTAAATGCCAGGGTGTAATTAGTGTTTTAAGGATCAAGTCTTTTGTGAGGAGAACCACGGTGCTCTAAGCTCTGTCAGGTCTCAGAGTGGCAGGTAGAACAAATAGGCTGAACCATGAGGGAAAGAGCTGTATCCCTCTGGTCACACCAAATTACCTGGGTTTTAAAACTTACAGATTTGGGGGTGGGGGGTAAATATAGTGTGTTAAAACACATGGAATCCTTTTTCTGCTTCAAGGTGGTTAAGGATATTTTATTTTGGACGGACTCCACAAAGTAATTATTACCCAGTTCTTTAACTGTTAAAGAATGTAGGAAACGCAGAGAAAATAATAATTAAAATTTTAAATGTGTGGGTTTTGGAAGGGTTATTTTTCTTCCCTCCAAGAAAATTCAGTTAGTTGAATGTCTGCTAATTAGAGTAGGGATGGTCTATATTAGATTACCTTTTCTCCTCCCACTTTCTGATGTATTTGGAGAGTATGTTTCAAATTATTTACAGTCTTGAATTGGTAAGATATTCCCAAATGTTTCACTGACTTTTTTTTCCTGCTGTTGCCTTAGATTTAATATAATTAGATCTCTCGTTTTCATTAAGTCACTCAGGCTGATGTATATCCTGAATGAAATCTTCTTATTTCATATTTAACTATTAGTTAACCCAATCAGATCTGATATTTATTTTGATGTTTTAAATACCCACCTTACACATTTTTAAAATGTGATGTAAAATTTGTAATGATATCTTAATTATTTAGTTTTATTTTTGTAAAATATATTCCTTGGTGACATTATACGGCCTTTTATTATCCTCTTTGATGGTTGTCGTAAGGGTTTTTTTGTCATCTGGATCATATTGTTTTAAACTTACTCTGAACATACACCAAATCAGTGCATAGCACTGTTGAATCTATTCTGTTTTCATGAGATATATGAAGGTTTGATTCCTGCTTTGCTTATTTGTTTGGGTTTTTTTGTGACGATTCCCTTTCCTCCTCCCTTGGTCAGTCTGGTCCCTTTCACACCTTGTGGGGAGGAGGAAATAATCCTACCATTAAGATGGGGATATACAATCTATTTTTCTCCTGCCATGATCACAGCAGTCTCCCTTCAATAGCTAAATGTTTTGTCCTGTTGACTCTTTTGCAGATCAGGTTATTAAGAAGTAGAATATTGATTATTTAGGATGAGATTTTTAAAGCTTGCCTAGAGGGTTGGGATGTCCAATTAGAAATTAATGACTTAGAGGCAGCTTTGAAAATCCCACCTGTAGAGTTGAAGCTTTTAAATGAGTCTGAAGTTAAGAGCCATAATGAGTGCACAAATGGTGTGATATTTTCCTGTGACTGGAAGAAGTGTTAAATAGCAGCTCTCTATCTTCGTGTCAAATAATGAAGGAAGTTAACAGAAGTAGAGTTCAGATGAGTAAACCGTTTCTATTTTCTTTTGAACAGGCTAACAGGCAGTTATTTAAAAATTCTAAGGCACCTGGTAATGACAAGTTTTGTCTCAGAAGTCATATTGTATCTGTTTGCTAAGATAATTAATAAAAACTTTGAAAGAAACCTAAAGAATAAAAGTAGGAAATACAGATGTAGATTTTTTTTTCCAATGGAGAAAGTGAAAAAATAATTTTAAGTTATTTTTAAAACATAATAGTACATCAGCCATAAGAATAAAACTAAAGCACAGCTCTGTGTGCCAAAGATTTTTTTTTCTTTTTTTTTAATGATTCCAAGGGTATGGCAGGTGAATCCATTTAGCAAGTCTAATGACTGGAAAGTGGAATGTTTTTCAAATAGCATGGATGAAACGATCTGTAGCCCATCAGCGTACAGCTGGAATGATGTCATACACAGTTATGCTTTAATTCTTCCTGCATTGCTAAAGGGGAACGGGGTCTGTAATATCCTCTGACTGCCTTGTTGAGTGCAAATCCTCGAGCTGGAAATGGAGAGCCTTCTCTTTCTGCACATGACTGATGTTAATTTCTTTAGCAGAAAAAAATTTAATAAGTCTCTCTAATGGTAAATTACCATTTATAGTAAATGTGCCACATAAAGGAAGTAATAAGTCATTATTATTGACCTATTACTGTTCTTTCTGTTTTACCTCTAATTAAATAAAAATGTGCACTTTGAGTTAATATGCTTTTTGTATGAATATTCGCTTATTAGTCCAGAACCGGTGCAGATACTCCAAGACACCATAGTAGTCACAACTTCTTAGATTTTGGGATGAAGTTTTCTCCTTAGTTGGGGTGGGGAATTCAATTAAGGAAGAACATTTCTCTCTTTTGGAGACTTCTAATCCAAATATTGTATCCTTAGGTGACTTCTCATCACTTGTTTGCTTCTCAACACAAATGTGGGAGTTTTTCCATGGGGAAGTAGTGCCCTACTGAGCTTCAAACTTGAAACTGATAACTTCAAATATGTTAGTGCTTAAAAGATTGGATTAGAATGTAGAAAAATGAGAGTAGTTATAAAGGAAAACCAGGAATGTGCTGGGCATGTGTGATGTTACAGTGCAGCTGGTGGAACAGCTGAACAATTGAGGTAGTGGTGTAGTATGTGTGCCATACAGTGTTAGAAAACAGCCTCAGTTCTCTGTTCTTGGGACATCTATGCATGTACAGGTGACTGCTGGGAGGGTAAAAGCTACCCCAAAGAAGGCTCAGGAGCTGAGATCATCATCTGGGAGAGGCAAAAGACCCTGTCTTTAAAACCAGCTATGCTCATTCTTTCTCATGTTCAGATTGCGTTTTTTCACCCCCAGGTTAGTATTTCTTTCTGCATAATAACACAGGGCTAGCAGGAAGAATCAGGGGAAATGCTTTGTTGTTTGATATGTGCCCTGGGGGAAGGGGTTTCCTTGGAGCTGGAAAGCATGGACTTGACCCACGTTAGGTAAGGATGGCATTGAACATGACCTCTTAGACCCTAAGCAAAGGTATGAGTGCTGTGATAGTATATGAAGGTGAACAGTGTAATCACCACTGTAACAGTCATATTTAGGAAACCCTGATCAAATGACATAAAGAGGAGAAGCATAAGCCTGCCCTCAGAAGAAGGTCCAGTACTCTGTGTGCTAGCACTTGTCTGCAACTCTGAATAAATGTTTTCACTCTGGCATTTAAAGTGCTCTGTGTGCTCAGATTTTTCTCTGGACCTTAAGCGCACCAGTAGTTTTGAATCCCACTCTGAAATGCCGAGTTTCTTCATGCATCACAGACATCAGACTCTGAAATCTGAATTCTCTCCTTGGGATCAGAAGCCTAGAAGTTAAATGTCATTTCTTGTTCCTTATAGAGCCCTGTGTCTTCTATTGGACATCTCTAATCCCAAGTGTGTAGTCAGAGTGCAAAGGCAATATGTTGCCTCATGTCTCTTTGGTGATCCTGTTGCAGTAATTGTCACTGGGGTACTCCAGGGTGACCCTTGTTCAACTAAATGTTGGCAACAACACTGTAATGACAGTGGGGCTGAGTCTTTGCTTTGTAGCTCCGATAACTCTAATTTAAATATGCTGATGTGAAGGTAACAGCGCACCAAAATTATCGTAGCATGATGGAAATGTCACCACTGAAAATTGATCTTTCTAAGGGAAAATTTAAAACAGAGGCCAGTCTTTGTTCTTCATTGTACAAGACTAATCCCACTAAATTTGACTCAGTAGTAGCTCTCAAGCTCAGACAAAGCACTTTTTAAAAATAGATACCACGTTTTAGAAGACAAAATGTGCTGCTGTTACTTGAAAGAGAGATGCTAAAGGGCATTGCTAAGTGAGGCCCTCATAGACTGTTGTGCCTGTCAGTAAGTATGGCAGGCTGGGGTGGTTGCTGAAGGAGTAAGAAACACTGTTGAACCACCTGTCATTAGGAATTTCTCCTGGCACGTAGATATTTTTCTGAACTAAGAAGTCTTCTGAAGTGCTGTTGTTTAAGCTTTATTTTCTGGTAGTCATAATTCCCTTTGTTACCTTTTTCCAAATATTTCTGCAGCCTTTTTGTTGCTTCCACAGTCTTCCTATACATGGTCTGCTCCTTCCTTTGCCTCTGAAACACACCCCTGACCTTGATCTCTTTTCCCAGAGTTCAGCCTCTTCTTCCCACCACTCTTCACCCTTCACTCTGTGCTTCTGTTCTTCCCTCCCTTCATGATTCCTTCATTTACCTGAACTCTGTGTCAGGAACACAGGTAACAGAGGCCAGATGGTCATGGAATAATGCAATTTAGCTAATTGCCTCTATCCAAGGATGAACAATCTATCCTTTCTGGCAGAAGTGGCATTGGCCCCTAGTAGGAACTCTTAAAAAGAAGAAAAATTTCCTAGAATTCCTAAATGGCTGATCTATTTAGCTCAAACTTTTCAATCCCTCGTGGCTGTATTGCTAGTCTTCAACAATGGTCCTTAATAATATGGATTAAAACTAGTAAGTCTAATTTCTCTTTTAATGCTCTTTGTATAAGGGTTCTGATGTAAAAAATCAATACAAAAAGGAAAGCTATTGAAACAAATAATATTACTGGTTGGCAGGCTCAGCAGGCTTTTCGCTTTGATTACATTCCTGCTGACAGTACTGCACTGGTGTTTAGAAAATCCAAAAACAACTTTAAGTGCTTATGCTATGAAACAATTTAAGCAATTTAGTGTTTGGGATATAATTGAAATAAACCTCAAAAGGAGACGAAAATATGTTCTTATTTGTGCTAAGAAAATGTTGTATGTCAACTCAATGATAACTGCAGTCCCACAAAACCCTTGAGTTTGATTGTTCATGTTTGGGCTTTTCCTTAAAATTTGTCCTTTATTGAATTCATAAGTTAAAAATATAATACTTTGAATTTTTTTAAGTTACCTTTTAGCCCATACTTAATCACAGGCATTTTCCTTGTTATATCTGGAACACAGATTACTCAATGGTCTTTCTTTGTCTGTGCCAGCTCATATAATTCACATTTTTATTACCCTGATCAATTGAAACATTTTATTAAAGGTCAAAAGAAAAGAAAAATTGTAAAATTAGAAATGGAAATGGTTTTGATTAATGATTGAAAGGAAATATGGAAGCAAATGATGCAATTTATTACCTTTTTCTGTTTGATAATTGTCTTTGATTCTAGTTCTATGTTTTACTCCAATTGCTTTGGCTATACAAGTGTCTGTTCCTTTTCTCTCCAGCCATTTAAAAACATGGGAGAAATCTGTTTTAACCTATGAAAGGGTAGAACAAAGGCTGGTAACAAAAGCAGGATGCTACATACTCAGTTAAATGTGCAAGCATTCCTTTTTAAAAATTTGCAAATTCAGTGCAGTACTTAAACTTTGTGTGTGTGGGAGATCTTTTTCCCTGAGACTTAAATTGTAATGCTCAGCATTTATTACCACTGAAGGCCTATTTTGCAAGCAGGCTTTGTATGCAGAGTGCCCAGAACAGCAGTGTTTCCCTTGTTACATGGGGTGTTTGAGCAAGAAGAGGCCCCAAGTACAGCAGGTCAGCAAATCTAGTGATGGAGTGACCAGGACTGGGGAGTCTTCTGCAAGTCTCAGCATAGTCTCACCCAGGGTAAGTAGTTTGGTGGTGGGGTTGTAAGGGCTGGATTCATTGGTGATAGAATGTTTAATGGCTGTAAGGTCGTGGAAAATTAAGCCATTTTAGATGTGTAGTAGAGGGTGTTCTCCCTGTTAGTGCAAAACACCAGGTACTCTGACCTGTTAAGTGTGTCAGTGCTCCCCTCCAAATCCAGGCCAGTTAAATGTGAATGTATGTAAATTGCTGAGCTGGAGACTGTGTTCTTTTCTGGTTAAGGCTGTAAGAGGGCCCTTGAGACACTTTGGGAAATGGAAGCCCTCTAAACAGCCAGTGACCAAGGCATTAAGCAGGAGAAGGTACACCATGTGCATGACACCCTGTCTGAAGGTAACCAGGCCAAATCAGAAACCTGGCAGAAGATGGGTGAGGAGGGTGGTTGGGCTTAGAGAGGGCAGCTGGGCTGGCAGTACAGCTGGAGGCTACCCAGGAAAAGCCTCTGGAAAGGCTGCATTCCCCATTGAGACCCAGCTGCAGTTACTTGGAGGTATGAGGGTCCAGCCATCACTGTCACAGCAGCTGAGAGAGGTGTCTCTTCACAGATCTTCAAATGACCAGCAGACAAGTGGGTGAGTATTATTATGCTCATTGTGTAATTAAGGCAGCAGTACATAAATATCATGTAAGGAAAGTGCAGATAAACACTTCCTGGACTCTTAATTACACAGAACACATTGATAGGTATATGGAAACTAATCTTAGATGAAGACCAAAACAGTCTCAAGTCTTTTACCAATGATCTGAGCAATGACTGTATTCAAAAGAGAATGAAACTGAGGATACCTTGTTTTCTGAAGGAGCAGCAGTGGATTTTTGTTGTTCTTTAAGAAAGATGGTACACCATTTTTCACACTATAAACTCACTACCCTTACAGGTTGTATAAATATATTTGTACTTGGAATTTTATCTTCTAGTACAAAGTGTTTATCTTGGTGCCTACTGCTTCTGTCTCACCCTGAATTAGCAACTCTCTCGAAAGCTTTTCATTGATGATTACAGCTCCATTGTCCAACAGAGCCTGTGGCTCCAGTGGTCCTCCTCAGCTGCACTAATAGTGCTGTTTATGCTCCACAGCCTCAGTGACCTGTGGTCCTTCCAGCTGGTCAAGTGTTGATGGGAGAGGCAAGGTGGGGAGCACAGAGAATGTTCAGTGGGAGAGTGAAGCTGATGAAAGCTGGGAGGCAGTAGAACAGCAGACAGTGCTTACAAGGGCTGTTCGAGAACCACTGCACTCCTTTTGGGATATTGAATGTAAGATGCTTAGGACATCCACTTTGGAATACTTGGTGTCAACAAGCACGTCAGATATTGAAAGCTCAGCTTGCATTGAGGTCACTTTTGAACATGCTCTATTTGCATGTATTCACACTTCTGTAAATTAAATCCAATGCCTGAGGTCAAGACTGAGAAAAAAAAAATTGAGGAATTAGTGACCATCTGAGGGCAAAAAAAGTAATTCAAGTGATTTATATAGGGTCATATAGCATCCATGGCAGAGGTTATATACACTTTCCAGGTCAGCTTATCCACTGACACGTCTTTCATTTTGTATCATCCTGGTCTCTTCCAAAACATTTTTCTTTTTTTCTTCCCAGCAGCCAGAGTGGGTGTTCCTTTAGTTACAGGTCAGTTCCCTCCCCCCAGAAACTCTGCTGTGTACAATGAAAGAGGCAAGAGACTTGTTAAAGTATCATTACAGTTTGGTTTGTACATGTTGCATCATTACACACCAGGGAGTGAATGGAATTGTGTGAACTGCCTTAGTTTGATATTTCTCATAATCCTGGATTTTTGAAAACTCCATTGTAATAGATTGTATTGTAACACATTTGTTGTTGTTGTTGTTTTGTTTGTTTTGGGTTTTGTTCGTTTGTTGTTTTTTGTTTGTTTGTGGGGGTTTTTTTTGTATGTGTGCAGTTATATAATACTCCAAATATGTTAACATGCAGTGGTTGAGAAGATTGATGGATTCTAAATATATCAGCAGGGAATTATTGAGAGTATCTCAAGGCGTTATTTCAGAGACAAACAAGACAGCTATTTTGAGCAACAGTCATATAATTCTTTTACACGGACAACTCTTCAAGAGATGTCTGATTCACTGATAATTAAAATTATAAATGAGTCTTGTTTGGCCTGAGTGATTATGTTCATGCTCCAGTGGCCATGGCCTCTAAGTACTAAGGAATATAATTAGACCCTTCTCTGACCTTTCAATATCATGTTGACCATGTCTAGGCTCTAACAGATCCATAGCCTAGATAGTTGTTTAGGGCCAGATGGTGTTTTCATGCAAAATTAGCGCAAGAGTTTGCTTCAAAGCTCCTTATTCCATGCCCAGCAGAAGAATAGATTATTGAAAAAGGGGCTTTGGTATGATATGATAAACTGGAACTGAAGTTACTGAGGGTGGGCACTTTGTGTGTATCATCTTCCTTCCTGGCCAGCATTCTCCATGTCATTCTAGGAGCTTTAACTGGTAATTTTTAAAACAGTTTTCTTTCAATTCAGCAGCAAGATGTAGGTTTTATTCTGACTGTAGGAATAACTCATATTTTACCAGTAACAATCTTTAATGTGTTTAGATAAATAATTCTACTTTTGGAATAACATGATAGGGTGCATAATTTGCATGAAGCATCTATGTACTTCATACATCACAGTATGCATTGCTTTCCCAAACTGCAAGAAGAACAGGAGTTTTTCATTCATGCAATTCCATAGTGTGGGAGACTTTAATATATAAAATCCAATTACTAATTCCTTTTCCTGAAACTTTAGTTCACACATTTCCACTTCAAATGTTTTAAATTTTGACAATTTTTGTGGGATGAAGGGTCACACCTAGGAATATGACAAAAGGCAAGACACTAACAAATCTGTCAGACATTGATGGGAATTTCCTCGAGTTAAAAGAAGACAGTCAAGATAAACATTCCCTTGAAATATCCTGACAAGACTGAACTTTCAGAAAGTAGTTAATGTTCAGTGTATGAACACAGCTCTTCTTTCAGGTACCCATGAATACAAATAATCATTATGTGAATATCAATAATTATGTAAATTATATAATCATTATGGAAATAAAATGAATAAATAGAAACTAGGGAAAAGTACCTATCAACTTCACATTTTGACTGCAGCTGTTACTTAACCTTACCTACTTAGGAATTCATCAAGAAGTAATTAAACAATCTCTAATATTCCATGCAGTTTTTAAATCTGTGCATAGGAAGGCATGAGACACACAAGTTTTATACATTCATTGATTTCATGCTAACAAGTTGACAAGATGTTGGACTAAATTGTACCCTAGTGTAGCTTTAGTGCTGCTTTACAGAGAATTGATATTGCCTGGCTTTTTTTCAAAGTCAGCTATGAGAATTTCTCTGCAGTTTCCCTTTAATTCACTCAGTCAGACTTTGGAAATGAAGTCCAGCAGTAACTTTCTGGCAGTGCCTTCGTTTTCCACATGTCCATTTAAATGATTTACATTATCTTCTACTCTAAGCCCAGCCAAGGTCTGCATTCTGTGCCTACTGCTGAAGGTAATAGGCCCAAGATGTATTTAGAAGCCCAGAGGAGGGGTTATTGAATTTACATATTTTGTGTATGAGGCATGTGAAAGTCATATAAAAAAATCTTGACTGATGTTGCCAATATAAAACAGTATAATGCTTCTCTATTATTGATTTCAAACTAGTCTTTTGGTAAACACATCTTTACTTCTGAAGTTTCTGGCTTTTAACTATGAAAGAAACTTATGTGGATTTTCGTTTGTGTTTTTTTATCGTAGTTTGTTTAAACTGGGCTGTTGCATGTGCTGGCTTTACAGCGACAGATCAAAGGTTTGCTCTGTCCTTTTGTTGGCTGCATGTGTAAGTCAGGAGTAAGCCACTAACTTTACAGATTTAAAGTAGCTTTGTGTAGTTATTAAATTATGAAGATTTAGGCTCTGTGTTAAGAATTAGTCAGTTTTATTGTGTATAATTTCCTTTCTAAGTATTTATTATGAAGTCTGACTTGCTCGAAGTGATGTGCCCATTCATGGCATGGAATTGTTTCATGAATCCTGTTCCTCATGCACTGTGGAAATGATTTCTCTGCCAGAAAAATACATGTAGGCTGAGGTTGTGCTAGAAAAGGGTTGAATAAACTGTAAATGTTCGTTTATGGGACTTGAGGTACTGGAAAGTATGGTCTGATTTTGAAGCTTGTTTTAATTACTAGGAAAGATTGCTCCATGTTTTTGTTTAATGCCCTTTCATTTTAGGCCACTGACAGGTTGTGTCATCTACTGCTGAGATGGATTTAATGCTTCTATTTAGACCAATGTTAGCAGCAAGAAAGGGGAGTTGGTAGTAGAGCAGTGGAGAGCTGACACTTTATATACCTGGATCTTCTTTCTCAGAGATCACCTTTCTTAGGAAAGAGGTTATTGGAAAAAGATGGATGCATAGATGGATGGGGAAGGGCCTCCTATACTCTTTGGGAAATCAGCATATGGTACTTGTGTGTGCCTAGGAGCCATGGCATTCTGGGAGCTTTTGGAATTGCAAGTCCAGGGAGCAGGGCATGAAAGAGGCTCGGGAAGACACTGAACCTCAGGCAGTGAGCACCTGTGAAGTTGTTCAGGTTTGGTGTCTGACCCCGTTCTGTAAAGAATGGATTTAATCCTCATGCATTTCTTGTTCCCTTTCCGTCAGGTCTTATGATTCCTGGCATCTCCCCTGACTTTTATTTTGGAAAGGACAATTCCCATTCACGCTTCTGTTGCAGACCAAAGAGATGTAGTTCTACCCAGTAGCCCAGGATATTCTGAAGCCCCTTGAGAAATGGAAGATCTAATAGAGGAGTCCTAAAGAAACCTGAGTAAGGTGACTTAAAATCTAATTTTCTAAGTTTGTTTTTTTTTTTGTACCACTGAAGAACCTGCTTTTATTATCATGTAGTTTCTTTTATTCTATTTCATCCAGTTGTACTCATTCAATTTTTCCAAATATAAATATTCCCTTTTTATTGTAAAAAGAGCATTATAAGAAAGTGCTGTGCAAGTAGAGAGTGCACACCTGCTGTGTTAAGGCCTTGCCCTCTTTGTGGTTGCTTGGGAGAATGCTATCCTAAAATAAACCCTCTTCCAAGGCAAGCATATCAAGAGCATCTCCTTTCAATTGGTTATATTTTAACTATTAACTATGAAATCCTGATTTAAATATGAATTGATGTATCTTTTTTTTTTTCCCTGAAGTTGAATTTTTCCATTTGATTTTGGGTCTTTGCTTGTGTATTCTCATTTTGTAAGGCAGCTGTTTAGGCTTATGCTATACTAGATAATGCTGACTGAACCTCCTGTGTTTGTTTGCATTGTGCTTTTGTTTCACTCTGCTGCTCCAAAGGAGAGGTTGCAGTAAGTACTCAATTTCCTGATGAGGCTTAAAAGAACTTTGGCTTTCCAATGCATCAGCACACGACTCCTGTTTTGCCATGATAAGAAAGTATTTGCCTTTAGGGAAAAGGAAAATGATTGAATGCATGTGTTTTACATTACTTGAACCATGATCGTTTTACTGAAACAGGCCAAGACATTAACAAGGGTTTGGCCATGAGGGAATTAAGATTCAGTCCTGTATCTTATATCCTAGTCAGATGCACTTTATTTTAGCAGAATTAATTTGGAGAAGAAAATACCATTTTAGCATTTACATTGTGGTCAGAAGTAGTGAAGAATGAGATGTGGTTATACCAAGTTCAGTGCTGTTATTCATATAGATCTGAATTTAAATCAAAGGCAGTAAAATTTTTATGTAAAACTCTGTTCTTTGTTATATATTTATTGTATTATAATTAATGGGTAATTATTTTAACCTCTGTTTAGACTTTGTGCCATTTTCAGAACACTCTCCTTCTGCAGTTGTCTGGCCACACCCTTCCTTATCTTAAAGAATATTGGTTTTTGTCTTTGAAGTCTCCCCTAAGCTGTGCCCGTTGCTTATCCGTCTTTGAGAATCCATGTGTCACTCTGCTCCCTGAAAGGTTGGGAAGCCACTTGGTTGGCAGTTCAAATGTTAATCTAGATGTTGTAGTGTGATCGTCTAAGCTGCATCAGTGAGATGTTCATCCATGCACTTTCTTTCAAACAGTGGCTGCCTTGAACAAGCTCCTCTTGTTCAGCATGATAAGGGACAGGCATTGGAACATTTGCTGGTATTTCTAAGAGGTGATTCTGTGAAAAGATGTGAATTGTTTGCAGCAGTACTTCATAACCAAGCTGCTTCCACAGACTAAACTGTGCCAATGAATAGGGCATGGAAAAGAAAATCCTCAGATCTTCCCAAAAATGAAAAAAGAATGGCACAATTCTCAATGCCCTATCGTTTCAAACAACAATACGGTAAAAATGAATCTTCATTACATTCAATCCAGTCTTTCTCCTGAGGCTAGTAGGGCATTACTGGTTTATCATAGAATCATTTAGGTTCCAAAAGACCCTTGAGATCATCGGGTCCGACCATTAACCCAGCACTACCAAATCCACTGTTAATTGGAAATGGTTACCTCATTGTTTAGAGAATGGCCCTGCAAACTCCTGGAGGTGCTGTGTTGCTGGTCCCTGGGAATCACCAGACAGAAGAGGACCACTGAAGCTTGAGCCACTTCTGTGTTCCTGGGCAGCTCTTGGCATAAAGCCTTGTCCAAGCCCTGTTGTTCCCTGCATCCCAGTGAAACGCATGGGGGCACAATGTGTTTTAAAAACTGAAATGGTTGCTGTCTCTGTGTTTATATTCATTAACTGCATGGCCCAGAGCCTTTGGCTGTTTATGTCGGTCTGTGCTGATACATGTGTCTGTGTATGCATCTATTTATATCTTTCCTGTATATTTTGTGTAGTTTTAATGATAGACTTTATGCGGTCACAGCTCTTGGGACATTTCGTCACACATGTCCAGAGTTTCACACTTATCTAAAAGAGAAACTGTTTAGACTCCAGCCAGGCTTTCTGGTGGTAGATTTTTGGTAGTTTCTAAGGCCTGTCATTTTCCCTGTGCTGTCAGGATTTCCTGGGGGGACACGGGAACTTAAGCCTCATGGAACATGCGGCATTAACCTGTGAAATCAAGATTTTCACTGCAACATAAGCTGTCACCCAGGAAGGCAGTGTACAATGCATTTGTGAAATGTATGAAAAGAAGTTCAGGAATTCAGTTAATTAACCACATCAGTTTCTTAACGTGATCAATTTTAATTAAACTGAATTTTAATAGAGATCTGTGTAGTCTGTAGAGAGCAATTGCTAATTCTACAAAGCATGTGCTGCTTTTCACTTCAGATTTGCTCCCATCTAATTAATATGGATAGGGCATTAAGCCTTTTTGGACTCTGGTGGTTTTCATTTCATGACTATTAATGATTTTAATGAACTAGACTAATTCAGTAGTTTTCATCCTAGTGTTTCAGAGCTTTGTTCATCACAAATTTCAGGTTTATAATTGGTTTCCAGGTCTTAACAGTGGTCATTGATCAGCTTCAGCAGTTTCTTTTACAACCCACTAGGAACATAAGAAAAGTTTTTAACCCTTCCTTAGCACAAGGGCACATCAAAACTGCCTCAGTATCCAGAGAAAGAAGATGGGATCTGGGAGTTCACTGAACATGCCAAATTGTCTGAATGCATGTTGTGTAGAAATGTTTCCACTTAAGATGTAAACCAAATCTGAATGTATCATTACATCCCACAGTTTACAAGACAGAGGACCCAGCTCTGCCCTGTTCCTCATGATAGATTCTATACCAACAATTGCTATTCTTTGTATTTACCTCTCTGATATATACGTACATGGTTGTGAAAAGTGTGGAGACTCCTTGTTCACTCAAAACTTAATCAACAGAACTTTTTAACTTTTTCTGTGTTTTATGTGTTTAGTTTAGAAACCTTCATAGGTTCATCTCTCTGAATGGCACAGTCTTCTTCTCTCAGTAAACACGTTTTGTGTGCTATGTTTTATTACTAATAGCAAACACCTTCTTTCAATAGGATTTCACTGTTTAAACAAGTAAAAATGCATATATATTATTTTGCATTTAAAGACTAATGTTTTCAGTAGGGTTTGAGCAAGAAACCTTGTATTTTAAGACAAGTTTTATTGATTCCTACACAAAACATTAATACTGAAAGTTCTCTTTCAACAAGCAAAGCCCAAGTTTTTATTCATTCTTGTGTCTACCTGCACTGCCTTTGTGGTCCCTGAGAACTTTAGGACAACCAGTTCCAAGGAAGTAAATTATATCAGTATTCAGTTTTAAGTTAGTTCATTATCTTAGACTCAGGAAAATTAAAAAAAAAGAAAGAAAAATTGCAAATTTGTTTTAGCTTTCAATACTTACTTTCTGTTACAAGCTACATAGAATATTTTACAGTTGCTATAAACATTGTGCTTGGCTGTGGAAATAAGAAGCAGCCATGTGTCCTGGTGTCATGGTGATGGTATTGATGTTTTGCTTGCTGAAAATCTTGATCACTGACCAAGGCTGCGTGAGTGTAGAAGGGAAGAGAACATGGTTGGGTTGCCACAGGGTGTGCTCAGCAGTTACCTGGCCACCTGCGGGGCACAGCCCATGGTGGGACCATTGGCAGCATGTGCTGGTGAGCTGAGCCACCTGTGGGCACTGACTTCCTCTTGTGCATTTGTGTGCCAGCATTTTCATTTCTCTTTCTCATGGGCCACGCGCATTTGGAGTCAGTGAAGATGAAGCATTTCAGACAAGCAATTTCCTGATGCTTATACAAATTTCTACTCTTCAGTTATTTGATTTCTAAGTGTTAACCACAGCTTGAAGTGATACTGGCAGTGTAAAAAATAATAAAATTTAGAAGGCACATCTTTTCTAGAGGCAGATCAAAGACCCCAAATGTGAATCTTCAGTAAAGCCTCCATCAGAAGGCCATGAATTAAAGCTGATAAATAATGTGGGGTGGAGGGTTTTTTTAATTGTCATTTGAATTCTTCCAGAAGAAATAATGGCAGCCTTGACACAATACTAGAGATATATTTTGTAGGTTTGGTGCTTAATGGAACTGGATTTGTGCTGCCTCGTCAGTATCAGTTGGTACCATTTGTCCATCATCTACCCCTGCACATTGGATAATTGTGTTCAAGGTCTGCATGGGTAAAAGCAAGTTGCAAGAGAGAAAGGCTTATTATATTCAGGAGATTAAACAATGATCATAACTATTCCTCCTGGTCCTATAATCTCTGCAGGCATTAGCATAGGGTTCCCATCCCTTCAGAAAGACACCTTGCTCTCTGACAGAAGGATCTCTTTCCTACTGCTGCCAGCTCTAATCTCTGTGCTTGTACCTCAGATGAGAAGATTCTTATCCCACGGCGCCGTGGTTTGGAAATGTCTGTTTCAGCACTGATGTGTGCGACTCTATCAGCTGCAGTAAAGATCCATTATGCTTTCCAGCTGTTAACCCCGCTTCAGTCTTTGACAGGGTTTGGTTTTTAGCTGCCCTCAGACTGTGTCACTTCTTAAAAATATGACAAGAATATAATGTATGGATGTGTAAGACCAAAATTGTTGGATTGTTAAACAACAACAATGAAAAAGATGCTAATGACTTTCATTATTCTCTGAAACAGTGATATTTTTTTACTTGTTTTATTCATTCACCTAGCACTTTTAGCACTTTTAGCATTTCTAAAACAGTGCTGTCTGAGTCAGAGCTAAGAAACATGCAAGTAGTAGGATCTAGTGAGGGTAATGAAAGATGGTGAATGGCATTTGATATTTAATGGCTTGGTATTTTCACTGAAAAGTGAAAAGAAACTCTCGTTTTATTTACTGGCTCTTTGTAAGGTTTGAGCTTGTCTGTAGCCCAGCAAGCTTCTGTTACAAAGCACTGTGATGATTTCTTGGAGTGAAGGAAAGGGGAAGCTTTGACCATAGGCATATTAAATTTCAAGAAAGAGGAGTTATTCTTTAGTTTCTACTGTGTCTTGAATAGGCTTTAAGACCACTGCAAAAATGCATAAGAAAATCCTTGTGGACAAAATTAACGAAGTAGAATGCTTCCCACTCTTGGTCCCTTTCTCTGTTTCTCCCTCCAGGACAGATTCATGGGAGGTGAGAAGTATTCTGACTTTATGATGACCTGCAGCAAGATTAACACAACACTATCTGTGTGTGTGTGTTTGCGTGTGTGCGTGTGTGTGTGTGTGTGTGCACGCGCCTCAGGCAGGATTTATTAATTTCATGAGATTTTCAATATGTTGTGATGATTCTGTAAAGTCAGGAAACATTGCAAACAGAAGGATTAAGAGCTAGGTTTACAGCTGTAAGAAATACAGATAGGTAACCATGTTTTATAAGCTATTAATTCTCTTTCAATAATGAGTGTATATATTAATGTGCTGACATAAAATACATTGACACTGAGACACCACTTAAAGATACCATATAGGTAAATTCTAGATCTTATAGTGTGGTCCACAAGAAATGACAGAAAGGTGTTTCAGGGAGAGTGTATATAAGTACAGCTATGGTCGTATTAGAGAGGGTTTGCTAACCAAGTTTTAGCCCTTATGATTGGTTGGCTGTTGTCATGTCAGTAGACCAAATGTGTTAAGAATGCAGATGTCAGTTTTTTCAATTAAGTCAAAAGTGGCCCTTTCAGTTTCCAGGTTCTCCTTTGGATATAATGGGAGTGCCACTGAAGGCAGTAGAACAAAAGAACAATAAATGATGGGGAAATAAAGAAACTATATTATTCAAATACAACCAACTGCAGTCTGCTTCATTTAAGGACTTGGCTTTGGGGTCAGAGGGAGGAAAAATGTTAAAAATGGTGCCAGAAAGGGTCAGAACTATGTTATATCTAACATATATCTAATACGGTTCTAAACATACTGCTGCTGCAACACAAAAAGCAGCTATGCTTTAGAAAATGGTCACGTTTGAATTGCCTAGATCCCAATTTTCCTTTTTCTTTTATCATTGCAGTCAGCATAGTCACAAAAAATAGCTCTCATGATGTCATAAACTTTACTGAAGAAAGCAGTGTCTTTCTTGAATTATTTATTTTACATAAAACATTTATAAAGTGCTACCAGACAACATGGAAGAGCAGTATAGTAAAATCAATAAACATTAAAATCAGAATGAATTTGGGCACCTCATAGATTCCATGGGATTATTCTTAAACTGTGCCCTATATGTGGTTACAAAACACCTTTGCTGCCATCCTTGATCCTGCGGCCACTCTGGGGAGGCTCTCAGTATTTGAACAATGTTTCTGGCCTGTCCTCGGCCAGCTCCCAGCTATTGCCAAGGGATTGTTTCCCATCTGGGACCTGCGTGTCATGGTTTGTGCTGGCTGTACAACGCTCTCCCTCTCTGCCCCAGTGCCTTTCCCGTGCTGCTGAGCACCAGGATTCCTGCAGAAGCTGGAAGTGTAGCACAGAGTTGGCTGGCTTGGCCCAAGCAGCACTGTTCCTGTGGCTGGGGATCCCCCAGCTGCTGATATGGCAGAGCTTGAGGTCCCACAAACTCCCTTGGAACATCAGAGTAAGGACCAAGGAAATGACCTATTGCAATGAACAGAGATTGTTGAACCTCAAGTTTGGAAAGATGACAAAGAAATAAAGAGCATGTAAGGAGTTCAAGTAATGTGGAAATGATGTAAGATAACTTTTGTTCTTACTGGATAAATCAAATACATTTACATGTAAACTAATAATGTCACACAAACACAGGATTTCTATGAAATGGCAGCATTACATGGTGCATATAATGCACAGAAATGACATCACTGACCCTTTAAAAGCTGAGCCTGTGCCTGTGCATAAGACAGAGGCACTGGACATTGAATATACAGTTTGTCAAGTGAGATCATTGTGTTACATGTACAAGAACTCTGCAGTGTCATAATTCTGTCACAAAATGTATATTTTAAATTGCTGGATGACAGTTTTTCTGTGAGGTGGTACTGGTACAGCCAAATACCTCTTTGAAAATGCTGCTTTTCCCTTCATATAGTTCCCGAGTGCTTCTCTTCAGCTCATCCTGTGGTGAGATTCATGCCCTGGTGAGGTTATCATGCTACCAGCTCTTACAGTGTTCAGTATTTCTTGTGTGCTCTGTCATCTGTTTGGGGTTTTTTTGCAGAATGATCTCTCTGGGTGTCCTGACTTAGTGCAGCATAGTTCCCCTGAGGCAGTGTTCGTACTGCCTGCTGATAAGCTGTCAATAGTTGTCCCAATAATAACCTGTCCCACATAATAACCTTTGGCAATAATAACCTGTCAGATGCCGTGTGCTCTGGTGTGATTTCTTGGCATTTAATTTGTTGATAGGTTTTAATAGTTCCCATCTAGTTTCCAGACTATCAGCCACCGGATGGACCTCATACTTGTGTCTCTTATTCTTGGTAATCCTATTGGTTCCAGATTGCAATCACAATTAAACGTCTGAAAATAATTGTTGGTAAGTTTGGGGGAGGGGGGGAGGTGGTTATTAGAGTCTGTCAAGGGAAAAAATATCTAGTAAAAAACTTACTTTGATTTGGAGCAGATCTTAACTACATATTGTCTCATCTTAATGAAAGGGGCGAAAATGAACAAATCGTATCATTCAAATTTAAATGAGCACAAAAAGAAGACTGCTGCTTTACTACTTCTCCAAATGAGTTTGGACTTGCTTCTCTCAGAAAATTGACTGTAAGACTTGGCAGTAGACTCATTTTCTTTCAGATGGTGGGGGTTTGGTTTGGTTTTGTCTTAGTTTGAACTAACTGAAGGAGTATCAACAGCAGAAAGTGAGAGCACATAGGCAGAGGCTGTGTGTGATTTTGTCTTGTGGAGTGAGAAATAATGGTTCAGATTTCCCTAAGCAGAGAAATTCATTGAATCTGACCTGACATAGCTGTTACTGGACAATCTGCTGGAAACTGGCAAGTAAGAAAATTGATCTTCAAAGATGTTTTTCCCCTTCCGGACTGTTCTGATGTATTTCTCACTAATTTCCTATTAGTTTTGGCCGTGAAGTCTTCAATGGCTCATAGTGATGTTTGGTAAATTACTTGGATAATAATTTCAATTTTGCATGTATGTATTTGCTTGGGTTTTGTTAGGATGATGTGTTTTTTTTTAAAAGAGCATTGTCTGCACAGCAGTTGTCTTCAGCAACAGGCAAAAATACAGGGTTAAAGTGATGTTTTTCCAAGTTTTGCAGTCTGTGAGTGCATTAAAGACTCAACAGATTAAAGTTTTTTAATTGTACAAGAGGTATTTGCTTTCAGAATCGCAACAGTCGCTGATACTGGTGAATGTGCTTTGTACATTATAATAAAAAGCCAAATCTGCTAATTTTTCCATAGCGTGTTTTGCTAGGATAACCACAGTGTACTGGTCTCACCACTGCTAAAGCACCTCGAAAACTCTCCAAGACTTGGCAGAAAAACCTCTCTGGTGTATTTCTGTTGCATGTTTTTGCATGAGAGCTCACCAAATTGTGTTTTTAGTTTTGCAGCCTAACTGTATCTATAGCAAATCAAGCAAGGGGTCTGCTGCTCTCACTAGAATTTCTAACACAGCAAGGTCCTTTGCATGCCTACTGATCGCAGGTAGGAATAAAAGTGTTGGAGGGGTAGAATTCTACTCAGAATCAGTTTTGTCCATTTAAGTACTTGCCAGTAGTCAGATATGACTCTAACGGAGCCTATTCGTGCTTTCTTTGCACAGGAAAGACGACTTCTAGGAGGCAGGAGGAGTTTACATAAATGAGGCTGTTACCATGTACTTTTACCAGGTGGGCAGTATTTTTACCAGAGCTGCTCCATGTGTTTGCTCTCTGCCTGCAGCCTGTCCTCAGTGCACAAATATAGTGGAAGTCCTTTGACAGGGGATTTGTGGTAAAGTGCACACAGTGACACCATCTGAGGGGCAGAGGTAATCTGGCAATGATGGGTCAGTGAACATTATGTATCCTGGTGGAATACAAAATTTTGGAGCAGCAGTATCGGAAGCTTTTTACCAGCTATTTCTGTCAGCCCTTGCTGGTACACCAAGGGGAATCTGCTCACGGGGGACAAGGTTTCTCTCTTCTGGAAAGGTAGTGGGTACTACTGGTCGTGTCAAGCATTTTGGGCTAGATGGGACCCAAAACTGGTACCTAAGTTAGTGAAGGAAAAAAAAATAGGAAAAACCCCCCAAAACAAAACCAAGCCAAAAAACCTAAACTAAAGCCCAGATTTCCTCATTTTTTAAAAGTAGCTCTTGTTTTGAAGATTTCTATCTTGTATTGATTGCTGTGATATTTCTAGGCATGTTAGCCTGTCTTGTAAGGGTGAAAAGTGGGATTAATTTTTAGAGTTAGCTGAACAGCTATTTGTTATTTTAGAATATTTGCTCTAAATAATGCCTTGTTATTTTTAGAGATTTGTTCTATCCCAGATTCCCTGGTTTAGTTATAGCCTGCTGGCTGGTTGCAAGGCAAATACTTCAAAATTTACTGAAATAATAACTAGAATAATAAAACCAATTTCTGGAATCTGCAGAATTTATTGTCCAGATTTGGTTTGAGTTTTGTTGATTTATTTTTGTTACTGTTATTTTTAAAATAAGCATGTCTGTTCTCAAAAATGAATACATAATATAGCATTATTATCCAATTAAAAGAATCATCTGGCTAAATGTCAAATATAGATGAAGTGCTAGTTTATCAATGGAACTCGCATTCCCAAATGTGTTTTCTAAGCTGCTCCTCTCTGCCCCACAGTGTTCCCTTTGGCTCACGGTGCCCAGATCAACAGGCAGGGCTGGCTTTTCCCTAGCACTGCTGTAATCCAGGAGCTCAGCCTGTGCTTGGCTCCACGTTGCTATTTGTTCTCCTTACTACAGCTGAGCAAAGCGTGGGAGTGCCAAATGGGATGACAAGGCAGCGCTGCCGAGCAAGGTCATCTGGAGCTCACAGCGCTCTGCTAAGCAGGTCACTGCTCTGGGCTAAATTCCTGATGAGTTCAGTCCTTAAAGACTAGGTGGTCATGGCAAAGACAAGGTTTGCTTGCTTACTTCTGGTAGCAGGACAAAGGTGGTGCTTTGTGCCCGAAGAGACACAGGAACACTGAATTCAGTCTTGGAAAGCCTTTTATGCATAGTCTGAAGGTGGCAAAATCCACTTTTGCATGTTGTATGTGAAGCCAACGGTATGATGATGATACTTTAGATTTAATTTTGGTGAGTTATGAGAAATGTGAGGAGGATGACTTTGAAAAAAGCGATCACAAGTGATTCAGTTTAAATTACATGGAAGGAGGTCCATAAACATCAAAGAAATGTTAGAAGGGAAGATTTTAAGAAATGTATCAGTTAAGGGTCAATAAATTAAATGAACTACACTGAAGAGTTTAGGGAAAAAAGGTGCTCTGGAACTTTAAAGAAATTCTGATTAAATTTGCAATCACGGACTTAATTACAGAGCATTGGGTAGAATTACAACAGCGATAATTTAGGGCCAAAATTAAGGGATGCAACCCATAAACAATCATGTTTGTTGTGTACCCCGAAACTATAATTAAGCTAATGCAGATCTGGTGGGAGAACAAATGTGCATAATTTTGCTTTCAGTAAAGTCAGGTTGCAAACTTGCTATTGAGAATCTGGCCCTGCTCTCAAAAAGGATCACCAGAAGACCTAATGGGAATTAGAGTGCAGCCCAATGTTTAAAAGTCTTACCCAAAAAGAGGGTGTAAGCTGAGGATGTCAACCAAAAAGGAACCCTCTGCTGTTTTGCTGCACGATGCTGTATTGTACAGTGTGGGTTTACCTCGAAATGTGTTTGCTACAAACCTGCTGTACATTTTCAATACTCCCTTTGACTATATTTAGCCTTTGAATTATGTCCCAAAGCAGCAAGTGGGGTTTAATTTGCATAGCTTCTTGTACCTCTGCTGAAGGTATTTTTTATTTCTTGCATCTAAAACTTAAAAGTCTGATTACAAATATTTCACACATTCCAGCTGCAGCTCGTATTTTTTTGAAAAAGGAAAGAAAAGAGACATAGAAATACAATGTGTAAACCAAAATCAACTTTGACTTGACAATTCAGTTCTGGTGAAGGCTGTGTGTGAGTGTGGGAGTGCCAAGGAAGGAGGGACCTGAGGTCCTGTTTTCTCTGGTGCCTTGGCTTCATTCTCCTCCAGAGTTCAAGAAACTCTATACCTCTGACTTTTGTAACACTTCTCTGAGTTCTTACATTAAATGAACTGTAATTTAAAGGTGCGCAGGTTATTTGTTGTGAAAACAGGGTAATTCTGTAATTGTGTAGTCATATATTGGGGGGGTTTGATTTCAAAACCTGTCTAATGCTAAGCTTGTAGTCCCATTACAATAAGCAGGATTAGTCATTGACTTAAATGAAATAATTTGTTTAGTTGACGCATAGAAATACCCAGAGTCCCGGTGCTTAGGAAATCAGCACAGTAGATCCAGCGCCCCTTTATGTTTTATATTTTGGAAACCCAGGGGTTATATATTTTTCAAACATATTTGAAATGAAATCTAAGAAAAAAATATTAGCAAAGCTACTATAAAGAATATAACACTTAGAGGGGAAGAATATTTGAAACTATTGAATTATGATCTATCATAATACCCCAAATATTTTAGCTAAGTATATGAGATACTTGGAATTTGCTTTAAGGATGGCATAGTTAGACATTTTTTAAATGTACTGCTTAATTTTTCCTCACATTGTAATTCATTGTTGGCCTTTTCTGCAATGAATTGTTGGGATTAACTAATAAATCAGCAGAAAAGACATGCCAATTTCCTCAACAGTTGACAAATTACAGTGTGGGCAAAGTACTGTATGTTTTATTTATTTATTTTTAATTTATTTCATGGAGAAGGCTAACATTCAGATGCCCCAAAAACATGCTGGTTTTATTTGGTAATATTGCACTTAATTATGTTCCACAGTTTCTCAAGTAGCATTTGTAAATGTGTTTTTAATAGTCATTATCAATATTAAAGTAACATTTTGCTTGATTTGTGAATATTTCCTTAAAAAAGATAGTATTATTCAAGATTAGAAGATTTGTAATTATAGGGATTTTCTTTCTAGAGTTTCTTTTTAATAGAAGACCCTTGCATTTGGTGTATTTTTTCAGAATAAATAAAGCAAAACTTTGGATTTGAATATTGCCGTCCTGAATTATTTAAATACTTGCATTCTGGTTTCCACACATTCATTATTTCCTAGTGCTCTGGGATTGTAGACGTGCAGTCAAACTAGGCAGGGTATCTGTATTTACAAATGGGTCTTTAGCAGAGCATTTGTAAGTGGCACTTGATATGTGTGAGAAATAGTGATAAATAATCACGCAAATTAGCCCCTTAATTGTGCATTACCTTGGATTTCTCAATTCTTAACTATCATTGCCTGCAAAGGTTAAAACAATAAACACAATACCATTGCTCATCAGGAATGTGGGCTGTTTTGTGTTTATCATAACAAACCTATTGTTTAAGACAAGCTTTTGTTAAGTGCTTAGAAAGTGCGAGTGGAGAGAAAATGTCCCTGACCTTGGCCATGTACTACACCTCCTGAAATTGTGTTAGCTTTTATACTGCATGATGTATGAGAAGCCTTTTGAGATCGAGGAATGTGGACTACGATGCTGGAAAATAACCATTCATGCGATCCATTCAATAGTGGAGGTTGGGCACATCAGAAGGATGGCATTGTTGGAGTGTATTGCAACATTTTGGGACTTCTCACGCCTCCAAAGCTGCAGTCTGGACCTGGGGAGCTTTTCTGGGGCACAGGGAAGTTCCTACACAGCAGCTGCCTTGTAGATGCCATGGAGACTTGTTATGAGGGTGGAAATCAGATCCTGTCATGGCAGAGATGAAACATCCCAGGGCCAGGGATGCTGCAGTGACTAAAACCCAAATATAACAGTAGACCACCCATGCCTTAGCAAGATCAGTAACTGCAGTGGAGTCTGCGCTGTCTGATGACTCCTGTGGAAGAGGCACAGCCTCCGGGTGCCTGTGGGGCACTGGCACAGTTGGGTGAGGAAGAATCGTGGTGGAGATCATGCTGTATCTTCCACCTCCCTCTTGGTTTGCACAGGGAAGCTGACGCTGCCCTTGTTTTCAGTCAGCAGATATATTGCCTGTATGGGGGCCATCACAACTTTCCAAGGCTCTGTGGGAATTAAGGCAATTAAGGACCTGGACCTTTTTCAGGGCCAGGGTGCAGGTCCCATCCTGCCCTCAGGACACCAGGCAGCCCCCACATCCCCATCACTCCTCGCTGGCTCAGCACACCTGGGGAGGGACAATGAAAAACTTTGCTGTTTTTAGATTCATTTTTTTAAAAATTATTTGAATTTCAAGTCTGATCTCTGTCAAAAATGGTGTCAATTTCTCTGTGGTGGTGTGCTAAAGTCATTAGCCTTCTTCTGGACAGGGAATGTTCTGGGCAGGGCAAAGGCCCCATGGGGGCCAAAATGAAGATGGGAGCCATGCGGAAGTACTTACAGCAGCCTTTTTCATGCTAAAACTTGATTTCTGTAAACTCATGTAAAACCCTTTAGAGAATATGGCTAGGCATATATTATTTTAGAAACTATACATTATTTACTTAACTGTGACAAACATGCCCTGGATTTAAAATCAAACTGCACTTCCTCCTACGTAGGGGGGTATTTTTACTTGGTGCCTAAAAAAGCAGGCTCCAAGTAAAAATACCCCCCTATGTAGGAGGAAGTGTAGTTAATGGAAAGCATCCTTGGTGTGAGAGTGTGTTTGTGGGATGGAGACTGGTTTGCTTCTGAAGCTACAAGGCTTGGCAGCAAGATGCTCATACACATGCTTATGTGGATACAAAGCAAGTTCTGGGGGTATGAAGATATCTGCCAATCTGGCATTAATTAAATAGTGTGAATCAAAGCACTTTGGCTTTCCATCCAAACTTTAAATGATCAGCTAAACTCTGTGTTGTAAGAAGCTCTAGCTGTGTTTCTGTATTAACACTGAGGTGTTTGAAGCTTGCCTGGATAGAAGTCTATCACAGCTTTTAAAAGTTAGCTTGCATACGTAGCCTGAGAAGCATGATAGCACTGTTGAAGCTCTTCATTATAAATTCTGTAACTAAAATCTGTGAACCTCAGGGATGCAGTTTTACAGTTCCCTGCTGTTGGTGGTTGGGTTGGCTTGAGAGGCTTCCAGGCTGGGCTGATCGTTTGCATCCCCTCGTGCTCACAGAGGTTTCTGTGGTGCTGCCCTTGCAGGGAGCACTGGCACTGGTGACACACAGCCTGGCAGGCAGCTGAGAAGACAAAGACCTTGCTCTTTGGGGTGGAGAGGGGGCACACTGCTTGTGCCAGCCCTGCCAGCACAGCCTGAGGCTTGGGAAGCTTCCTGCTCCACTTCTGCCCTGGCTTGCGTGTTTGCCATTGAATTCAAGGCTTATAAAAATGTTTTATTTGTTACAATACAGCAGTATTTCAGCTAACGGTTTCTTTTTTGTTTGGTTTTTTTTTTTCCCAATGTTTCAAAAGCAAGCTTCAGAAAGCTGTTAGAGAAGGTTTCCTTTCTTTCTGTATTTGTTTTTCTGGGCACTCTACCTCCTTCTTAGCACAAAAAATATTATTTACCTCTCTTATCTACCTTAAGAGCCTGAGAAACAGGTATTTAGATATGTATTGGAACAAAAGAGTCTTGTTACTTTAATTTTGGTGGTAATTTATAGCTACTTCTGGAATCACTGTTTTGGCAATACTTCTTTCCTCTGTAAACAAAATACAGCTCTTAAAAGCATGAGATCAAGAAAATACAGAAATATGCAATGCACATCTTTCTCTTTTGCACCACTAGTAATACATGATGAGGTACGTAATTTGTATAAACAGTCACAGATGGAGCTGCAGTTTCACTATTAGGATCTCTCATAAAGCACTAATTACTTGGCTTAAAGGAAAGCACTAGGGGAAAAATGGGCTTTGTGGATCAGAAAGATGGAATCTGAATTGAAGTTTCTGTTTCATAATTACCTACACCTTTATTTTGGTTTAGGCCATGCCATGACCCAAAAGCCTCTGAAAATAAAGGTTTCAATTTACAGACTTCAAAAGCGGTAACTGACTTTCTGTTTTCCAACTGATAAACTTACAGGAGGCAGTAATTTAAATAACCTGCCAATTTTAAAGTAACATATGAGTGTTTTTCTTCCTGGGAATATTACTGTCAGAAAAGAGATTATCTCCTTGCCCTTTCTTTCCCAACAGGCGCGTGTCAGAAGTAAGCTCCTGACCAAAATGAAAAAGAGGATTGTTTCCCCAAAGTACGCATATTAGGATAGGACCCATGTTTGTGGCCTTGATGGGTGAACTCAAAGACATAGCTGTATTTACTGTGCTTTCTGAGGTCAATAGTCTTTATAAATGTAGGCAATTTAGAACTGAGTTAGGAAAACTTTTGTCTCAAATTGTGCAAGTATTTTGCTCTGGCAAATCTGTCCACTGATGGTACTAGTGGTCTTTTCACTGCCTGAAAAATGACACACAAAGCCCACAGCTCATTGCCGTGATCAAATCTTCTGAAACACCTCCAATGTTTTGCACTTAGATTTTGCAGTTAGGCACCCTTACTTGCAGGTGGCAGAATCAAGTTTCATGTGTATTTCAAGGCTTGGTTCGGTTTTCTCTGGCTGACGAAGTTTGGATCCAAAGCCTCGGCATTCCAGTAATTTGACCTGCTTCTGGTATTTGTCCTTTTGTGCTTTCAATTCTCAATTGCGTGACTCTTTTGATTAGGATGAATGCATATGTGTGTGTGCGTGCTAATAACTTATCTAGGGATTAATAATTGCTGTGGAGATTCATTTAGGAATAACGATGATTGGAAAAACATTAATTAACCAGTTGGGTTGAGAGCATTGGCTAGCAGCATGAGATTTCCAGGCCTTTGATTTCTTACATGTACTTTAGTTCTATGAATCTATGTTTTTTTGCATATATCTCTAATAAAATTTTCTTTAATTTCCAACCTTTTGCTTTTAGAATTCCATGGTCTTGTTCGGTGTATTAAATAAAGGTATATTTCAAAATACAAATGTATACTAACGAAAATTGAAGATAATGCTTAGAAGTAAGTGAATGTTGCAATTTTAGGGTATTTAATTAATACTAGAACACTTGAAACAATATCCTGGTGTGAGTGGGGTTTGCTGATGAGTTAGTTTATATTTATTTTTTGATGCTATCTGACTTCTCCTAAAGGGAAAAAGGTTGTTTTGTTCTTAGACTAAAATTTGTCTCAATAAGAGTAATGAGCATCTGAGAGTAGACTGTGGGTGAAATGATGTGACATGCCAATGACATTTTCATTAAAAAATATTTTAATGAGAACAGGAAACAAAAGGGGGAGAAAAACCCTGTAGGCTCTGATGCACTGTTAGCTACCAAAAAGTACAAATATATTCTTTTTGCAAAACAGTCTTTAAAGAAGTGCAGAAGTTTTTTTGTAATGGGATATCAGCAACAGAGAACATAAAGGTAAAGTAGAGATGGACTTAAATAACATGAGCTGCTCCTGTTCTTTGTTCTGCTGCGAAGCAGCAGACTCTTACTAGGAGCATTTTGGCATTTTGTTGAAATATTGTGCAATTGAGAGGAGCTGGGAAATGTAATGTGCTGCATTTCAATATGCATTCCTATCACCTTTTTGTTTATAGCAGCAAAAGCTGTGTCATTAGAATGAAAATAAAAAGATTAAAAAAAATCTTTTCGGGAAGGAACAGACACCAGCTGACCTCTCCCAGGGGGTTCCACTTATAAAACTAGAGCAGTTTTGGTTGCCCATACTTTGGTTTGTTTGACCAGCACCAAAGCAATTCCTATTTAAAATGTTGGGGACCACCAGCTAGATAAGTAATAAGACTAAACTAAGACTTTTGTTTGGATAAGAAGTCCATGTATTCCCCCTAATGCACCAACCATTTTTATGAGGTGTGTTTTTATCTAAGGCACAAGTGCTGTAAAGGCATGCAGGGTTTAAACAGCGGAATGACCACCTTCACCAAAATGCTGAAAATACAGACTCATTCCTATGTTTTGAGGTGAGGACATACTCAGGAAGGAATCACCAGATCCTTAGTGCCAGATAACAGCTGGGCTCAGCACAAGTTGCTCACAAAAGGCCACATAAGCGGGAAGGCAGGAAGGCTGGGCAGGGCAGTGCCTCCCGTGCCACCCAACAGCTCTGGGACCGTCTCGGGGCAGCAGCAGGAGGCACACATGCTGCACAACATGTTGCATTGCACTGTGTTAAAGCTGATGAGGCCTTATGACTGCCTGCAAAAATATTATTGATTACAGAAAAAGAAAAGCTTGAAGATGCATAAGAGAAGGCAAGAGAAAGCTGCCTGTTTAACTTGCCTCTCGCTGTTGGCTAGAGTGTATATGCCTGAAAGTTTTGTTTGAAATCAGTCAAGATGCTCTATAAACTTTTGCAAAGTCATCTCAGCTAGTAAGAGCCTGAGAGGGTAATTCAAATGAGCGAATATTTTTTTGTGTATCTCAGAACACTTATACAATTAATCATTCCTTGAAAAATGTTTTGAATTTTTGCCAGTGCTTATATTGGTACAGAGCCAGTGCAGAAATAATTGAAGGGTCCTTATGTGTAAAAATTGTAGTATGTAATAGAATTTGGGAATGAGGGAAAGGTCTGGGTTCACATTGCAGTGATGTCATCCCAGGGCTCAGATACCCCATGAGAAGGGGGGCTGCAGGCTACAACAAAACTGGGAAAACTCCCTCCTCCCTCTTTCTCTTTTCAGCTATCACCACAATGGCTCAAACCCCTCTCCTCCTCCACACTGTAACTCAAATCTGAAACCATTTGTGGTCCAGTCTTTAAATGCAACAAAGAATGAGATGTGGAAGTGTCATGTGTAGGGGTGTATTTAAACCAAAATAGTAATTGACCTTTGGTTTGCATTCTAATAATCTAAATCTAAAGTCTTCCTTCATTGATATCCCTTCTACACTCGGTACACAGGGATCCTGAAGATCTTCTGAAAGTATCAAAACCCCACTGGAATCTGTCCCTGACAGTAACAAACCATTCAAAGTGAGACCTTCATAACTCGCTTGAAGCGCTCGCAAAGGCATGTTTCATACCCACATCTGGATGATGCTTCATCTTCATCTGCCAACTTGTTGTCTTGGTTGTCCATTCAACACCTCTCATACTTTTGCTGTAAGGTCCCCCAAAACAGAGACTAACAGCATCATGTCACACTACATGAAAAAAATAGGACATTAATATTTTCACCCTAAATATTTTTTACTTATGCCTTTGGGTGACTATATGATAATTAAATTAGTATCACAGAAGAATAACCTCATAAAATCCTGGCTAAGTAATATATTGATTGCTTATTTCAAAAGAAAGTCCCAGCTAAATTTTATCTACAGAGAGAAACAGAGGGAATAGAAAGGCGTTCCTGGCTTTTAATGTCCTTAGTCCAGTGTTCAGAGTTCTGTTGGGTTTAATATGTTTTTAACTCAGAAATATATTCAAGTGAAAATCCATTAGGTAGACAAATTTTCATAGCAGAAATAATGACATGTTTTCTTCCATCTCTGATCCTCCCAGTTGTGCCACAGGGAGGTTTTTACCTTTTTTAATGAACCAAGTGTTTCTGTGCAGAGAACAGGGTCTGAAGGGCTGAAATTCATAAAACATAATTGAAGTGAAAGGGTTAAAGGCAAATTATTTTTGCATCTTCTTGGCAAATAAATACCAGATTTTATTAAACATGTGGGGTGCAGGAACAATGCTCCACATATGGAGGAAATTACATTTATCCTGCAGATGCAGAAGATGCATCCTGCACCTTCCTCAAGCACTGAAGTTCACTGGTTAGCAATTAAACCTGTAAAATCAGAAACTGTGGGACAAGATGTCATGACACTAATCAAAAGGGGGAGGGGAGACAAAAAGGTTTACTCTCTATGCATAGAGGGCAAAAAAAACCCCCAAACTAAATCTAATTCATAGAGAGCTATATATATTATGTGGTGTTTGGGAAGGGGTCACAGTACTGGGGAATTGGAGTCTCTTGATCCTTTTCTGTCATTAAGTCTCCAGCTTGTGTCAGGACAATCAGTTCGTTCCCTCTTTGACATTTAAGCTGGTCAAAATATTTAGCATCCAAAGGCTACATTTCAAGCTTATTGGTGTTCAAAGCACCTTTCTTTGGGGTTGAGTTTTGGGTGATTTTCCATTTTAATGTTGCTTTGCTTGTGAGTTTGGAGTCAATATTGTCTTTAGACATCGTTCCACAAAGTTCTTACCGTTGTAGGAAGGGGGGAGAGGGAGGTTTGTTTTTTGTTTTTATGATTGATAGCTGTTTCTGCATCATATCTGATTAAATTAGGGTATTTTAGAACTAGTGCCTCCAGAATAAGAATGTTTTACAGCCAACATTTCCCAGCAATATGTATCAGTTGAGTTTTCATTTGCAATATAGGTGGTGCAATACTGAGAGTGCTGCAGGGATGATCTTCTAGCAGACAAACACAGCACCCCACTGGAAATCAAATAACCTCTGAGTTTGCAGGCCTAGGCACCAGAACTGCCACTGGGGTGTTCAGGTAGGAGACAAGATTGCACATCTGCCAGACTGCTGATGCTTTCCAGCAGAAGACTTTAATGCTTCTATCAAAATCTTCAAAGACGAAAGATGAAAAAAAATCCTTGGTGCTGCAATTTTGCTCTCATCTGAGAAGTGCAGAAGTGTACTGATTTGGACTAAGATCAGATTGACTGGGAGATGGTCTGATTACAACTTGGATACCTATTTTAACTAAATTGGTCTAGAAACCAATTCAGATCTATAAACCACATCAGGATAAATTGATTTAAGGTTCTCTTAAACTGATTTAAGAGAGACTGCACTGGGGAGTTGCACAGATTTAACTAAATCTGTTTCTAAACCACTTGAGTTAACTCAGTGCTCATACTGATATAAATCAACCTTTGAATGTAGAAGTTGAAAGGTCCATATTTTATAGTTGTTCACTTTGTTCATTTGATTCATTTAGATCTAGGTACAAATGGTCATTGTACACAACTATTTCATTAGCAGTGAGCAGCATGGAACAGGAATCATAATTTTCTTTTCTTTAAATTGAACTAATATTTGGAAAAGGAGAGATTTGAGATGCATATAACAGTGCTTTCAGCTGAAACCTTTAGAAGGATGAAAAGACACTGGATGATAATGAAATTGTATTTTGAGCTTTTCTCCATAAAATGAAGTAGTCATTCTAGTGTGCGAAGTGCTATAATTATAAAGCAATTTGCCACCCTTAATGGGAGGACTTTTATTTCATAAAATATTAACAAAATATAATATCAGTGCAATAGGTTAGGAACAGTCTTATTTTCTCCATAAAAAGTCAATTTGTAACCAGTGCAGACTGTCCTTCTCAAGACGACTATATTAGAATAACTGATCCTTTTATAGAGGTATCAAAAGATAAGCTTTAAAATAATCACAACAGATATCTCATTTACCTTTCTACTTTATAATCAATTATTTTTCACTGCCTCTCTGATTTAAAGGCTGCTGTTGTTTCTGCAGATGATTGACCAAGGGAAGTAGCATTTAATCAGTGCCTAAAAAAGTAAAAACCTTTGAGAGAAAACTACATTTACAAAGGGTTATCAGCTGCAGAGCATCCTGTCTCCCAGCTTGCCTAAAAAGGCATTTGTATTCAGCTAGCAAGTAAGGAAAAATTAAACTTCTTTTTCCACAGTAGAGGAAGAGGAAAGAAAGTGAGGGAGCTTCTGTAATTACAGGATTTCAGCTCTGATCTGGGCAGCTGCAAAGCATATGTATCATAGGAAGAAGAAAGGACTGGAAATGGCAGAATTAACCAAGCCTTAATGGATTCACTTTCATTTCCTTTCTTTGTTACTATTTTTAATTAACCAGAAGATTTCATTTTTTTTCTTTCTTTTTCTTTTTTTTTTCTCTTTGCTGCTGTTATTGTTCCAGTGTCCACTCAAGCACAGCACGATCAACTCCTGGAGAAGTCATTAATCGTATTCCTTTTGATAGTGCTTCAAGATCAACTAAGAAATGGAACTCTCTAAATAGCTGAGACAAAGCTCATGGAGGAAACCACTTGAACAGAATGATAAACATATTTTTCTCCTAAAACAATCCCCCCTTGTGCTCATGTTAATTTGTGTGTTAGGTAGGGAAACGCCAGCACAGCCAGAAGAAAACACTGAGATGGCAAAGGAGGATCAGAAATGAAATGTGAACCACCTCTTTCTCCAGTTTTCCAGCCTGGAAATAATGACTATATATTAGTAGTTATATACAGTCAATGCCTATATATTAGTAGTTTCCCTCTGTATTTAACAACGAGCGAAACAAAACCACAGGCCATCCATGGGCTATCATTGGTATAGACTATGGAGCTGTGTCCATGAGAGAACATCAACCAAACTCTTTTTTTAAATACAGTCCCAAATCTGTTTGGCAAACTATATTTGCAAACTTTTCCAAGTGCCCTAAACCTCTGTTTTAATGATGATCGTTGTGTGTTTGCATTTTAAAAATAAAGAAAAAGAAATTAAAAAAAAAAAAGGAACAGTATCACAACAACCAGTTAAAATCTTTCATTTCTAACTGAATTATTAGAGTACATTTTCTGAATAGCACAAAAGTACCTTAAGGAAATTACATTTTTCTGAGTGAGGATACGATAAAGACCATTAGTATTTTAGCCATTCCAATGCCGTGAGGTTGCATGTTAGTGTCCTCAGTGTCCTTAGTGTCCATTTCTATCACATGGGCTCTCCCCAGAAGTTAGCTGGTGTCCACACTGAAGGCTGGGATCCCAACAGCAGAGTTAGCAAATGTGTCTGGGCCCTAAGAATTCAGTGCACAGTGTAAACTTGATTATTAGCTAACAAATCACTGCGAGCTGGATGTTTAGTCAATCTGTCAAGGCTGCTGGTTGGAAAATTTGTATCCGGAGAAGTCATTCACATTGGAAACCCATCCTGCATCTATTATTAACAGGGTGGAAGCAATCTTGCTTATGTCTCTGTGTATGTTCACAGCTGTCTGGCAATTGGGAGTGGTGGAAACACAGAAGAAACACTGCCTGAACTAGTTGCTTGTGGGTTGAAAACGCAGGGTGTTGCTATTTATCCCTGTCAACACCAGGCCCTATTAACTATTTTTAATGAATCACTACTGCTTTTACTTTTGCCATCAGCCATGACCTTCACCATTTAGAAACACATGGTCTCTCATAAATGATAGTCTATGACATATAAACTTGAGAAGGATTCTATCACGGCTCAAACTACAATATCTATCACTAAAACAAACTGCTCATTCCAGCTGAAGAGACACTCATATATATCATGGAACCAGCCTTCCATATTCTGAAATTTACTGCCCTGCATTGGTGCTTCTTTTTCTTGGCTTCTTTTTTTTCTACTTTTTTTTTTTTTTTTAGGAGGCCATGCAACCTTGCTCACTTAATACTTTTGATAAACTTCTACTGACAAGGAACTTGATTAATGATGGTTAAAGGAATTGAATCAAGAGTAGAAAAGACAGGGCCAAAAAAGCAGACTGCTGGCCTGATGGAAACTAACGTCTCCACAGAAATATATGATGGACCCTCCTTTTTGCCATGCCAAGTAATTACTCGCACAGGCCTGTTGTAATAATTCCTATTACAGCCAAAACGGAAAAGTCAGTAACTCACAGCCCTGGGACAAGGTGAAGGCAAGGCCAGAGTAGTGTGGATCAATATTTCATTTACTCACTGAGGTTAGCTTCTATCCCTGTATCAAATTCTTTTACAGAAAGCCATGAAAGAAATGAGGTTTGCTGAAAAACACCAATACAGGGCCCTCATTTCCTTGGGGGTGCTCTTAGAGTACACGGAGCAAGAAAACCTCTCAGCAAAACAATATGCACTCAAGGTCACTCATTACTTGCTACTGTTGGAAAATAAAGTGCCATTAGCCTGATATGAGTAATGTACATCAATCAACTGCAGACCGGCAAAAGTATGTTTTCAACATGGCATTGCAGCTGAAAATGAATGAACCATGTTAACACTTTCTGAACAGTTTGACAACAGTGAAGAATTTTTCCTTTGGTATTATCATTTATTTCAGGATTTCACTGCAGCTCATCTCTGCAAAATCAAACCAGAGCATCTCAATTGTTTGCTCTACTTCACTATGGTAGAATTAATTCTCACTTAGTAAATGTCTTTATTTTGAGGGGGGCAGTTGGATGCTTTCCAGAAAGGTCCTGTCTGTGCCTTACAGGATTCTCAGTCTAAGGGCAGAAAACCAGATGCAATAAAAAATGATCTGTTGTGTTAGTAGAATAATTTAAAGCAATTCTTGCCCAGAACAGGAGATGACATTGAGGTACATATAAATCTACTTTGCTGCATACGCAACTCTTTTCTTCCATAAGGAAGTTTTCAGGAAAAGGAGGACTCCAATATATCACTCATAACTTGTATGTTGTAAAGCTACCCCTGTGCTGATCTGAAGGGCAAATGTAATAATATATGCTTCTGCAATAGCTGAAGTACACTGTGGTGTAGTTTTTTTCTCTGCTTCCTCTCACAGACTTCTTTTGATATTTTAAATTTTGTCTTCCTTGTAGATTTAGGGTTTCCAGAGAACCTATTGCAGGAAGGTGGTGACTGAATGTATTAATGAAAAGGTGGTTGGTGGCTTGTTTATGATTGATTGTATGGTTGATGATGATGTTTTAGATCTTTCAAAGCTTTTTGGTTGTCATCTCATCAGAAAGTTATGTTTCTGCTTTCAAAGTTCAGAATTCTCTAATCTTATCTGCACCATTGAAAAATCTATATCACATGAAGCAGTACCTTCCCAAGAACTTCTGTGTCATCCTGTTCAAAAATAAAACCATTATGTAGGCATAAAATAAACTGTTACAGGGTAGGGAGAATTACTGTGGGAAGAGCAGAATTACTTTTTTTCCTATGAGGTTGTAATTTTTCTCCCCCTCTTTTCTCTTTTGTAGTATTCCCTTTGTCTTTCTTTAGCATTTTGAAAACACTTACTAAATAAAAATGTTAAAGCTTTGTTCCAGAATCTTATCCCAAAGACTTACTGAGGCATGCAAAAAGAGTTGAAGTGTTTAGGGTTTTGCACTCTTACTGTCTTTTGTAGTGGTGAAGATAAAGTTGTTTTCTTTTCCAGCCTCATCTCCTGAGACCAGACTCCCCAAGGAAAGCATGCTCATCCAAAATAAGTGTTGAGCTGCTTCCAGCAGTGAACTCACTTAAACCACGTTAAATCCATGCAACAGTGTAATGTGTAAATAGACACAACCCAGAAATTATGGGCCAAAGGGAAAAATGACTGATCAGAGGTCACGTGCTAAGTCAGACTGATTGTGGTCTTTCATGTTTGGTATTTGGAAAGTTTATGTTAAGTTTGCTGCTGTTCAGTGAAGTCTAGGGGCATGAATTAATTTCACATCTTCTGCATACATTGTTGTTAACAACTTAGATAATGCTCTTAAGTTTTCTCTAGTTCTGATGCTTTGTGTTTTCATTTACAAATCAGAAGTGTTGGTAAATTAGCAAATCTAGTCTTAATCCTAGTTCCTTGTAGAACACACTGCATTCATTTAAACCAACTGAACCACTAGTAAATATGAATTTGATTGTATTTTGGATTTTTGTGGGGGTTGGATTATTTCTATGGATTTCCTTATTTAAAACTGAAGGTTGTAGTAATTATAGTACTGCAGAACACTTGCCTCTGCTTCCTGTTGTTGTTCCTATGTGCCATTACTTTCTAAAGATTTAATGTAAGATGATGTGCAGTGTATGTGTCCCAAGAAAGTGCTGCTCCCTTCTTCATGTCTGCAAGAAGGGAAGAGAGACGAACATTTGTAACTGCCTATCAAACTGAATAGATCAGTTTAAAGAGTCTGTCTTTCCAGTCACGTAGAGAGGCTCTCCTGGATTAAAAGGGTCCACTACATTTGATTTGCTCCATGGTTTAGATGTGGAGTCAACTTTGTAAAGAGGGTGTAGTTCATTCATACAAAGTCTAATAATTCCTTAAAGAGATTCTTTGAAAGGCACAGAGGAGAATTAGAGAACCTGTCTTCTCTACTTGTGGGAGACTTAGAATCACAATTTCTTTTTTTTTTTTTTTTAAATTCTGTTGTTGTGATTAAGTTACTTTTCAAAAATCTCATCACTGTGGGTAGTAAGCCTGTACCACTACACGGGGCTGCTCTGTGCCTGTGTTTCTAGGCTCCTTGACTCCCAAGTCCTCAAAGTTGTTTGGGTGACTCTATAGAATTTGAAACGACTCAGTGATGTTAGTAGCTCGTTCTCATTAACCATCCTTGAAACAGGGAGGTGGTGTTACCTTCATTTACTGGCAGGAAGAGTGCTGGAGCATAAATGGATTTAAAGGCACTTAGGTGCCCAGTTAAACCAGTAGGAAATAAGCACCTAAATACCTGTGGAAGGTCTAGGTGTCACTTATTATAGGGAGAAGCAGCACATAAGTATTATAAATGTCTGCAATGTCTTTCCTGTGTTTCTGGTTGCAATGAATAAATCTTTCAAAAGCGTCTCAATCAGGGCAGGAGGGTCTTGTGATGGGAGGTTGAACAATTCTATATGTTTTAAAAGAAGATTTTCACTCTTAATTTTCACCAATATAAAGATTACTTTTTCTGTTTGCAAATTAGCACTGTAACTTTTGTGTTTGACTAGCACTGTAACTTTTGTGTTTGCTTTATTTTCTATTTTGCAAGAAAATAACCTGGTGGTTCTTGGTGTCACCAGGAACTTGGAGTCATTACTTTGTGTGAGGGAGCACTCTGGTATATCTTTCTTACCAATAAAGCTGCATGCAGCAGGATTGCTCTTTGAACCACAGTGTTAACTGAGAGATTGGGGTCACATCCGTCACCCAAATGTGAGGTGGTCTGCTTGCACTTATAATAAAGAACAAATGTTTGGTCTGGAGGTCAGGATTTTTGGATTCACAGTGCACTTAGTTAGATCAAGGTCTCATCTGGGGTTAAAATCAATATCACAAATTGCAGCTAAAATGACAAAGAATATGTTTCCATCTTTGTTATATTTTAGTACAGTAGTCTTAATGTATAACTAGGTCAGTTCCATTAAGATGTAATTTCATTAAGGGACCATAACTGCAACTGGAATTTGGCCACTAGATGAATTTATACTTTTTTCTTTTTTTTTATCTAACGCAGCTGTACAGACATGCATCACTCTTGGATGCTGCTCACTTGGGCAGTACTGCTTTAGAACAACAACCCAGTATTCATACAGTGCACTCTGCAAGGAGGGTTGAAGGAAATCACTAAGAAGTGTTGTCTGTAGGGAACACATTCTGGGTTTGAACTATCACAAGAATACCTGTCAAAATAGAATAGTAAAGCACTTGAACATTTAACTTAGAAACTGAGCCCTTCAGTTTAATGCACTTGTGCAGGTACATATGCAAGGAGCGTATTTAGCAGTAGAGCCTTCAGGCTTGCTTTCAAAAGGGACATGAGACAAAACATCTGATTTTAGGAAGCTTTGCTTCTGTTTTTGTAATGTAGTGAATCTGAGCTTAGCTGACCATAAAAGACTTTAAAGTCTTGGAATGAGGAAATGAAAGCATCGTGAAGAAGACGACACTTTTTCTGCATTCATGCTGACTAAGGTCCCTGTCTGTCCCCAGGCATGGTGCATGCAGGAGTAGAAGATGAGGAGGAAAGGGAAAGTAATCTCAAGATCTTGGAAAAGGAGGAAGATTGTGGAACAGCTTTTATGTAACCCTCTGTGAGGTTTAATCTCTTGTGCGTAACAATTGTACTGAGCTTTGTAGCAGAGCGTGATGCTGTGTTTACAAAGGGTGTCTCTGTGTCTGCCCGTGGCTGGACTATAGGTTGAGTCATCTGACTCTCCTCACTGTTGAGCCAGGAGCAGCTGTGCACAAACTGGAAAAGTTTCTTTTGTTTTCCACCCCTACTGCCCGTTCCCCCGAGGGCAGCACCCAGCACTGCCACGCTGCACAGAGCATAATATGCTTCTCTTTGCATCCTGCCCAAGCAGAGCTGGGGAGGACATAAAGCCAAAGCTGTAGGCAAGCAAAGAACTCTAGCTCTCTCTTGGCTCTGGGGCCCTTAAAAAGCCCCAGCGTGCCAACAAGGATGTGCTCCATGTTCGTGGAGGAAGTCTGGGGAGAGAGAAGATCATAACTGGGCAGCAGCTGCTCTGTATGACTTGCTTCCCTGGTAACCTGGCCGCTCTCCAAGCCCAACTCTGAATAGGAGTTAAAGCGCTCAAAGCGTTCATTCCCCTGGTAGTCGCGAGCCTTCCCTTTCTCCTCGCTGCTCCCACCGCAGCGATGCTTGGCAGAAGTGGAGGTGTTCTCCAGCCAGGCAGGTTTGGGAGGGTTCCTGCTGTCACGGGGGCAGGGAAGGCATCCCAGTGTGAGTTGTCTCGTGTACCTGCAGCAAGCTGTGACAAAACAGGGACAGGGATGTTGGCAAGTGACTCTTGTGGCTTCCCTGGGCCCTGTCACTGCACATGGGCCGACCTTAGGAGAAGTTAAGCACTGCACGTAAAAGCTTTTGAGATTGCATTGATATCTGGTGATTCCTGTTTATGTGGAAGGCTTTTCCTTGAATTTACAGTCATGTGTAAGCATCCTTGGATTACTTTCCACTGCCTCTGGGTGACTTGGATGTCCTCCCCCCTCCCTACCCCTGGTATTCTGCACAAGCACAATTTTCTTGGCAGTTTTTCAGGACTCCCCAGCTTATTATTGGGTTGTCTTGAAGTTGCAAAAAATCAGTTCTATGTCCCCTGGATATTTATAGACAGAATGTTTTGAAACTTCCAGTTTTAATCATGTTATAATTTGGGAATTTTTTTAAGTCCCTTTTAAATTTTCCTATTTTCTTCTCATTGCTTTTTGTAACAGTTTAGTCTTGAGTTTTCAGTAAGTTTACAACATTAGTGACTCATATATTCCTAAATATTGCAACTAGATAAAAATAAAATTTCTAGAGTTGGCGAGCAAAGACATGTAAGTTAAGCTGGTGTGAATTAATATCTCTTGAAGAAAAACTGATGTTTGTTTTGTCAAGATACATAAAAAAGCAGTCTAAAATTAAACAAGAGTAATTCATGTGGCTATTTTGTGCTTACAAGTAAGTTTTCTCTCTATGGAGGCAGTAACAACGGCAGCCCAGACAGTTTCTTAAGGCTTTTCCTGCTCTTCTGTGCCCTCTATTTTTGATCATCTGCCAAGGCTTGTGAATAGTGCCAAATCAAATAGTACAGCATTTCCATAAGTCTGCTCTTGGAAGCTAAGGAATTCAGCTGTTGAAGTGCAATGCCAGATATAAAAGAAGCAATTATAGTGGACTTCCAGGAGTTTAGGTTTAATAACTTGAATATTTGTATAACATATATTTTGAGGCTTCTTTTCCTAACTGCACTTCTGCTTTATGTATGCTTTATCCACAGAATCTTAATCTGTATAATCTTGCAAAAACCATGTTTGGGGTTTGTTTGTTTTTTTCTCTCTCTTTTTTGTATTTCTCTTTAAGGTTCTGAAGTTCCATACAAACTTCGAAGCCTATTTCTGTGTATCTGGCTTTGGCATCTGAAACACAATGTTCGTCGGTGACAGAGAACCTTTGCAGAATGAACCACAGCAGTGATTTTGAGCACAGAAGACAACCTTTGCAAGTATTTCTCTTCTTTCGTACTTATTCAGAAACCTTCTCAAGTTTTTGTTCCTTCTTACTTAGTAAGAGTTAAGAAAATATTTGATGTGATATCCTACAGGTTTTCATACTTAATGCAAGGGGATGAATTAATGGGGTAATGACCTTGTTTGGAATGAAAGGAAGGAAACTTGAATTTCTTTCATTCAGTTGCAGTGTGGACACTTGCCAATTCTGACTGAAGTAAAATTCATCTCACTGTGATCGACCATCGAAAATCTATTCACCATTTAATGTTTAGGGCACAAAGAGGAGCTTTGGCCCAAATGAAACTATTTTTAAATGTACATTAGTGAACAGCCACACTCTCTTGGGGTCTAGAAAGCCAGAGTCCATTTGCAGTGATTTAACACGCTGCTTGCTTACATTCTAGATGAGGGGGCAGGGAAAATCTAACTAAACTTGAAACTCGATTACAGCCTGACAAGATTAGGGGAATAAATGGGCAAAATCGATCCCACATTTACTGATTTTCCTTGTAAAGACTCCCCTTTTAACTTTGTATGTATTTTCTTATTGCTTCATAAAGAAGCAATGGCTTGTTACTGCCCATGTGACCTGGGCCTTCCACTCTGCCTGTTTGTTACATTCACACCACTGTGTCCGAGAGGGAAAATAACTTCTTTGAATAGCTTTAATAAGACAAAACTTGGGTCAGTTCTCTTTGTTGTTTCAGTCATTTGTACCTTGGAATACTTGGACTATCGTGATAAATGGCAAACTGGTTGAAGATTTCCACTTTGATGTGAAATTCATTGAAGCAGCTTTTGATGATAGCAAGCTCTAACAAACATGGGATCGAAGCAAAAAACCCTTTTTCTTAATTGTACGTGGATTTTTCCCCTTGTTATTTTACTGTGCAGGCTCAAGTCTTCGCTACAGTAGATCAATAAAGAACTTGTTTGCATTAACAGGGCTAACATTGCACTTGATGTAGGTGCCTGGCTGTATACAGAGGTCACTTGCACTGGCAATGCATGAGAGAAATCAAATATTTTACCCGCTGTAGTTGAAACTAGGGACAACTTCAAAATATAAAAAATTACTCATTTTCTCTCCAGAGACATAGTTCTTAATTGTAGCTACTAGAGCTCTGGGTTTTGTAGTCTTTGTGGGGTTTATAGGAGTAATAATAATGAAACAAACCCTGTATTTAATTTTATTTTTAAGCTCGCTGCAAAAATTCAGTGGATTTTCTCGGAAGTTTTGCTTCACAACATCACAGTCAAATCCATTTCATAATTATTCATTAGAGGTGTAGGTTTGATTTAGGGTAGAACTGGTAGAATGGATTTTTAACATTTTGTTTTTCAAGGCCCCTTGAAATGTGTAGAAAGTAGTATTCTGAGAAATCTTTATACTTTTTGTATGCAAACTCAGTATATTTTTTACTCAAGTGCTTAATATAACAAGAAGTTTTTTCATGTAATAATTTTATGTTTTAAAGAAGGAAGTTTCTAGCTTAGGGTTTTGATAAAAAATAAAGTCTACCCACATGCCTACATATTTGCCTTCAACCAGGGGATGTTTTCAAGTCTTTTCTAGACATTTTATCTTTGTCCTAAAGAAGTAGGATATATTGAAAATGGAAGTGGAAGCAAAATAATTCCACTTTGCTTTGGAAAGCAACCTTTTGTAATGTGTAATCCTATGCTACCACTTCCCTGAGAAAGCTTTTTTTACCTAAAATAAACTTTCTAAAATAACTCTCACCATTTGGGAAGCTTTCAACACATTGTAGGATAGAGTTTTTCTTTTTATCTTCCAATAATGCTTTGCACCATGCTATGACTTGAACTCTATGTTCACATGTTGTGGGAGCATCTGAAATCCCTTGCCAATCCACCTTTCTTTCCAAATCCTCAAAAGAGAATTAACAGAAAAACAGGATATACTTATAGGTATGTTACAAATAGTTGCAGATGGTAATTATAACAATGGTATGCAGCAAAAGATAGGCTTCAAATGGAGCTTTTTGATATAATTTCCATGACAGATTGATACAAAATGCTGATTTCACATCAGGATTACGAGAAACTGGTGAAAGTTCTGGTGGTGTAGGGACAGATCAATTATATTTTATGGTATAAACTAATGTTTAGAAAATTATAAAAGAAGTTGTTGGGTTTGTTTGGTTTCTTTAATTGCAAACTGGGTAGGAACTCTTCCAGGGGAAAAATGCTTAGAAGTGGAAGTGGGATGCGGATGAGGGATATAGGCATAGCTATTACTTGTGTGTGGTGAGGATGCTTGATCCACAGACTGCATGCTGGCTTTAATCTAATTTGTAATAAAGACCAAAGGACTTTTCACTTTCTGCAGTTATGTTTGTTGTTTTTACTGAATCAGTTTATGTATAACTTTGCAAAATCCTGAACCCAGTCAAGCAACATTTGTGAATTCAGCAGTTCACCTGAGCAAACCAAAATAAACTTGGAAATGTTATGTCTTTCACTGATAGATTTATTTTTTCATGAAATTTAAGTTCATATTATCCCACATTATGTTCAAAGAGAATAAAAATAATTAAGAGCCTGATCCTACAGTGCTAATTTCTTTAAATCGAGAACCGCATCGTTTGGTCTTGATATAGTAACAGTTAATGCTATAGATTCTTGCATTCACCTTGAGCAATTATATGGTTTAAAGTTTATGCAGCAAATTATTAGGTTTGGCAATGACTCAGTTGTCAAGGTTAGTTTTATACCAAATTGCTTGCAGATACCAAATGACAGGTTTTGTAATGAAAGGTTGCAATTATTTCTAATTTCTTCAATAGTAGTCACAAATCACTGGTGCTGATTCTGCCATTTGTACGTGGCTTTCTAAAATAATATCCTAGTGTGTCTGCCTTACCAGTCTTTTATTCTGCTCACAAAGTTGAATAAATCAGGTAAAGTTACAAGTGTGCAGGATAATTTTCAGATAAATTATTACTGAATGATCAAGGTGCGTGTTCTGGGTTTGGGTTTTTTTCAGCATATTTGGTTCTAATTATTTATTTTCCCTGTGTGTTATTCCACATGCATCCCCCCTCCAGAATGATCAGAGGGAACTGCAAAAATGGGTAATTAACAGTGTACAGTGTTACACTGGTGTGCCTATTCTGCTCTTAGTTCTGCAGGTGCCTTGGTCAGCCCTGCTCAGGGATCTGTGCATCCTGTGCTATCCAGCACAGCAAATGTGCTTTCATTCTTCCCAAGCTTCTGAAATTATTCAGTCCTCAGAGGCTTATCACATTGCCAAGCTCATATAATCTCCTTATCACAGTCAGTCTCACACAAGTAACACCATGACTTACCCTTATGCTGTCCTGGCCGATATTAATGTATTCTTTCCAAATAAAACAGCTTCTAATTGCCTAAGCTGTGTGTGAGCTGTCAGCCACATAGGTACTCCTGCTATTACAAGTGTTTAATGGCTTTGTGACACCACGAGTATGGGAAAAAAAACCCCAAACCCTAAACAAACACATAAATCCCCTTTGGTTTATTTTATGCTGTGTTTTAACAACCTACTGCAACAGCACTGCCTGCAACAGAACTAAATGGGACTGTAACTTTCTGATTGATGCTTTTGTTTATGGTGCGTGTTTAACTGCATTTTACCAAGAGCAAAACTACTGCCAGAGAAAGCACCTAAAATCATATGAAATCACTATTCCTTTTATTAATCACTTTTTTCATCTTGTCTAAAGATTTTGGTCAGGGTTGGAGCACCTCCCATATGGAGACAGACTGAGAGAGTTGGGGTTGTTCAACCTGGAGAACAGAAGGCTCCAGGGAGCCCTTGCAGAAGCTTTCCAGTGCCTAAAGGGACCTACAAGAAATCCGGAGAGGGACTGTTTACAAGGGCATGTGGTGACAGGACAAGAGGGAATGGCTTCAAACTGACAGAGGGCAGGGTTAGATCCGATACTAGGAAACATTTCTTCTCCGTGAGGATGGTGAGACACTGGCACAGGTTGCCCAGAGAACTTGTGGATGCCCCATCCCTGGAAGTGTTCAAGGCCAGGCTGGATGGGGCCTTGACCAACCTGGTGCAATGGAAGGTGTCCCTGCCCATGGCAGGGGGTTGGAACTGGATGACCCTTAAGGTCCCTTCCAACCCAAAACATTCCATGGTTTAGACACTTCGAGTTCTTTCATATTTTGGTTACTTCCAGGAAGTAGCATAACTAGTGACACTTGATACAACACTGTAGAGCTAAAGCAATATTTCATCTGGAGAACTCTGGCAGCTTTTATGCATGTTTTGAGTAGAATTGCCTCTTTTCTTGCCCAAAGATTTTGTGATGGTGCCATGCAGACCCCAGAGATGGAATATTTGCATTGCATTTGTTTGCCCAGTACAGGTATCCTTCTAAATGAAAAGTAGAAGTGAAGACTGTTGCAAAAACCTTCTCTCCTACGTAGTGCTTCTGGCAATGTGTATCAATATACAAAAAATAGTCGTTCTATTTTCCTTAAAAATTTGTTGCTGAAAAACTACACCAATATTATCCTTGTATAAATTACAGTAATTCTCTTGGGGTCAAGCTTCTTTAACTTTCAAACAATTCTCAGATGGAGAATAGTAGAAAAGAAGCCAACAGTGAATGTTCCATTAAAAAGTTGACTATTCTCAGCCAGTTGGGGTTTCTTTGTGCTCAGATTTTGTATTGGCAAATATGGCCATATTTGGAGAGGGAGCATATTATACTTGAACTACATATTTTAATATTATTTGATTGAAATAATTTGAAAAAATATATCAAGCAGTGCTTTTTAGTTTGTTTTGTATGTACACTAAATATTTTCTCAGAAATTCATAATTTTTCCATTGAGAGGGAAAAAAATTTTATAACCTTGAGTAAAAAGGTCAGAGAGTATAAAAACTAAAGTTACATATGGCATGTTACTTCTCTGGAATGCAGCTTGTTCTCTCAGGGGGTATTCCCACAAAGGAAAGTCTGAGACACCCAATTCTTTCCCCTCTGTGGCCATCACTAAATAAGCAAGGGAGACATCTCTGCTTTGCCAGTCAAACCTTGGTACCTGCAGTACAACTGAGTAACAATGTCAGAAACACTGTCAGTACCCTAAAAAGGACAGTGGTAGGCACTGATGATCAGACTACAGCAAAACTTTCCTGAGATATAACAAACCCAGCAATATGTGCCAAACGTGGTAGCGTAAGCAATCTTCCGGCTATTTAGCACAATATGATGAATTTTAGCAATGCGTTGCGGAATCTGACCCTTCCTGATGGAAAAATAATCCCTTATGCTGCTTGGGAAGGGAGAGGGCAGCAAAGCATTCTAACAGAATATTTTGGCAAAGCAGGAACCTTATTTCTTCAGCATATTTTATTTGCTTCAGTCTTGCAGTGGCAGTTTCACTTTATGGCACCTTGGTGCTAATATGAGATATGAGATTAAATACAAAATAGGTAGGAAGACTTGCAGTTGCTATCAAATGGGATAATCCCACTAAGTCAATGTTACCAGGGCTTTCCCTAGCGTTTCAGACCCTTTGGTGTTTTGACTTTTTTTTTCCCTCTGTTTCCAAGTGGTTTCTGCTCTGTAACTGCATGTACATGTACTGTGTTCTCCCAGACAGCCTCTACTGATGGTCAGGATTCAGGGTGTTTTTCATGGTAGTGGAAAGGGAAAGATTTTTACACTCAGGCTATTGCTTTATGAATAAGGTTTAAATCTGACCAGAGCTTTAAGTCCAGATCTGTGTCCTCTCTGTATTGCTTAATTTCATTTTCAGGCAACTAAGTTTCAAGGAGCTGTTTTTAAAACCATTCCACTTCTAAGGTGCAGTAAATAAGAGCAGCGGGTGAAATCATATCTGTATGATTTTGAAACTGTATATAGTAATCAAATAGAGATTTAATTACACTGAATTTAATTCTTTTATTTTAATTGCTTGTCAAATGCTACCTTAATTTTCGTCAGATACCTTTTGTGATACGTGTTTGGGTCAGGCAGAACTACAGAGGTGTCAGAACAGAACAAAGCAGGAAGCTGGCTGTGTCTCTTCCCATCCTTTTCTTGTGTGTAGGTTTTGTTCACAAGGGTGAACACCTGTCACATGGCAGAACTGTAAATACTGCAGAATTTTCTCTCTTAAAGCTGGATGGTTTCAAATATGTTATTTTGTTTGAGATGTTCAGTGTCCTTCCTAATGAGACTTCCTTTTAACACCTTTGCTCATCTCCAGAAACACTAGTCCCAAAGTATCAGACTTTTCTTTTCTTAATCCAGAGATATAAAGGCTTTCTGAAAGGCATGCAGCCTGCAATTAACTTTTTTCTTTACTTTTATATTTTGTGGAAGAATCAAACTTGCTAAAATACTCTTGACAGCCTGAGTCATTTGATGGGGTCCTTCAAGGTAAAAGGGTCATGAAGCATCACAGGAAAAGAGACTTCTTCAAAAACCCCAGACCTTAACCTTTGCTAGAACTACACTTCTTTTACTTCCCAAGAAGAAATATGTACTTCAAAATGAAATATTTCTATCATATAGTAATAAACTGGTGTCAAATAGGGAACAGGTGTAAAAGTCTTGTAATTTCTGTTCTTTTTTAAAGTCCATATTGGGGAATATGATTAGTATAAGGTCTGTAACAAAAGTTATTTTTTTTTTCCTTTTTTTTTCCCCCTCTATACCTCAGTCTTTGGTCCACTTTCTTCTTCCCAAATCTCTTTTATGAGATACTACTTGGGACTTTTGTTTAAATAATACCCCTAATACTGAGAGAATTTGCAAAGGTGGACTTAATAGTACAATTATTAGAATCCAGCAGATGCCAGCTAAACTCATAATAATGTGTCTGATTTCAAACATCAAACTTTGAAGTAGGTCTAAGGCTCAACTGTGCCTGTGGTAGGAACGAAATGTTGGTGCCATTGAGTGGGGATTGGCTGCATTGCTGTCACTGCTCAGACTCTGAGCTCATCATTATCAGCTATAGTCTGCTGGCTTTTCAAGCATGAGAGTGACAATTACAGAAGTTCTTTTATTAAAAGGGAAATGATATAAAGAAAATCTCTATGACAACTATGGCAGCTTACCTGAGTGTGTTAATATACATATAAAGAACTATTGATAATTGTATGACATAATTTTACCCTTTAAGTGGAAACTAAGGATATGAAAAGTGTGCTAATCTACCATTAAAAGAAAATGAAACTTTGTGAGAATTTGTGGCAGTTCCCCTCACTCACTGTAACCTTGTGGCACTTGTTAGGAACATTAATCAGGGTAAGGGTGTTGGTGACAATGGTCAGGTATATGGCAAGGTAATCAAGAGAACTGTCTGATCTGACTAGAAAACTGGCAGATGACACGATGTTTATGGGGATAAGCAATGCCAAGGACCTCAAGAGGAAGATGAATAGACATCTCTGGCATGGACTGGGCACCAAAATAGAGTCTAAAATCAAGGTAGGTAAGCAGTGGGGTCTGAAGCAAGGCTGTAGAAGGGTGTGCTTCATTTAGGAAATACAGAAATTAAGGTGATAGGTGACTTTCTATGCTGAGCAATTTGTAAAGGAATACAAAGGGTAGAATGGCTAAAACAAGGAGGCTGGGAGTAAAATACTTCACTGTTAGTTTAATAATGACCTAATGAGAAAATGATCAGCAGTGAGCTGTATGCTACCAGCCTAAGTTCTGGTTGTGAGGAAAAAACCTTGTTACATGGTTTGACAGAGCACGGCAAGAACTGCGTTGTGATGAAGAGATTTAATGTTCCACATAAAAATGGGTGAGAAACGGAGAAATTGGTGGTAGGACACAATTCTAATTCAGTATGACAAAGATGATTTTCATTACCAGGTTGTTACAGAAGAAATAAAAGGCAATACTATGCTCTGGTAAGAAGTGAGTATATAATAAGAAGCTGTTCACAGAGAAAACCCTTGCTTGGTTCATCCTTTGATTAATTTCAAATTAAATAGAAATATATCTCAAACTGTTTTTGAAGAAATTATTCAAAGACATCAAAGTAGAGAGCTATTCATTGGAGTCACTTGTACTGTAGAACTCAGAATCCTGAATTGCTCTCTACTCTTGGTTTAAAACTGTTTGAAATTTGCATCTTAAGCAAGAGGATGTAAACTTGTAAGGAAGTTTTTGAGGTCCAGTTTTGTGATGTTAAGATGAGCAACCATCTGAAGGATGACAAAGAATAAAAATCCAACTAGAACTTGGGAAAGAAGCCCGTGAATGGAGGAAGAGATCTCTTGTGGGTGGGAAAACTGTCTGGTAAGTATGACAAGTGTCAAAGTCAAGATGTCTTAGACTTGAAAAAGAAATTCAATGTCAATCAATGGTAAATAGTTCCTTTTTTATATTTTTAAAGAGAAGTTGGTGAGAGAATGTGGGACTTGCATTTAATGTAAATGAGACATAGACTGAGGATAATCTAGTTTTGGCCAAACTGGTTGAAGTTGGGGGGTGGTGGTGGGGTTGTCAAAGAAGCAACACTGTTCTTAATGAGAATACAAAGTAGGAAAATATATTCTTAGTAAAGCAAAAATAAAATGAAAACTTGGAAAGAGTAATATACAAAGTTGGCAGAAAGAAAGAAAGAAGGAGAGAAAAAAACCCTGAATAACTCTTAGAAAAAAGAAAGGCATGTGAAACTATGGTTCCTGTAGTTCCTTTTTAAAGATCAGTAAAATTGTATATGGTGCCAAAACCAGAAGAATAAAAGTTTTAAGAAGTGTGTGCATCGAGGTGAGGATGGACCTAGGTAACTGTCTGTTATTCAAGCTTTAATAGTATACAGAATTTTAGAGAAGAAGTTAAAAGAAGATGTTTAAGATAAACAAACAAAAAATTCTGGAGATTAATTTAAAATGGGGTAGCACAGACTGAATTTACCAAAGGTAAATTACACCACATCTCTCTGATAAACTAAATTCTTTGTGTAAAGGATTTTTTTTTTGGCTTCAATAAAAGAATAGAGGTAAATAACAGGAACCCTGTAAAGTAGCTGAGGGATTCTAGAAAAATCTGTTCTAAAAGTGGAAATGTTTGATTGGAAGTAGATTGGATGGAGTTTTCTTTAAAGGCCACCTTTTAATCATTGTTATATAATAGCACTAGAATAAAAAGCAGGTACAGCATAATCAAATTATTACAAAGCCACAAATTATTAAGTCATTGTTATTAAGATATTAACTTCATAAAGAACAAATTTGATGACTGAAGATAATGGAAATAGGAAGTCATTTAATGCTACAAATCATGATGCTATGCTTTTAGAAACTAGTCATAAGGATTTCTTTTGCAAGATCTGAGCCGATCAATTGGAAGTGACAACAAAAAGAAGAATACATTAGCAGATCACAGGATGAGGGTGAGACACCACTGTGAGGTGGGTTGTTGGAAAAAGCAATAGTTTGATGTCCCTGGAGAAGTATTCCCAAAAGGGACAGCAAACTGCTAAGGTCACATATGTGACAGTGCTACATGTCATCTAAATTACTGCATGCTGTTCTTGCCCCTGTTTCAGCAACGTGGTTCCAAATGAAAGAGGTGTAGGAAAAGGCTGCAAGGTTTATCCATGGGATGGAGAACCTCTCTGCTGAGTGGAGACTCGGACAGCACAGTGTGTTCAGCCTAGCAAAGGGAAGCTGTAAGAGAGCTCCCTCGCTCTTTGCAAGGTAAAGAGGTGAACACCAGACAAAACAGCTGCTTCAGAGAAGAGAAAATATTGGCACAAGGACAAATTGTATATCACCTGGTCTTAGATGCATACGTTTGGGATGGAAATGAGGAGATCTCTGAGGACTGGAGAAGGGAGATGCCAGAAATGCTGTCTGATGATAGAAATGGGAGAGAAATGCCAAGGTACTGTTAAGATGAAGTATGATTAATTTATAAACCAGATTGTATGATGATGTGGCTTGTGATAGAAGGCAATTAATTTTGATTTAGGAGGTTCTTTCCCGCCCTGTGTTTGGAATTCATTAAATGGTCTTTCCACCTGTCTCAGGCTGCATGTAGAACGTGATGGCCTGGCACCGAAAGAACACCAGCAATGCAATTTTCAGCTATGCCATAAAAACAGGGGATACACCAGCTGAGATTGTTAAAGATCCTATGACTGTTTTCTTGAGTTCTTTCTTACTTCAAAGCTTATGACTTTGCTAGTCCGCTAGTTTTATATCTACTTTCTGTCTTTCGCAGTTTTACTGTGCCAGTATAGGTCAGAGTGTTTGGCCCACTCTAGCCTTCCTCACAGGGCACTGAGGAGTAGGTCTGAATTCCCTCCCTCTGCTCAGGCTGTGGGGATGTATCACACAACCCTCCTAACACCTCTTGCACTGTGGAGTGGACGAAGGAGCCAGAGGGAAAGGAATAAAGGGCTCTCCAGCTTCACCAGTCAGTGCAAGGTGGGGCATCCCTTTTGGGAACCACAGCTGGGCAGTTCTGTGGCTCCTTCTGGGACACGCTCAGATTCAAGTCTGGCATGAAAACTGATCCCAGAATGTGTTGCGGATTCATTTTTTTCAGCTTTCTCCTGGTGAGCTTTTGGTTTTTCTCAGTCTCTTTTTGATGTAAACCTGGGTAATCATTAACTCAGTGTGTTGTTGGGCATTAGTAAGCACTGGCTGCATCCCTGTTCTGAAATATGTATGCTCTTATGAATGAAGTTACATTTATACATAAACTGCAAAAAGTAACAGTGAATACATCTTACACAAAGGACAACTAATTTTTTTGTATTGTGTTTGGTAAATTTAAAATGTGTGCACTGGTGGTTGAGTATTAACACAGATGATCCAGCCTCAAGGGAAAAAAAAAACCACATAGAAATGAGGTATGAAGGGTAATCTGGGGTCTCTTTTGGGTTTTTTTTAGGAGGTTGAATATTTATCATAAGAATTGGATCTATAGTGGGTTTTGTGAGGTAGGGTGAGAGTTAGATATTGCCTGCAAAAACCCATGCAGCTGGATTGTTTGTCAATGTATCTTTGTAAGAAATCTTTAAAATAAGGAACCTATCTGCCAGAAAGTCTTTTCATGTTTCTTTGTATGGAATTGTCATGAAGCTTTGACTCTAGATAAGGGAATTATAATGAAATAAAAGAAACATTGTTTAGTTGTCAAAACGAATTTGAAGTGTGACATGTGTGGGAAGAAAGAAACCACAGAAAATTGGATATTGGCTCCTTGAAATTTACGTATGTAATGTGATGACTGTGAGTTGTCTAAGAGAATCTAGCCCTTTATAGTTGGTGGAATCAACTCTTTTATTGACCTTTCTGTTTTTATGTTTTAAAGAGTATTAATATTAATGACACTTAAACAAATACTGCAAAAAAAAAGCTTGAGGTATTTATTTGTAAGTAACTTGATATTCACTCTTTCTGCTTTTTTAAAGTTTTATTATCATTCTTGCTCAAATTTACTAGTAAGTGAAACCACCTTTTTCATTCTAAACAAAATATTGGGTTTACTTAGATGACTAAGATTTGCTTTTATACAAATAAGAACTAGTCACATACCCTGTCTGTGAATCAGCTATCAAATATCAACTAATGATATTCTTCTAATTACTGATCAATAACCTTCACAAGTATGTAATGTTCAAGTGTAAAGGAGCATACAGAAATATATTCTCTGTCACTTACACCCAGATTTATATATAAAAAGAGTCAAATGATGAATGAACATGTTTTAAAATACAGGTACAAATTAAAGGCATTGTTCTTATCTTCTAATAGCCAAGCATTTACATAATCAGGATCCTATCAGCTTCACAAGAAATTAATCAGAATGGTATCAACTTCAGAGGAAATGTATGGAATCTTGATGTCAGCTTTGACAGCTGTAGAATATGGAACTACCTCAATCTTTTGGTTTTGATGTGCCTTTACAGAGAATACCAGAGTATGTGATAATAACAGTGAAAATGAGCTTCTGTAAGACAACTTGTTCTCTCAATAATCTTGTTCAGTTCTGTATAAGGCATCAGTAAATTTTAAAATTTCTTTAGAATTCTCCAAGGCCTTTATAAAATGGTTCAAGACTTGTACATATGTTTATGTTGACAAGGCTGAGAATCTAAAGTGAGGAGGATGAGGGTCTGTGTTACCACAGCGAAGTGACAGAGATGGCACTGTAAAGCCAAAGCAAATATAATGGGATGATATTTTTTTTGGCCATTTTGTGCTCAAAAATTACAACTGAAAACTAGGAACAATGTTATGTTCCTTCACAGCCACACAATTTTCCTTTTCCAAAAGGGATTGTAGGGAATATTTACTAAGTGATCACTGTGTGGGGGGAGGCCTGACTAGGTGGGAATAGGCATTGTGTCACCAGTTAGATACTGCTGGAAGCTGGTCGTGACTGAAGGAGGCATTCTCTGACAGCTGACAGTCGTGTCAACCAAGTTCGTACCCTGTTCAACTCTAACTTGACAACTGTATTGAATTCCAGAAACTGCTGTGGTGGTTGTCACCAACCAAAGTACCTCTTTCAGTAATTTGGCACTGAAATCCAAGGATGAGCGAATTATAAGGATTTAAATGTCCCTTTGCTACTATACTTGGAGCAGCCCTCCTCTCTACAACTGAAAGCATCCATATGGATTTATAAAGACTCGTGGAATTTGAGCTTTAGTTTTACTAGTCTTATGGTAGAGTCTCTCCCTTTACGCTTCTCTGTACAGTTTTCTTTCTTGTCCTTTCTTAATGTGGGATTACTGGCCAAAGGGAGACATTCGTGAGGCTCCATGGGGTTGCAGGAGTAGGGCTCAAGTGAGCTGTGGGTCAGGCTTGCAGAAGGATCTGCCTCCAGGCATGGTCTGAGGGAGAAAGGTCTTTCCCTCTGCTGTGCTTGCTCATGAGGGGAAATAACCTGCTGCCTCCTCAGTGATTATAGAAACCACCACACACACACCCCTTCTGCCTATACTAGGAGGTGACTGAAATGTTAAAGAAAAGCTTTAAATTCATTTCTTTCAACCAGCCCTATGCCTTATCTGCATGAGGAAATGTGAAACGGCAGCTATAATCCCCTCTCTCCAGGTGTGCATTCACATGAAATGAAATGATGCCATGCAAGTGCATGGCCTCTGCAGGGCTGCAGGGAAATCCAGGGGACAGACCAGACAAAAAACCCGGGGCCCTCGCAGGAATAGCCGAGAACTTACACTGATACTGTGGGAAATGTCTCAGCAGCAGCAGTGCTTGCATTTAAACAGCAGTTTACAAAGCCGGTTCGGCAAATCAAAACTCTGGTGGAAGGACAGGGTTAGTAAACATTTATTTTTTTAAGGGAATGCCTGACGTTTTGAAATAATTAGAAGTAATTTGGAACAGAATGCATTACCAGTGAGTGAAGCCTGTTCATGAAGCCCTCAGTGAGTCTGAGGGTGTGATTCCACCCAAGCCCTTTCACACAGCCCATCTCTTCCCTCGTGCTCTCCCCATGCTTGGATGCAGCAGGGATTGCAGCACGTCTGAGGCGGGCAGGGCCCCCTTCTGCTAAAAGCTAAAGGAGTTCCACATACTTTAGTGGTGTCAATCCTGATTTACGGTGTCACAACTGAGCTTGTAATCTGGCTCTGAAATAATAAATTGATGCAGACTTGAGTGAAAGAAGGTCTCGTGTAAAATCAGGAAAATGCTTTTGTTAAAGGACGACGGTGAGATTTTAATGTTTTATTTTGGCTTGGTTTTTTTAATCTCTGGTAAAAAAATAGGGGTTTTTTTTTTCCAGATCTGTTTGTCGCTTCACAGTAAAATAACAAGAATATACAGCAAATAATATTTTTGGCTTTGTGGAACTAAATGTAAACAGTGTGCTGTTTGTGCCAGTGAAATGCTTGCCTTTTTCAACATGTCAGGCCACTTCTGATACACTTGTGTTGGCATCATTATACCGGGGTAGGAAGTAGTCATTTATTTATTCCCTTTTGGCATCCATAGGATTTAGAGATGAGCCATTGCCCTTCTGGATATGTAATCCAATTCTGATGCCTTTGTTTTTTCCAGTAAAACATCAATAATTTGATATGCTTCTACCGTCTAAAGCGGTTTTGCCTTGATGAAAGACATTTCAAGTGGGCAGTGTTTCAGGGCAAAATTTCTCTTATGTAGCTTGTCATTACGTGTATAATACGTAGGTAAATCTTATCTGTTAAATTAATGAGAATGTGGGGAGAAGGAAATATTTTTGATCAGCAGTAACCAAACTCTGAGAACAGGGAGGAAAAAAGATGTGCAAAGGGCTTTAAAATACAGCACGGCATTGTTTGCAAAAAGCCTGCTGTTTCCTTTATGTCTGACTGATCCGTGCCAGAAGCCCTCTTGAATTTCTACAAGAATAGAGCTTCAGATCATCTGCATTCAGTGCCAGAGTCATGGCCCTGGAACCGATAATTGCCTCTGACAGGATTTAATTACCTTCTCCAGGACCTTTTCTCTGTTTGATTGGAGACCACCCCCTGCCTCCCTCCGATCAAATCAGACAGTAATAACACGCCGTGGCGCCGGAGCCAATCCCGCGCACGGCCGGCACGGTGACCTTGCCGAGCCAGCGGCGATTGGCGGCGTGGGCCTTGGCGGTGCTAGTGGGCAGCCGGCCCCGGCCACCGGAGAGCACGAGCAGCCTCGGTGCTAATGGAGTCTGTCAGCGTGCCGGCCCCGGCTGCGCCTGGAGCGTGGTGGTGCAGGCAGGAGCCGGCGCCCGTGGCCCTCTTGGTGGCCACTCGGCATCAGTTGACCAGCCACAGGCACTCGGTGTGACCTGCGCTCTCCTTCCAAAACAAATGGGGTGAATTTCTCATGCCAAAACCCACTGGTTCTTCGTCAGGTCGATGGAGAATGTCACTGCTTGGCATGCATCATGCTGCCCCCGTTTGTGATATTAACCTGACACGCGCAGTCACTATATCCTCGTATATCCTCACTCTGCCCTCGTCTATAATCAAGGAAACTGCATTCCTGCAGCAGTGGGTTTTTGGAGACCTAGTGCTTTTGAGGTGAAAGAGCAGCAGAGCTCAGAGTGTGGTAGTTTCAAGCAAATGTTTTCTCCTTCACAGAAATTAAGCAAAATCTTCTACCTGCACCTCATTTAGCAGCTGGATGTCTTCAAAGCATTACTGCTTGGAGAGTTTAACTGGGCAGAGCTCAACCATAAGGTGTGTGTAGTGGCCAGGAGTCAACAGATAGTCTTCTGTTTTGGTTCAAAGCTATATGGGTGTTGGTGCAGGTAAAGAGTTGTCCCTGCTCCAGTGGAGCCAATGGCCATGCTCCAGGTGGAGCAGAGATAGGTCCAGGCTTATTTAGTGCTGAATCTGTTGCTTTATCTATTTTCACCTCGAAGGGAGTTGTAAATGCCAGGCAGTGAAATGGAAGGAAGGGGTGATTTGATGTCATGGTAACTTCTCTAACCATCCATACAACTGTCCGTAAACCCCAGTGCTGCTGGAGGCAGTGCCTCTCATCCACAGCACCTCAGACAGCAGCGGGGGTGCCGTGCAATTCTTTCCCTTTTGGTTCCTCTGAGAGGAGCAGCAAGTACCCTGGTGAGTGCCTTGCAGCACAGAGCTGCCCATTCCCATTTGAAAAGCCTACCAGGACAAACAGGGGAAAGGATCACAAACAGTGCTGCAGAAGCAGTGTTAATTGGAAAAGCAGAAGCACAGAAGTGAGGGGGAGCTTGTTCGGCTCTGCATTCGATAATCTACCCCTTTGTGCAAATGCCCTGTTTCATTTTGCCAGTTACTCTGTTTTACCCTTTTCCTAAGTTTCTGTATAGCTGAGGATCCAAGATGTTTTCATATGCTCTAAACAGCAAGAACAGAGATACAAGGCTCTCCTGTCTCCAGGCTAATAAACTTCAATAGGATAGCATCGTTTGGTGAAAATAAGTAAATAAGTTGTGTTTCTACAGGGCAGCAGATAGCCACATGTGTGTGACTGGTCTCACCAAAGGCCAGTTTAGTTGAGAGTTATTTCATCCTGCTGTGGATGATGTAGCAGCACAGCAGTCTCTGAGGTGGAGAGACATTAGAAGGAAAGACGTGGGGGGGTGATTTTTCAAAATTTTCTTTCAGACCTCTGCTAGCATCCAGCAAAGCATGCAGACTGCTTGTACAGCCCAAGACACGGCACAAATGCTCCTAGCTGAGGTGCCAAAGCTCTTCCCTTATCTCAAAGCAAAGGACTGAAAAGATCAATTACACAACGAACCGTTCTGGGCACCCACAGAAACATGAAGGGAAAATCCACTAACAGTGACCCTGTAGAAGTTTCAATTTCCAGAATGGACAAAAACATTCATTTTTTTTTTCTTACTTCTACCAGTAACAGAATAAAACGGAGTGAGAGTGTGTGGGTGTTGGGGGAGGGCGGCTGGAATCTGAGACAAGTAGCATTTTATTTTTTTTCATTTGCCCAGACAGATTCCACTGTGAACATGTAATGGTTTTCACTGAGGCACTGTGTTATTTTAAGGTAAATCTACTGACTTCAGAATGCATAATCAGCTTCATGATCGTAATAAATTATATCACAGTCATCTCTGGTGGGAAAATGGAAGGAAATGCACAAAGCAAGAGTGCCAGGACAGCTTGCTGGTTAGGATGCTAGCCTAGAAACCATTTATTTCCTGCTTTTTTAAGGCAATAATTTCAAAAGCATCTAGGTCAATTAAAAGCTCGCTCTGCAAGCATTGTAGGCACTCAGAATTTAAGTCTCTCTGAAAGATATTCTTGAAAACGTTGTTGCAGTTCGGTTCCACAGCTGTAAATGGGGAATTGCAGTATTTCTTGCAAGGGCGATGTGCGAATAAAATATATTTGAAAGGAACTGGAAAAAGAAAAATAGAAGCTCTCTAAGGACGTAGGATAGGCAGACAGCCTGGATAGGCTGTGGCACTGAGAACATTTATTCACTAGCAGGCATAGCTTAGGCAGCTCGGGCATCTATCCCCCGCCCTGGCGGGCTGTTCCCAGCTCTGGCGTTTGCTGCCACAACTGTTTGCACAGCGGCGCAGGGAACTTGAGCAAGGAACAGATCCAGCTGGTAAAAGATAAAATATATGCTGACTGCATGGCAACACAAACCCCTGTGCCAGCCAAAACACTGCTTGGCACGTGGGGCCCAACGAAGGCTGGGAGGAAGGAGGATGGGAGCTACTTGGGCAACCTGCTACCAAATGCAAAATCACAGTCTGTTTTTATTTTTCGAGTACCTTAAATGTTAATCTAGAACAGTAAAGCTTTTGGTCTAATGTGGAGATAAGGGTCGGCCGTGGTCTGATATGACGATTTGATGATTTTTGTTACTGATTTCTATCCAATCAAAACTGGCTCTCTGATTGATATGTTAAAAAATAGAAGTAAAATGAAACAAAATTTGTTAACAATGGAAGTAGCCTATGAAAAAAGATGATTTAGAAGTTGTACTGTTATATTTTGATTTTTCTAAGGAATGTAATAGAAAACATGCAAATTGAATGCTGCCTTTGAAAAAGGACAACTGTAATTTTTATAACTTTTCTTAGAAACTTGTATGTCTTTTCTAGTGTTATTTTTTAATTAGCACTGCCTAATTGTGAGATAAATCATTGTTGCATTACCCTTTTATATTTGAGATAAAAACACTTTTACTTTAGGTTTGTCTTTCCAAGCTTCAGTGGCACTATACTAAAGATGAATTTCATCTATTCCGTGTGACACAGGTTGTTTAACAGGAAAATGTTTTTATTAGAAAAACTGGGTTAAGGGTCCATCTGGAACCAATTGAATTCTCTAATGGCCTAACCCTCTATTTCTAGAGGGAGAGAGGAGAAAAAGCAGAGAGGAAATTCAGGCTAACAGTGTAGTTCTGCAGCATGAATGTAAGAACTTTCCCCTGTGCTTCCCCCAGCCTCTTGTTCCTGCTCTCTTGCTGTAATTTGCCACGTCTTCAGCTTTGTACACACAGCTATTTCCATGACTTGCTGTAAATTATACTGTTCAAATAACTGCTGTTAAAAGTCATCAGCAAAAAAGGATGGGGGAGCACTTAAATAGGGCAAATGAGAGAAGAGTAAATTGTGCTCTGAGAAAGGAAATGAGCGTGGGTCTGAGGGAAGCCCAGGGCCTCCTCGAGCCATTGTCACTCGAGGCAGTCATCACTTGAGCCCATATGCCATATAATTACAGACTCAGTCCTAGACTTCGGTGATCACAGCCCTCTTTAGACTGCTGAAGTATCACTGTACCTCCCAGGACTGCATGCAAAGGCTTTATCAACGTATGAAGTACTAGAAAAATGGAAGGCTATGTATTGCAGCCTAATTCAAAGTCCAGGGATGATCCCAAATGTCTTTCTGTTATTCCAAGTGGCTTTGGCTGAGCTAAAACAGAAAAAAAAAAAAGGTGCAATAACATATCTTTAGGAAACACTTCATGTCAAAAAAGGCATTGAGGCAGTAATTATCCTGATGTTATGTTTCTTATAAACCCAGAATTTAGCCTATTCTCATGTTCAGACACAACATTAAGCAATTTCTTCCTCAAATGCAGATGACCTGTAAGACAGCAAATGCTTTGCACTTGTCCAGAACGAAAAGGGCTACAGTAAATACAGTAAATACATTAATATGTGTCCTAGGATTCTCAACTTTTTTGACTGCATTGCTTCTTATTATTGTATTTATCTCTGCTGTTTTAGCATAAAATGTCTTTGCCCAAACCACCTTAAAATTTTGTTAGTAAGTGATACGGAAAAAAATTCTCCCAAAAGAAAATACTTTTCCTTTTTGAAGTTGACCAATGAAAACATTTTATTTCTAAGTCATGTTGCGTTATTAACTCATATCAGAGTGGACTGATAGCAAAATGCAGTAACCGAACATTACATTGTTAATAGAAATAAACAGCTGTGAAGTCTGAAGCTGTGAATTTTGTGTAGCTTGTGTTTCTTATCACCACATCTCTGGCAGAACCAGTATAGGGCACAGCATAGTGAGAGGAAATGAACATTAGAAGTGTTGATTGTAAAATATTGGCGAATATATTCATGTATGTGTTTAGGGAGGTGATAACTGTGCAGTTCACTCCTAACCCCATCTGTGTAAGTGCACTGCAGAGTTATCTGAAAAGCCTTATAAAAAAGATAAAATCCTAAGTGCAAAGAGCCTAAAAATGCATCCATATTGAGAAACTGTAGCCAATTGATTATTCAGCTGGCAAAATGGAAATTCGAGTTGCATAGACAGCTAATTGTGGCCTGCCTATGGAATGACAGGTCTATAATTTTTAGTTTTGTGCACATTCAAAGCCAGTCACCTTGACACTTAACAGTCCATTATCTGCCGGCCACCGACCATATGATGATATTCAAAGAGTGACAGGTCTTTTCCATTACAGAATGATAAAATGCACTATGCTTTATTTGGATAAAGCTGTCTTCACAGACAGCACAAATCAAGTGCTTATCTGATCCCTGCATGCAACAATGACACTGGGACACCTTTTACTCCACAGGGTTAACCTGGGGGGAGGTTTTTGTCATTCTTTAGGGATAAAGGTGAGTTAAATGAGTGAAATTGGTATCCCCAGTATTGTTTTCTAAAGGAACAGACAGGCTGGCATTCATATCTGTGATTTCTTTCAGTATTAAATAAGACAGATTGCAGGAAGCATTGGGACACAGGTCATGCAGCTACATGATTCATAATCTAAGGAGAAATGTTTGGGTTTTCTATAAAAGAGATTGTTGTGTTTTCAGCATGAATACAGAGCGAGGTCAAGAAACATGTCCCACGATACTTGCTATCAAATAACAAAAAACAACAAACCACCACAAATCAGGCTGAGACCTGGCATTTGATTCAGATTTAGACAAGGGGCTGGATGCAGCCAGGGACTCTGCTGCACCTTCCCTGGATGTGGCAAATGTGTCTGTAGCTTTGTCGCTGGCCTGCAGAAAGAGCCTGAGCCTGAGGACCATTTCTCTCTATAGGGAAAACACAGTTTGAGGAGCAGACAGTGCTTGGAGGTTGCTCTTCTGGTTAGGGTGTTCCCAGGCCAGGCATCTCTTCAAGGGTAATCCAAGGAGGGCAGGGAAGAGGTGCTTCTAAACAAAAGCTCGAGCCACAGTGCACAAAAGCTCAAGCCTTCCACCCTGCTGTGCAGGCAAAGCCGTGCCTTCAAGCACTACAAACAATTTGAGTACAGGAGCTTGCAGTTTTCTGGAACCCAAGGGGAGATGAGCCCACCCGAAAGTCATGAACTCTGCTTTGGCCTCAGCACCAGTTTCTGTGCCAAACTGTTCCCAGTGAATTTTAATTATTTATTTCTAAATGTCAGTTTTTAGTTGGGAGTTTTGAATGTGCCTTTTGAATAACTATTTTTAAACTGGTTTTGAAGTTTTAATAAGAGTCCGCGTTGTTTTTCCTTGCCAGCAGAGCCTGTTCCAGCTCCCGGGGACTTTAGTGGAAAGATGTTCACTGATTCCTTGTGTGTCGGAGGAAGGGCTTTAGGAGGAACCGTGCAGAGAGAAGTTTTTGCAGCACAGAAGTTTTATCAACAGTTAATTTTGAAATGATCTTAAAATTGTAAAAATCCTGTGAATTATAAGTTTACAAAGCAATTTTCCTGAACATTTAGAGTGAGCAACAGTGACTTCTGACACTAGAACAAATTTTCCAAATGACACACAGCTGCCATTTCTGTGTTAAGTGCTACTCGTTAGGGTCCTTGCTTATTCAGTAATTAGTGATGCTAAATCTGCAATATTTTTGTGATTTTCTTTTCCTGTAAGAAACGTACTTCATATGCAAACCTTCGGTCTCCTTTGTTCTCATATGTACAGTATACCCCATGTATTGCTAGCTCTGGAGAAAAGGCTAATGAACGAAGCATCCTCTGAAGAGAACAGTCAGGAGACTTCATTTGTTCCCTACATGCTGCAATAATACTAATACACCTTTTACTCTACACAATGGCTTGTACTTGGGGAATTGTGTTTCATCCAATTTTCTTGCAAATAATGAACAAGTTCCCCCAGGTTTATTGGCACTGTCTTGTGCACACTTTTTTGGTGTAAATTATTTATTCTACTAATTTAACAGCAAACAGTCCTGGATAGTGAGCTTAGTGAGGCAATTTCATACATATTGGTTGTAGGTTAATTATTTAGGGATTGAGATATCTCTGGTAATGCCAAATAAGTACAGACCTAATCAGAGAAAGCAATTGAATGCATCTAGGTTTCCCAGATCTCAGATCATGCAACCATTATTTGATGGTCATTAAGTCTGGTGTTTTCTTGCAAAAGAACACAAACGTGTTTTGAGGTAACCCACAAGTTAACCCTTATAGTGCCCATCATTTCCCAGGTGATTGACACTTTGGTCCCTATGAGCCAACTAATAAGAATGTTCAGATCCACATATTCTGTTATTCTGGGAATGGAGATGGTTAAGGATGTTTTTGGATATGTGCCTTTTGGGATAGCTTAAAGTTTTGGAGGCTGTAGAAATATGAATGCTGAAGAATCAATAGGTAAGTCATATTTAGGGCTACCATAATACATCCTCTGAAGATTTTTTTTTAAATGTTGGTGTGCAGACACACAATGGAGAGAACTTAACTGCTATAATTATTACCACTTTATTTTTGTAGAGAGATTTGGATGCTAATCATGTGAAAAACATGAAACATCTCAAGTCCTATGTAGCATCACTATCCAGTGTCAGTTTAAATGGGTTTTTGTGTCATAGTCCTTATCATTATGGGGTGTTTTTCAGCTGACATACAATAAGTTGGGTGATTCATTAAAGTGAAGAATAAGCTCTGAGTAGAGCCTGGGAAGAAAAAGTAAGAAAAGCAGCGTGAAGAGAAATCTGTGGGCAGTGCCTGGTGTGGATAACATGTTGATGTGGATGCACAGTTGTTTCCATTCTCCCATCTTTATTTCCACAGCAAGGTTGCTGCTCCAGGCTGTGCTGTGCTTGAGTCCTTAAACAGCACTCGAAGCACTCCTGCCTGCGGAAGGGCAAGAAACTGTTTATCTTGTGTCCATGGTGTAGCACCTCTTCAGTAGCACTTGGAGGTGTTTTGTTTTTTAAGATCCCCAGTGGGGTAATCTGCTCTGCAGGCTGTTTGTTTTGAGAGAGTTTGTTTTTGTTTCCTCTTTATGTTTGTTTTGGAGTGCTTTGTTTTTGTTTGCATTCAACACATGTGTGTTTTCTTTTTTAATGTTGAATTTAAAACAAATTGCAGATTTGCCCCCCCCCCTTTTTTTTTTCTTTTCCCCAAGGCAGTTCATTCCCCAATTTTAGGTCAGCTTTCACAGAAATGCTTGCTCCCTTACAGATGAGCCCTACCTCCTTGCTTAAGAGTCTCTTTTGCTGGAGGAATAAGTAGTTCAGTGCAAAGCTTTAGGATTCCCAGGCTTTCCAGCATAGAGAGTAGAGGATATGATGGTAGAATCATGGTCGTTTGCATTACTGAAGCACTCTGCACTAATTGGATTTTCTTTAGCACGAAAGCCTTTGTGCCAGATGTGTTGCACTGGTAAGAAAGGGGAGTAACTGAAGCCAGACCATTAATAAAAGCAGGATAGGATGGAGTCACTTAGTGGCAGAATGAAGGAAGCCCCATCCATTGCCACATAAGGGCATTCTGCTAGCAAGGATTTCAAGAGTAGAACTAAACATGTCTGCTGTTTCACATTCAGTCAATCTGAGATGTATTACTTTTCTCTATTTCACTATGTAAAAATAAATACAGTCCTTCAAGGAGGATGGAAAGCTGAGATGCATCAGCTCTTCTCCGGTAGGAAGATGTGCTGATTCCTAAACTCTGCTTGCTGTGGGATTTTTGCATTCATAAGGAGAGAGCTAACATAACTCATAAGTAGTGGAAGAATATAAGAGAACCTTGGATAGTGGTTTGATGATAGAGTGTGTCAGGAAAACAAGGAGGAGACCTGGGGCTAGAGTCTAATGGACTCCTTCTGAAAAAATGGCCAAAAGGATAGGTGTTAGAGGTCTGCCCAAGATTCTGTGGAGCTGTGGGGTGGAATAGAGAGACTTCCAGCCATCAGCTTAGAGATCACTCAGCAATTTCTATCTTATGGAACCATGGAAACTGAAAATTGAATGCAGTAAGACTGCAATACTTGGAAGACTATATGAGAAATCTTGGCAAAATTATGAAATAAAACATATGCAACTGTGTTAAGAAAAATATTTAACTCCATTTTAAATGCCACAAGTAATTAGGATACGTTAAAAGGCAAAATACAGCATAGTATGTTTTTCCAGCAAAAAATGAAGAAGAAAAGTTGAATCTCAATTTACTTCAAAAAGTTTTAATTCTGGCAGTATGATGCACTTTTTCTTAGGTGCTGTCCCTGCGCCCTTAAATCCATCATCTTAGAATTGTGCAATTGCACATGGAAATTGAAACACAGATAATTAAAGGCTTCAGAGTTACACAGGGTGAATACAAGGAAGGGTTATGTGGAGGATTTGGAGCGATTGGACACGTGCTAGTTCTTGTTATTTTAGAACCTTACTTTGTTAAGGTGCCCATGACAAGTAAGAAAAATTACTTTTTTCATAATTCAAGGATTATGTGACCTGGTAGACTGGAAGAAAAGAAAGAATCTCATAATATTTGGCTTCTACAGACTGTTCCTGCAGTGAAAATATTTTTCCTAAAGAGCTGAGGAAGTGTAGGAAATTGAGCCATTCAGCGTAGTTAGAACTGAGCAATAGTGCATCTAATTTTGTGATGCTAGTGATTTTGTGATGGCCAGTGAGTGACCACAACAAATAAAAGACTCAACTCTGTGAAACAGATGATTTTCTGACTGTGATAAACCACTTGTTCATTTGATACAAAGAATAAAAATAGATATGGAGTTAGACAGCAGTGACGGATATGTCTTTAAAAGCCTGATAGTTTTGGGGGGGGGAAATTAAATATTTATTTTGCTAACCTAGATGGGGACACTTTAGCTAGTCCAGTGTTTAAAGTTGTGTCTGTATCACATGTCTCAGGGTTCTGTAAAGAGCTGCCTGAAACAGAGGTAAATAAGCAATCCAGGTGCTGAAGACAATCAGGTTTCTAATAGTAAGAAACTCAAAACTGGTTTTGAATTCCTCAGCTTTTCTTTCCTGCTTATACATTTTAAGTCATCAGTGCAGGATGCAGTGAAATTAATGGACTACAAAGGCAAACTTTTTTTGGTTGTGATGCTGCTTCTGGGTAAGTTTTCAGTGAGAAAATCCTGGATCCCCCTCTGCCAGGTTCCTTGCTTTTGCTTTGCTGATCTGAGCTGAGATGTGCTTGCTGTAATATGACATCAGATCCAGCACTGTATTTCTCCTGACAAACTTCAAGTTGCCCCTTCTCTTACTGGCATTGACTTGAATTTTTGCAGAGAGGATACTGTAGACAGCACAGCAGGAAGGATTTTAATCCTTTTCATTACGAAACTCAATGAAAATCTTCAGAAACTCAACATACCTTGTCTGCTAGGCTTTGTGCAGTAATTGCTTTTGTGTTTCTGCTGAGACATGGTTCTTCAACAGAGTGCAAACCAGGAGAATGGCTGCACAGGAGGTGTGATGCTTTCCATGGTATTACCAAGCTGCTTCCCGGTTTACTTCCTGGCACATCTAACGGCACGAAGACAAAGCTCCCAGCCTATCTGCATGAAAAGGAGGGCACAGGGCTGATTTGGATGCAGTCAGACTGATCAGGGAAACCTGAAATAAGAACACCTGACAGATTCAGGGGTTTCTGGGTGGAATATAACCTTTAAAAGTCTCAAGGGAATAACACATGGTCTTTCAATGACATGTCTTTCAATGAGTTCTCTCATTTTCACATTGTTCTTTAGTATGAAATGTTTAACAGAGATTCCACCTGCCTGTTCCACAAGTAGGTCAGCATTTGATAACTGCATTAAAATTGGCCTTTCCTAAATCCTCTCTCTCACTGTAATCCTTCCTGTCCCTCTCAATTTTTCCATATTGTTACACTCCATTATGGAGAAAATGTTGAGTCTTTTTTCAGGTTATTCCCAAATTGTCACTCACAATGAAGTGGTTTTGTTTGGCTCACATTTCTTCCCCAAAAGCTTCTGAAGATAGACATCACAGATATGATGCCACATGAGAAAGAAGGTTTTGTTGTGCTCATGCAAAATTCCATGTCTTTTTCTATTGTTCTGGGAAAAGGAAAAAAAAAATAAGGCAAAAACCCACCAAAATGTTTGGGGCTTGTGAAAATGTCTTAAAGAATATATTCAGAATATTTAAATATATTTGGTAATTTAACTCTCAAGCCTAACATTCAGCTCATTTTCAATGTGGCCTATCACTTCTGGTGTGACATTACTGCAACCCTTCTGATTAAAGCCAGCTCTCTTATGCATACTTTACCTCTGTGACCTATGAGTAGCTTGAAACCATTTGAACTCTGTCTAAATTGGATCCCCCTGGTTGTAAGTGTTACTGCATGTCAGTTCTATGTCAGTTGGATGGAAATCTTGCTTCAGAGGATGAAAGTTCACAGCTCAGTATTAATCTACTGGGCAAACTACATCTAATGCCTTCAGTTTTCTTGAAATACAGCTTCTGATGACCTCTGACAGGCAAAATACAACACAGGATTTTCTAATATTCATTTTTAGTGTAGCTATTTAAAATCTAGCATGCATCACCCTTCTGTAGCAAATAAATGCTGTGAGAGACAAAACTGAAAATAGTGACAAGTGGACTATTGGACATAGAGACTTTTGTTAATCAAATGTGTCTGGGTCCATTACTTCACAATTGTCTTGAAACAGAAAATGCAAATCCTGGCTTCAGCAAAGGAGGCTGTGTATGGATGAACTGCTGGTTGGGATTCTCTTGATATCTGTTGGATGAGACTTTCAAACTGCTGTGTGAGTGGAACAAAAAATAATCGTGAAGCTGCATGGCTTCTGGAGCAGGCAGCATAAATCACTGAGTGCTAGTGGAGTCTGTTTTGAACTCACAAATAAGGACTTTGAATTTATCACTAGCTACTGTTTGAAAGAGAATCTGTGTAGATTTGTGCAGCTTAGATGACACCATTATCAACATCCTGTGTTACACAGTGACACTTTTGCTCCTGTCAGCGTCAGGGAGACTTGCAAGTACATTACATTTGGTTTTGCTTTTGAAGTGACTTTTTTGGACATAAAATCCAAGCCTAAAAAGGAAAAATGTCTAATAGGTGCAGGTTTGTAAGTCTTCAACTTGATCTCACTTCTGTTTAAACTAGCAGCAGAACTCATACCTCTTTCAGAGGAGCAAGGTTGACTTTTAAATATTTAGTTATACTCTGAAAGGAAATGGAACCTGCATTCCTTGCAAATCCCAAACTGTCACTGGAAATAGTGGGATTTACTAGGAGGAAAGAAATCTAAGATTAAGCTCTGTTTTGCAGTGGGATGATACTGATGCTGATGCTTTTTAGGCACTAGACTTGAATCAAATTCATCCTTCTCAAAGTCCTGCTTCAGTCCTACTGAGGAGAACTGACAAAGTGTTCTTGTGCTAGACCTGAATGGAGCCTTTGGTTCTTCATGAAGTCTGTGCTTCAGTCTTGTGTTTAAAAGAGAAATTTTGGTCTACAGGGTGTGTACCTAATCAACAGTATCTTTTGAGCCCTTCGACCTCCTCTTATTCTGTAGCTGGAGTTTGTCATTACAAAACATTGTCATTTGATAAGTCAGATAAAATATCTCATCTGATGACTCTCATCCTGTCATTCCTCGTAGGAAAATACAAAACAATAGTAATAAATCAAGTACCAGTATGGCCAGAAGTATTTTTAGACAGTGGCAATTGGATCAATTCTTGGACACTTTAGGAGCATATTTTCCTGTTGTTTCCATTTTTAAACCCAGACTTCTAAAATCCTGACAGCCTGACTCTTTTTCCTATGAGTCACACAAAGAAATAAATTTTTGATTAGAACTTGTGCAGAGCCCAGAGTCCAAAACCTTGGAGTTCTCTTCTGTCAGAGGCTCTAAAACCTGCTATGGAAAGATGAGTATCAGACCCTGGAGAGGCTCCCCGTGGGTGCAGTGTTTGAGTCACACTCATCTCTGGGAGAGCAGAAGCTTCCTTTAAGTATATATGCTGTACATACACACGTTCTGGCATAAGTATAGAATAACAGCATAGGGACTCTTACAACAATGTAACAAGAACAAAGAATTAAAAAAAGGGGGGGGGGGAATTAAGCAGCTTGCAGACTATGGCAGCCTTGTGGCTGGTGGGCTTTAATCATTGATTTTTGCTTTGTTAATTTGGCAGTATTGAGCGTAGGTAACTGTAGCCATCGGATCCGATAGATGTGTGGAAAAGAGCACAGTGGTGAAAATCCATCAGCAGATAAGGGGATGGTTCACAGTAACGTGAGTGTGTGCAGCTGGATTCTGGACTGACAGTGGTGATCTCTTCCTTCACTGTTCATTGGCTCCCACTATCCATTTCGATAGAGACCCTCAGATGTGGAGCGTAATTTACCCACTGTACAACTCCCACATCTGGTAAATTTTCTTTTTAAGCTTATAGAGACCTTTATGACAGGCTAAATTTGAAAGAATAGAAAGAAGCCAACAACGGTGAATAAAATAGTATGTTTTAATAGTTTTTGCCCATGAAGCAGCTGGCTAAAAAATCATGCATACTTAAATAAAAGGGTTTTTTTTATATCAACAGCTGATGCCTAATCTCAAAAATAAGGGTCTGATCTCATGGCAAGGCAGAATGTCTGGTCTTTACAATTTTATCAATTTAACTAGAAGTGAAGCCACGAATTTTAGTGGGACAAAGGTGATTCTGTATCTTTTGCTCTCTGACCCAACAACATAAGGTATAGCCTTTACTCTGAAGCTTGGGCAGAAGCTTAAATATACATTTGCCCAGGTTTAGTCTAGATTTTGACCTTCTTAAGGTTAACAGTTCATTCTAACTGGGAAAGAATCATTGTCAGACTATTAGTTTATCTTGCATGTGGTTAGGGACACAAGCTAATCTGGGAAAGTTTTGTGGCTGGATTTGTTTTAGAAGCACTTTGTAGGCTTGGCCCCATACTGGCTATGCCACTGGCCTTGTGGAAAGGTGGAACTGAACCCCTACTTTTTCCTTTGTCTTTTTCAGTGCCATTTTTGTGTTTTTAATTTTTTCCCTTTTCACTTCTCCTTTCCAAAGGTGAGACATCTCAGAGGATGGGTCACTGTGACAATGAGGTTGCTACAAACAAACCATGTGACTTTGCTTCTCTCAGCTACTGGCAAAGGCTCCAATCCAAATCCAAATGCACAATAGGAAACCCCAGGAGCCCCAGGGCCACAGAAAGGTATCCTGGTTAAATTCTAACTGAGGGTTATACTTGATTTTATAAAGGGGTTTTCTTTTTAGAAGGCACTTTTTACAATAAGATCACAGTTTGGAATGTGCAGTAACAACATCACAAAAGATGGAATTGTGGTCAATAGGTCTGAGGGGGTGGTGGGGGGGAACACTAATAGAAGGCTCCTCAAGTGCATCGTTTGGGTTAACAGTAATGGGCAGAGAAAATGACTTTTTAACACATAGATTTTGAGACCACACCATGGGAGGAGAGGATATCAAAACCCATGGAAATCATGCCTGGATTCATTTAGAGCCTTGAATGTATTATCAGAAAGTCCTCTAAAGATTCCACTTACCCTTTTTCTCCTATCTGTATGTTCCCTAATAGAAAGGAGTCTTCTAGATATTTGTTAGCACAGCTTTCTAATTAGCCTTATTGATGATTAATCTGAATAAATCCATGTGCAGAAACTTCTCATTATCTTTCAAAGCACAATATAGGACCTGCAAGACATGTTTATTTATAGATATTTTCCATTTCATAGTTTCTGCCATGTGTATGTCATGGTGAGATCGAAGGCATAGTTTAGTTAAACTTTGAAATTTTACAAACTAGTGCTTGGCATCCACTGCTTGATCTTGACAATTGTCTTTTGTACATAACAATGTTGATGTGACTGTAATAAATGTCCTGAGATAAATATTTTAATTTTTAATAGTACAGTTTCTGTAATTTCTGTGTCTTGTTTTGTTCTGTTGTTTGCTTGGGTGGTTTTTTGGTTTTTTTCTTCCTTTTTTCTGTTATTCCCAGTCCTTGTTCAGCTCTACAAGCACACTGTGAAGTGTCAGGAGGAATAACATATAGCTTGCAGTCCATCATCTGCATTCCCTTTGCATTAGGTGTAACACTGGCATGAAAATCGGAGCCCCTGCTCCAATTTTTCCAGCTGTCTCTGTCTCCCTGTGATCTTTTTGTACAAATTTTCTGGCACGTCTACAAACATGCAAGCTTATATCCCTTTCTTGGGCATACATATGCATTTTGCTATCTCAAAATGTGGGTACAACTGAAGAGAATCATTAGGGTTTTTTTCAGTTATTTGAATGTGTTTGCTGATGTAGGCAAACATCAGTAAACAAAACATACATACAATATCAAAAAATACAATATCTTCTTCCTTTGTCCTCCTACTCTCAGATTTCTGTGTTTGTTTTGTTTTCATTCAAAATGTATGAATAAAGCAATATCAGGATCTTCTCACTGCCATCTTCAGGTCTTATTTATAGAGTACTTTTACAGCTTCAGGAATTGTTAACTTTTTAGGCAATAAATGTCATCTTTCTTCTGAGGTTACATTTGTTTTATTTTCTTTAGTAATATTATTGCTTTAAAACTGTAGTATGTTTTCTATGTTGGTGTTTTTTTTGTTGCCCCAAGGGACTCCAGCTATAACTAGGATTTGCATTGGCCACAGTGCTGTTTTTATTCTGCACATGGTTATGGGTAGACAGGCGAGAGTGCCAGGGCTGAACATGATATTCTATTGGAACAGCTTGTGCCAAGATTTGGGCTTGAACAATTTGGAGGAGACATGATGTCACTGTCTCCGTAAAGTGAATTTGAACAGGAAAGTTGTACTGTATTTTGGGCATGTGTTTCAAAAATAACAATTAAAATAATAGCCTGCGTGTTTCCTTATTTTTTTTGTATTTGCTGTCTGGTTTCACAGCCTTTGCACTGCATGTCTTATGTCCTAGCGGTATTTCTGTTTCATTATTTTTTCAAGCAGGGTTTGATGACACTGATTTAGCAGTTTCTCACAGTTCACTGCTCCAGTTTTCATCAAATTATACTTGTAGTTATACTAGACACTTTCATCATCAATTTCCATATGCCTCAAAGACATGCAGGGACCAGTTTGCCAACACTGAACTCAAATGCCAGACAATAACTGGAGTACAGGATTTCTTTTTCTAGGGTGTCTGAGACAAAGAACGTAGAATTCCTCAGTTCTTAGCAAGTATTTTCAGCCTGGATGCATTAAAAATCTAGACAATAACTGCTATGAAATATTGGTTTTAAAATGTCAAATCAAGGGATAAAATTTAACATTAGCCAGAGATTACACCGTAAGACCTTAGCCATTTATTTCCAGAAACTTTTCTTACATTAGAGAGCACTGCTTCTGAATTTAAGGTTCTCTCTTTCCCCACAGAATCAGAGGGTTCATAAGCAACCTAAACTGTGTTTTCTGTACAGTTGAGTTTGATAATTATAATAATTAACACATGAAAAGGATTTTGGCTTCGGGCTCTAGGTTTATGCCTACCTTCAGAGCAGCAGTGTTACTGGGGACATTTAAAGTGACAAGACTCCCGAGAATGACTGTGAAAGTCTTTGCCTTCATTTAGGGGGTCTTGGTTGCTCAGATTTGAAAGATCTTCATGTTGGAACACCTGACACCTTTAAAGGCTTTCTGTTAGGTTCATCCTGCAATTTTCTGCAGAGAGACCACAGTTCTGAGACAAAAGATAATCTGGATTCCATAAACTCGTAGATGTAAATGTGCTAGAGACCATGGTTCTTCATGTCTGTCAAAAGCATAAAGTTAATTATGCAAGGCATGAAGTGGAGCTCTATTTGTTTAGATGTAAAGAGGTTAACTCTGAGTAACTGTTGACAACAGTCATTATCATCAGATGAATTTGTCATTAAATCTATAGTCTTCAAAAAATTATCTTCAAGATAGCACAGGAGTAATATTCTCACTTCTGCACTACCATGTAAATTGCTTTATTTGCACTGAGAACCAACAACTATTTAAATTTTGCAATTTGCTTTCCACATGGAATTTGACTGGTGTTGAGAATTTTTTACATAACTTTCAGTGCAATAGGGACCTTCTCTCAGGAACAGAGAGAAGAATTTTTCTCTGTCTGCAGGAAATTCATTTTGTGGAGTCTGCCATTTGTAGAATGCACTCAACATGATAGAAAACCACTGAATCTTCTGTCTAAAGTCAGAAGGACATGGGTAGAGTGAGAGCGTAGACAGGAAGCCATCTGGTATCACTGTGACTCCTCCAAACTCCTGAGGACACAGTTCATGTCACATCCAGGAACAGAAACATAATGTGGCCGGGGTCTGCTACAGGGGGGGTTAATCCGTGTGATGAAGAGGGAAGGGAGTTGTTGAATAAGTTAAAGGTCAAGGAGAGGAGAGGCTTGTAATACACTCTACTGTAGCACTAATGCCTGTTTCCTGACAGACCACCAGGTTTTGGAATTATTTGGTACAATGGGCTCTGAGTGCCTGAGGTACAGATGAAATAAACTGAAGGATTTCTCATGCATTGGTTTTGACCCATTATAGACCAATTAAATGATAAAATGACCACTTGTGGAGAAAGGCATCCACCTTCTTCTAAACAGGTAAATTGTTATGCAGTAAACAGAATGTTTAAACACCTCACATTACTCCCACAGTTGTGTATTCCCCATCACAGGTCATTGACCAGAAGGTGACCCCTAAAAACCTTTCCTTGTCGTGTGCCCTGAGCCTTCAGTGTCTGGGAGTTCCTGTAGTAATGTCCTTGCAGAAACTGCTCTCCATCAAACAACACTTGGATCTTTATGTACATACAAAACTGAAGTCACTGCCTGCTCGCTTATGAAGGAATAAATCACCCATATATTCTTCTCAGTTTTGAAAAAGAAATGTTCAGGGGAATGTTCAGAAGAAAAAAAATAGGAATCGTTTCTTATCTAGGTGCCTTGACTATCAGTTACACTGGGATTTTTTAGAAGGGCAAACAATTCATCCATAGCTTTTATTGCATCTTTTTTTATTTATAGATAGGGGAAGTAGAAAAGTCCTGATCAAATATTTAATTTCATTTAAAGAAGCAAGGAAGCAGACAAGCATTATCCTGTGGCAAAGTTCTGGTCCATCAAATATAAAAAGACTGCTCAGAGGGCAACTAGTGATATTTCCTTCAGTACTCTTACCTGGTGCACTATCAGCATTACAGTGATGTGTTCATCTATGTCTGCAGATTCTGCCAGAAACCTCTAATTTCAGTTCCTCTTAGGAATTGTCATTTTCCTCCAAAAGCTGCTGGGCTACTATGGACAGGCCATGACTTGCTCTTGAAGTTGTAGTGTTTGCTAGAGCATTGAACACGTTAGTGTATGGGCCCTTGTTTGTGAGACAAAAACTGAGATAAAAATTCGTAATCGGACAGATTACAAAAATCAAAAGCCAAGAGGCATTTTTTTTTTATTTATTCAGCCTTTAGGATTCAATTAGCTCCTAGTTCCAGTCTGTGATTTTGTTCAGAAGCTGCAAGAGCTAAAAAACCCCCAATTTGTATCATCAGAATTGGAATCCTGGCTGGTTTTTTTTTTCTGTTTGTTTTCTTTATATAATACTATGATTTTCAATTGTTTTCATGTTGTTGGTCAGCATGCACATTAAATGCTGTGTGACTTATGGACTACAAGTGAAGAAAGAGAGCGGTGGAGAACTTTAAATCCATCCAACTATATTCAGCAAATTTGGAATATCGTGGGACTCAGTGGGGCTTTAAGCCTAAACTAATGCAGTTTTCTCCTGTTGTCTTCTATTCCACAGCTAGTGAAGAATTTCTGCTTTAATGAGGGGAACGAACCTGCTAAGTTACAGATTTTGGCAGAACTGCAGTGCTCTGTATCAACACACGGTGAGTCCAGTGACTTTTGGTGTAGGTTGCTACCAGAGCCTGCCCGCCGGATCAAGCTCTACTTTCTTAAAATGTTAGCAAATCAAATAGACATTGTCTGGTACTGCAGCTGCATGGCCCAGTCTCTGCAGGCCGAAACTGAATTCTGTCTGCAATGCCAATGAGAACCCTTGATGCTCTGGTCTTAAAATGGCTAAAAAAATCCCCAGGGAATACATGTACTGAAACAAACAAACCAAACCCCTCTGGGTACTGTGTCCAAATGAAAAGATAGTGTGAAACACTGGCCTGACTTCTTGTGAAACTGTAGCTGTCTTGGTCCCGCTCCACAGAGTGGGGCAGGCTCCCTTGTGCAGTGCAGGCATCCCAGAGCCTGCTGTGAGCTGGACTGGGGAACTCATCTGCCCAGAAAACCTTTCTGCCTTTTTGGAAAAAAAACAAAACACCTGAATTTGTTCTTCTTGTGTGATTTTCATGTGTTTGAAAGGGTTTGGGTTTTGTGGGTTTTGTTGTGTTTTGTTTTTAATTCCTTTCTGTGTAAAAGATCACTCAAAAAAATCCTGTTATTTAAGGAATGAGTATCCAGAGGTGGACTCTAAGTTATATTTTCTCGAATTGCTTCACTTAGGGAAGATTTCTCCTGAAGTAAAGAGCAAAATGAGATGGGTGTCTGTGGTTCACTCTGATTACCCTGTGTGTGTCTCAAAAGCTCTGTCTTGTGCTGGGTAGAAACTGGAGGCAAAGGTTCCTATGAAGTGTAATAGAGATGACATAATAGATTTTGAAGAATCTGTATGCTTTTTGTGGTACTATAGTGTTTTATAATTTCTAACATGCACATCCTGCATCTCTACATTTGGTGATACTCACTTTGGATTTGTAAATATGAAAAAATAAAATCCAGTGCAAACTCTGAACATGACTAAGGTTTCATGTATAACATACACTTTTAATATTACAAATAGGAGATATTAAAGTAAACAAAAGCTGTTTGTTCACTGTTTCGAATTTCACCCAGCTAGAAAAATCAGTTCTGTGACACCGACGATAAACAGCTCATTTACCTTTAGCTTTTTGAATCTATCTCTGAGATCCTCTTGTAAAGTGTGTATTAATAAATACACGTTCCAGACAAAATATAGATGCTTTATTTTTCTGCACTTGCATTTTGATGCTGCTCTTGTGAAGAGCAAGAACAAGAGAGGGCAACTCCTTTCTTCAGAAAGCCCTTTAATAATTTTAAATAAAATATGTTTTCCATCTTTTAGCAACTGCAGGGCCAGGACATTTCTGAAGTGGCTACGTTTTTGGAAAGCATACTGTTCCCAGGGAAACAGAAAACAAGTAGTTTGTAAAAAGGAAAAGTTTTGTTGTGTGCTTTTAACAGGAAATGTTTCAGAGTTTGTAAGTCATATATTAAAAACAGTACTCCTGATGACTGTATTACAGCTTGGTGTTGTTGATGAACACTTAGTATTGTGATAAAAGCATGACCTTAGAATCAGATCTCACTCTGGATTCATACGAGCAAAACCCAAGTACCTCTAATTTTCAGGCCACAGAGCTTGCTTTGTATAGGGACCAGTGGATCAGGTAAGTGCTCATTTCAAGTACCAGGACACTGAGACACCGGGGTACTGTCTGACCCGTCCCTTGCCATACAATGTGTCAGAGAGAAGGTCTTTGAGCTTTCTAATTCCCAGTCCAGTCACCTACCCAGGCTTCCACCGTTTCTCCCTCTGTGCTACAAGATCTTTATTGTGGTGCTGGGGGCTCCAAGTGTATAAGGACACAACCGGAGAAAAAATCCTTGTGCTGCAGCTGTGGAGAAGGGATGCAGCAGGTTCAGGGTCAAACCTGCTCCTCCTCACCTCACTGCCCATCCACGTTTCTATACTGAAGCTGGCAATTGGTGCCAAGGAAACTGTCCTGTTCTCTTTCTGTCCGCAGTTGCTCATCTCATGCCCTGCCTTGTTCCAGAAGAAGCACTTGTGCAGTTGTGAAGTGGATTGGGTGAGGACTTACACCAAACCAGAAGGTTTCTCCCTGATGCTAAACAGATCAGTTTCCCAGGTGGGGTTCCCTGCTCTCACATGAGGATGAGTGCAGGGACAGAAGTGAGTGCAGTGGGCTGAATGCTGGGTTGCTTATTTTACAGCTGTGTCAGAGTAAGTCAGCTAAAAATATTTGTGAAACTATGGCCTCAGACTCCATTCCAGGCAAAGTTTCCCTGGAAATGTTACTTTGATTTGATTAGGAAGAATTCTCATCTGTGGGTCATTTTGTCTGAAACAGGAATTTTCCTTTGGTGTTTGCTTCCATTAAAAAGGATAATGACACTAGCAAAAAAAAAAAAAAATCAGACTGAAAGGGCAAATTTGGAAAAAATTTAGTCTTTTTTTAGGTTGATTTTTCTTAGCTTGCCACGCTTCTAAACAGGACAATCCATCCCAGTGGATTTCTGCCTGGCTATACAAGGGACTCTTCTCATGGTTTTCAGTAACAAAGAAAAACCTGCCTGCTTGCCATGTATATCCGAAGGTTGGCCAGAGTAAAAATTACTTATTTAAAATATATTAGACACTACTTAAAGACCTGTCATCTATTTTCTGTGTGCTCGACTATTCAAAATTGTTTCTTTTCTTATTTCTTTTTTTTCCCCCTCCCCATTGTAAGTGTATGTTTATGGACGTCTCCCCTTCCATTTGTTGTCCTGAAAGTACAAGAACAAACACCTATAATCTTTACTTTGTTACTGTTGTGGCTGTAGACACAATTGCTGTGTATTTGGGGTGGGGGGGTGGAGGGTGAGGGGATGAAAAAGACACACCAACCTCCCCCCCCTCCAAAACCCCAAAACCTCCGTGACTCCCTGATTCTGTCTTTTGGTGAAAAAAGCCCCAGTTACCCTAAGACAATGTTCGGCCTCAAAGACGAACCCTGCAGTGGTGTTCCCGTATGTTTTTCTGGTCTCTGAGGTGAGCTTACCTACAAAGGAGCAGGGCACCGCATCGACACCCAGTGACGAAAGGTGAGGCGGAAACCCGTTTCGAGGAGATTTTTCTATTTAATCTTTTTTTAATTGTTGCTGTTGTTACTGAATTATTTTGTTACCCGTGCGGGCAGGGGCAGAGCCGCCCGGCGATGCGCGGCGCGGGGCCGGCGGCGTTTTTGGGGTGCGAGTCGGGCGCTGCCCCCGGGCAGGGGTCCCGGTGGGCTCGGGCGGTCTCTCAGCCGTGCCCCGGGCCGGGGCAGCCC